>JAJJBR010002680.1:0-115140 GCA_022817965.1 Solanum lycopersicoides
CGACTTTGCCTGCACACAACGTTAAACCAACATCGGATGTGGCCTACATACATCGATTTGCCGACATCGAACGTGGGCTGCCCTTATCGTATTTAGCATACACACACAGGTCTATCGACGTAAAACATCGTCTGGTAGCATTATTTTTGGCCTGCATACATCTGTTTGGGGACGTCGGACGTTGCTTGACAACATTGTTGAAATAAAGGATCATAAGGTTACTATATTAATTTGTGAACTTTTGGAGTTAATTGCATCGACTGGATGACATCAGTCATGTCTTGTGCGCATCGGCCAACAACAGATGACATCGGTCATTGCATGCACGCATCGGGCGTAACATGTGCGTATATGGAAAATGACGCCTGCCAATATATGATAAAATCTACTAAGGCATGCATGCATCAAACGTGGTGTGTGAACATTAGGTAGGTGTCATCGGTCATTGTCTGCAAGCATCTAACGTAGCATGTGCGCAAGTGGCAAATAACGTCTTCCATCGGCATCAGCATTAGCCAAGGCTTGCAAGCTTCACTCGTAGCATGTGCGCATTGGCTGGGCGACATCATTCGTGGCCTACCTGCAAGCATCAGGTGGCGTGTGCACATTGGCTGGGCGACATCAGTTGTAGCTTGCGTGCATCTGTCACAGAAGAAGACAACGGTCATGGCCTACACGCATCGGCCATAGCATGTTTGTGTATGGAAAATGACGGCTGCCAATGTCAGGCAGCATGTTTAAAGGCATGCATGCATCATACGTGGTTTGTGCACATCAACTAGGTGTCATCGGTCATGGCTGCAAGCATCGGACGTAGCATGTATGCAAGTGGAAAATGACGTCTTCCATTGGCATCAGCATCAACTAAGGCCTGCAAGCTTCACGCTTGGCATGTGTGCATCAACTGGGCGACATCATTCGTGGCCTACATGTATTGGCCAATGTCATATGACATCAACCTAGGCCAGCAAGCATCAGTTGTGGCGTGTGCACATTGTCTGGGCGACATCAGTTGTGGCCGGCTTGCATCGGCCAATGTCAAGCGACATCATCCAAGGCATGCGCGCATTCAACATTGTGTGTGTGCATCGATTTGGCGACATCGGTCATGGACTTTGCATTGGCCCAAGGCAGGCGACATCGGTCATGGCCTTCACACATTGAATTTTGCATGTGCTTGTATTAGCAAATAATGTCTGCCAATGTCTGGCGGCATCGGACAAGGAATGCACGCATGAACTGTCGTGTGTGGGCCTCGTCTAGACGACATCAGTCAGGGCCTGCACGCATCAGACATAACTTGTGCGCATGTGGCGAACTACGTCTGCCAATGACATCTGCGATAGCTAAGGCCTGCAAGATCACCCATGGCGTGTGTGTATCGGTAGGGCGACATCGGTCATGGTGTGCACGCATCAAATGTTTCATGTGTGCATCAACTAGGCTATATCAGTCGTGGAATGCGCTCATCGTCCAATGACGGCCTAAATCAGTAACGGACTGCACACATCAAATGTGTGCATATTGTGAACGACGTCTACCAATGTCTGGGGACATCGTCCAAGGGCTTTACGCATCAAACGGGTTGTGTGCGCATTGACTGGGCGTCAAAGGTTGTGTCCTGCGCATATCGGCCAATGGTAAACGACATCGGTCATGGTTCCACGCATCAGCATAACATATGCGCATATGGAAAACAACGTCTGCATATGTGAGGAGACATTGACAATGGCCTACACACATTAAACGTTGTTTGTGCGCAAGGGCAGGCGACATCGGTCTTGGAATGCGTGCGTTGACAACGCTAGCCATCATCGATCATAGCCTGCATGCATCGGACGTGCGCATATGTATAATGGCGTCTACAACATCAGGCGACTTCGTCCAAGGAATGCACGCATCAAAGAGGGTGTGTGCGCATTGATTCGGCCATATCGGTCGTAGACTGCGTGCATTGTCTAAAGGAAGACGACATCAGTCATGGCTTGTACGCATCGGATGTTGCATGTGCTTGTATTGGCAACCAATGTCTGCCAATGTCAGGAGGGATTGGCCAAGGCATGTACGCATCAAATGTGGCGTGGGCGCATCGGCGACATCGGTCATGTCCCACACGCATCATACATAAATTTTTCTTATGTGGCGAACGAAGTCTACCAATGGCATCAACAACAACCAAGGCCTGCAAGAATCACCCATGGTGTGTGCACAACGGTAGGGCGACATCGGCCAAGGCCAGGACGCATCAACATGGAGTGTGCGCATCGGTTTGGCGACATTAATCTTGGCATGTACACATTGTCTTGGCGACATCGTCTTGTCCTGCATGCATCGGTCAGGCAACGTCGGCCAACGACAGACAATATCATAAAAGGCTTGCATGCATCTGACGTGCCTTGCGCTTATTGGCAGGCTGCATCACTCAACGGCAGGTACCATTAGTCAAGGCATGCATGCATCTAACATGGCATGTGCGCATCGGATGGGCAAAATTTGCGTCTTTCATTCAGCATTAATCGATTTTTACATGCGTCTGACATGGAATGTGCACTTCGGCCAACGACATGTGTCTTCGGTCAGGAGACATTGGTCGTGGATTACCTGCATAAGTCGTGGCCTATGCACTTTGCTCGGCCAACATCGACCGTGGACTGCCCACATTGTGCACATTTTTTAGTTCTCTTCATGTGTGGCCTACAAACAACGTTTAGCCAATGTTTGGCATGGCCTGCCACCATCACCCTTGGCCTACACACAACTGTCAGCGACGTCGGACATGGCCATCTTACATCGACTTTGGCATGCACACAACGTTAAATCAACATCAGACATGGCCGACATACATCGATTTGCCGACGTCAAACGTGGGCTACCCTTATAATATTTAGCATACACACATCGGTCTGTCGACGTCAAACGTCGTCTAGTTGCATCATTTTTGTCCTCTATATATCGGCTTGGGGACGTCGGATGTTGCTTGATCGCATTGTTGAAATAAAGGAACATTAGGTTACTATTTTTATTTCTGAACTTTTTGCGTTAATTTCATATTTTTTCATAATTTTCCCATTTTTTTATTAATTACTAATTTTTTGGGGATTAGCCAAGAAAACGATAATTATTCAAAAAAATTGTCAGGACCGGAATCTAGACCCTAGACGAGACCGGCGTCGTTGACCTCTCAGAGGTCGCAGACAAGCCTACTTACGTCATTCTTACTTCATCTAGGTTAATTTTAGCGGAAAATTTGAAACTTTTTGTTTCTTAACATACATAAAGATCATTCTACTCACATTCATAACGTTCACAATCAACCATCTAACATTAAGATTATCAACTCAAAGAAATAGTTCAATACTGCATTAAATGTATAATTGCAAAAATGGCACCAATACAATATCTGAAATAAAAACGGAAAGAAACACTAGTGGAACATACTCCACTAGCTAAAGCCTACATCTAAGATAGATAGTAACGGTAGACATCTTCGAAAGCATAAGGGCCTACCAAGTCTGGATGAAAGCTCCACGTCCGGATAGCTTTAACATCAACTTGTAAGCTCTAGCGTCCACCTGTGCCTACACCTAAAAATATAGAGTTGTATGGGATTAGTAAACACTTGTACTAAGTATGGGTATATGCAAGCACACACCAAGGACATGCATGAGTAAGAATAGCTATTTCCTAACAACATGATTATGGAAAGTCAAGTCAGTGTACTTGCCAAATTGGGATTAGGAAAATTAGTGAGCTTTCCAAATTTGGATTAGTAAAGTCAGTGAGCTTTCCAAATTTGGATTAGGAAAGTCAGTGAGCTTTCCAAATTTGGATTAGGAAAGTCATGCCATGAAAGTAACATGCATCATCATACTTATCATATTGCACACAACACATAACGTCTTACACATAGCACATATCATATTACATATAGCACATAACATCTTTCATATCATTCATTCATATAGCATGATACCTTGGAATCATGGACTTGACATTAAGACTTCCCAAAATGAGGGCTCAACATATGGGACCTCAAGTAGGGAGTCTTCTTTATCAAACACAGAGTCTACTTCATTAATTTATACGTACTTTATTTCATTCATTCATAAGCTAGTGTAGACACCAGCTATACCTAAGATGTAGTTTAAGACTCTCATCGCGTTTGTTGTGCAATGATCAAGAATAACCTAGTGTCATTACTTGAGTCTAGCTCACCTCTTGATTATCCTATCCTAACACCTTTGGTATCGTTCATTTTATTATGTGCATCATTTGAGGCTGGCCTCATTCATTCATTGGGAACTTTTACTTTAACCGACATAGATCATATGAGCATCATGAAATCCAATGTCTCCCCCACACCGAAAAAAGGTGGAATCACCGGCCAAAGTGATCCAAAACATGCTAGCGTACATGGGAATTTAACCCCGCCAGATCCCTATATTGGCAGTATAGGTTCGAAGACTAGGATATATAAGGAGACCCATACCCGGCATGCCGAACACTCTCATCTCATGAGAGTTACGTGAACCTCCGCCCTTCCCAAAGAAGGCATCACCGCTCATAGCTAGTCTATCGGTGCTCAGTATAAAGTCCCATTACATTCAACTCATACATCATGGAAGTTGGCTTCTAGTATGAGGACATCATAGCTCAATAGATGATTTCTCATCTCATCATTAGTATTAAGTGTGTTAATCTCAATACTTTCATTAGAGTGTTCATAGAGACTGGTCTCTTCATTAACTTTACACTCTCATAGGTGAGTACGTTTGGTAACATTTATTTAGGCTCATTTGATAGTTCTCTCATCTTTTACATTAGCCTCATATCATGTTTTCACCACATTCATTAACATTAGCACATTTGTTTCATAATTACTCACCCCTTTTTACGTGAATGTTCATCTCATCATATACCATTGCACTTGGCCATTTGTGTGTTTCACATTCTTACTTAACCCTTCTAGGGTTTCATCATTTCATTACATAATATTCATTTCATCGTATGCCAATGTACTTGGCCATTTAGTGTATTTCACACTCTTACTTAACCCTTCTAGGGTTACATCATTTCATTACATACATCTTAGGTTCACTTATTTTTAAATGTATGTTAGACTTATGGGTCTATACATATAATCCATGAGGCTTCATTCATAGTTCGATTAAGTGATTCTTATCTTCCTAAGATTATGTGGTACAAGACTTATGCATCTTGTGTGTATGCCAAGATCTCTATTTCAACCTAAGTAGGCAGCATTATTCTTGAATATTTAATTCACGTATGACTTATATATCAGTACGGAAATTTGGGCAAGGGAACCCGGTTTCGAATCCCTTGGACAACACTTACATTTTTCATTTATTTTATTTTTGGTCCAAATAACATTGGGACCCTAGATCGAGCCCCAACATCAACTTTTCTTTTTTATTTCTCTCCTTTGAATTTTCACTTCATTTTTCGCTCAATGGGATTGAGAGGATGTGGGATCGAACCCCCACAACCTCATTTTCTTTTAATTTATTTTCTTTAAAGTCTCTCTCCCTTGGCCGAGGGGTTGTGGGTTCGAACCCCCACAACCCCTTTTATTTTTTTATTTAATTTTCCTTTACTATTTAGCGTTGACCATGAGGTTGGGGGATCGAACCCCCACAGACTCTCTTTATTTTTCTTTTTGTTCTCCTTTACTGCCTAGAGGTGGTGGGTTCAATTCCCACGCCTCATATTTCTTTTATTTTCATTTTCTTTCACTCTTCTTTACTGCCTAGAGGTCGTGGGTTCAATTCCCACGCCTCACATTTCTTTTATTTTCATTTTCTTTCACTCTCCTTTACTGCCTATAGGTCGTGGGTTCGATTCCCACGCCTCACATTTCTTTTCTTTTCATTTTCTTTTACTCTCCTTTACTGCCTAGACCATGGTTCGAATCCCCTTCACCACATTCCTTTTTACTTCTTTATTTTCATGGTTTTTAACATGGTGAGGTCACAGGTTCAATCCTCCATGACCTCACTTGTTTTAATTCATTTTTCACAAAAGTTTGAAACCTCTTAACTTGACCGAAATTCCTTACTTAAATTTGGAATTTTGTTTGAAATTTTTCAGCATACTTTCATCAACATTTACACGTAAATTCATAGGGTAATTCGTAGATCATTTAATACGTTCTTAGGTGCATTTTTCATGGATTCGTTTAGTCAAGAGATTATCACTCAAATAAGCCACATTTCAAATCATATGAACATCATGATTTACATCAACATGTGTACATGAAATATAAAGAACTATCTTGCCATTTCAAGTCCTAAACCATGACCAATAGCCACTGCAACACACACAAACACACGTAGTTACATTTTCAGAAAAACATCAACATAAGTCACATAATTACAAACATACATATAAACACGTAATCATCACAAAAACACGTTTCATCCCTAGTTTTCTACCAGCAAACATAACCAACCTATGATTCAATGGGAGCTAGTGACAGGGACTTGCAACGGGGAACAATCCTAGTTTTCAGAATAGATTCGTCTGAACCTTAGGGGACTCTTGGGAAAGGGACCAAAAGATAAGAGAACCCATACCTTTTTGACATTCAAAACTCGACTTGCTACCCAAAGAACTCATCCAAACACACGTCCAACACCAAAATTTCAACACCAAACTCGACGGAAAACCTTCTCTTTGCCTACGTGATTGATTAGTTGTTTGTTTATAATTTTTCGTTGTGAGTTCTTGAAGTGTGAAGAACTTGGGTTTACCTATGCTTTTTTAAGTTATTTGGCAGAGAGAATTGTAAGTGAGAGTGATAGAGGCGTGAGAGAGAGAGATGAGCGTGGGAGAGAAGAGTTTTATTAGGCTTAGGAGTCTAGTTTATGACTTAGTCAAATAAGGTTTTATTTAATTATTAAAAATCTGATTCCTTTTATTTTAAATCAGCTAATAAATTATAAATTAATTACATTAATTTACCAACTTAAATTAAAATCAAATTTAATTCATTGCTTCCACCTATGTTCGAACCCGGGTGGAGCAAGACTTCACTTCAAGAGCCAATTTTCGGCCCACTTTCCCCAAAATGCCCCTCTACCTTATTAATTAAATAATTAATTATATATTTAGGGTAATTACTATACTACCCTTAGCCTGGAAAAATACCATTTTACCCCTAGACCCTCCATAACCGTCACAACCCAAAAGCATACCCTAGAAGTGAGGATACAATCTTGGATTGTAACCGGCGTCGTCGACCTCTCGGAGGACTAGGACAAGCCTCTCATATCATTCATTGCATTGTCATAGTAAATTTAGTGGAAAATTTAAAACTTTTCATAGCACATCATATGATAGAAACATCACATTATATATATATAAAACATAAGTCATAATACATATTTAGACTCTAAGTCTCTTTGCCATCTTAGACTCAATAACTTTAGAATACATTAGGGACACGGCCCATACAACACATTACATAACTATACAATATTTAAAGACTTTACGTTAAAGACATTAGTAGGACATCCTTGAACTTAAGGATTCCTTTCCTTGAGCTTGGGAAATCACCTATCAAGCTCCTTAATCATAGATCTCCTTTAAGCATTCCATAACCTACATTCGATTGGGTGACATCGGTCATCGCCTGCGCGCATTGGCCAAATGAAGATAACGTCGGTCATGTCCTGCATGCATGGGATGTTGCATGTGCTTGTATTGGCAAATGACGTCTGCCAATGTCAGACAGCATCATCCAAGGCATGAAAACATCAAATGTGGTGTGTGCCCATCGGCTAGGCGACATCGGTCATGGTGTGCACGCATCAGACATAGTGCGCATGTGGCGAACGACGTCTGCCAATGGCATCAGCAACAGCCTGCAAGCATCACTTATGTACCGTTGTTTTACGGTACTTTCAATGCTTTTTCCTTAAGTTTAGTGTGTGTCTAGGGCCTTTTTGTAGTAATTTTAATGTGTCTCTGTCTGTGTTTTGCAGGAAAGTTGTCCAAAACAAAAATGCAGTAGGCTGTGTAGAAATCAGTGCAAAAGTGACCCACGAAGCCATCGTCGGCCCGTCATCACATCGATGGACTGTAGGTGGTGACTCTCGATTGATCGTTCAAGCATCTGGAAGCAACTCGAGGAATTTTGACCAAGTGTGGGGCTACGAAAGGATCGACGGTCTGTTGACTGATCGATGGACCGTGCTGGCAAGTCATCAATGTGATCAGAGACTATCCCAGTACCCGGTGTTTAAGAAAATCTAAGTATGGAACGACGATAAGCATCGACGGACCGTAAGTGCATTGACAGACCATGTTGTTTGTCCGTCGATTGGATCATAGAAGATGCAATCTGGAGGTTTAAAGAAGATGCTAAGTCTGGAACGACGGAGGCAGTCGACGGTTCATCATTTCAACGACGGTCCGTCGTTTCATCGATGAACCGTCTGTGAGGGCGTAGATTGAAGCTGTGTTTTGGGACAAACATTCCTTATTTTGAACTCCTTTTAATTTAGGACTTTGTTGTTAAAAATAGGGTTAAAAACCTTGTTTTTGGGGTTAGACTCGTTATTATTTTGATACCTTTGTTCTTGGAGATTGGACTTTGCAATTTGGCAATTTATACAAGTTTCCGGAATCGATTATCAAGTGAATTTTATTGTTTCAAGTATTATTTCTGGATTTTCTTCAAACTTGTCAAAGTAATTTCATGAATTATTGTTTATCAACTATGAATTGTGTTCTTCTAGGCATGTGTAACTAAATCCACAACTATGGTTGTGGGAACCATGGGTGAATAACAAAGCAAAACTAGCTAAATAACAATTCTAGAATAGGTTCTTGCATGTATTGATAATTCTTTCGCTTAGAAGTCTTTTTAACGAGTGCACGCGTTAGAAATCAATATTTCTACTTGTCGTACCAAGGGGGTAGTTAATAAAAAAAGAATTATCAACATAGATTTATTGTGACGCTATCTAATAGGCTAGTTTCGAGTGGTACGAAGTAATAATTAAGCCATACAACAAATATGATGCTTAATATGAAGTAAATGTAAGGGTTAGTAACTTAAACACACTTAGCCGGACCAAGGTACAGGGTGAAATTTTCTAAATGTCGGACCAAGGATTTAGCGATACCTAACTTATCATTTTGCATGTAAGTCACTAGGAATGAATTGTTATAGCTAGGATTACTGCATTATGAACCTATGTGGAACACTTACACCCTAGTTTCTCTCACAACTTTATAAACACCAAAGATTTAATCGAGCCCAACCTACTTGTTGGGTTCTTTACTTGATACGACAACTTATACTTCTGTAAAGAAGTGTAATTTGAGCGTACCTAATTTTGGTGCCGCAGCCGGGGAAAGTGGCTTTTAGGTTAACTTTAAGAACATTACCGAATTTTAGTCAACAATTTCCTAATTTTACTTTTTCTTTTTGTTTTTATCTCTCTCAGGTCTAGCTCTAGTGTATGCCAAGTACACGGAGCCGAGGAGAACCAACTCTTCCATACGATCCTGAACTGAACCGGACACTCCGCATAATGAATAACCAACAGAATCCTGGTAATCCTGTCGACGTGATTAATCATAAACCCCCACCACCGGTAGATGCTCACAATCAAGTGGTTGTTGATAATCCACTTGATGATTCTTTGAAGAGGCAACCTCTCATCCCACGCCCTCACGAGTTCTATAGGGGCAACATTAACATCACTTACTCTGATGGGACTCTTGTCCTACCTCCTCTACCACAGGGTCACACTTTAATGGTAACTAGTAGCTTGTTGCAGATGCTCACCACCAGAGGTTTGTTTTCGGGGCTACCGTATGAGGATCCACGTGTTCACGTCGCCAAACAGAGGTCGGTATGTAAGAGTTGTGTAGGGAGGCCAGACTTGGACATGGATTTCATCAGTTAAGAGTGTTCTCTCTCTAACTGACGGGAGAGGCCGCAACATGGTTTACTGACTTGCCCTATAATTAGATCTATACTTGGGACCAGTTGAGGGATGTATTCCTAGCATATTACTATCTGGTGTCAAAAAGCTCAACCACAAAGATAGAGTGAACAACTTTGTGGCATTACCTAGAGAGTTGGTGAGAAGCTCTTGGGATATATTCACCTCATTCGTAAGAAGGGTCCCAAACCACCGCATTAATGATGAGTAGTTGAAAGAATACTTCTATCGGGGCCAAGATGACAATAATAAGGCAATGCTTGATACGATTGCGGGTGGTTCTTATGGTGAGTGAACTTATGCAGAGATCGCAGAGAAGTTAGAGAAAATCTCCCGGAACAATAAAGCATGGAGTACTAGGAAGTCGGATACTGGGAGAAACACCTTTGCAGTGCAAGCTATACACAATCCGGCCGCCGATGAGATTCATGAAGAGATGGCGCAAATGAGAACCTAGCTTGGGTTGGTTTTGAAACATGTCACTGGAGGTGCAGAGAAGATAAATGCGGTGAATTATTTGACTAAACCACCACCGCCAAGTGATGAGTACTACTATGAAGAGGATTCTTATGCATTGAATGAGTATATGGGGGGTTTTCGACCGAACGCCCAAGGCTCCAATCAAGAGAATTGGCGCCAAGGTCAAGGAAATCAAGGTCGGACCTATTGGAATTACAATAGAGAAGGCCATTATGTTTTAGAAGGAAACTAGAACCACGACAACAACTTCAACTAGGGTAACTATGGTAACAAAAACAATCGAAGTGGGCCCTATGTTTTGCCTCAAAATCAGGAAGTTTCTCCTAGGGATGGTGGAGGTAGTATTGCATGAGTTGAATATATGTTACAAAAGATGAGGAGGAGGTTTGACGCTAGTGATGAGCATGCCAAGGAGTTGAGAGGTGATTTTTCTAATATTGGGCAAAAGGTGGATGCACATGCAGTCTCAATCAAGCATCTTGAGTTTCAAATGGCCAAATTGTCTACTACTGTGAACCATCATCAACCGGATACTTTTCCTAGCAACACCGTCCAAAATCTAAAAAATGATGGACATTGTATGGCAGTCACGACTCGAGGGGTAAGCAAACCATTGATCCACCTATGCCGTCTGGCGTAGAAGATGAGATGAGAAGAGATGATGAGGTAGTAGAAGCTAGTGGTGAGTTGGTAAACAAAGCGGTGAAAGAAACAGCGATGCCCAAAAAGGTTGTCCCCGTACCTACACCACCACCACCATTCCCGCAAAGATTGGTGAAGAAGAATAAGGATGGTAAATACCGGCGTTTTATTACTATGTTGAAACAGCTTTCCATCAATGTCCCTTTGTTAGAAGCTCTTGAACAAATGCCCAGTTATGCCAAGTTTATATGAAAGATATAGTTACAAAGAAGAGATCGGTAAGTTTTGAGGATGATGACCGAATGCAACATTATAGTGCTATTGCTACAAGGTCTCTTGTGCAAAAGAAGGAAGATCCGGGCGCGTTCACTATTCTTTGTACCATCGGGTTGTTACACTTAGCTAAAGCACTATGTGATTTAGGTGCAAACATAAATTTCATGCCTCTCTATATTCACAAGAAATTGGGTTTGGGTGACCCAAAGCCCACAACGATGCGGTTACTGATGGCCAATCGAACAATGAAGAGGCTATTGTGATACTCCATGATATGTTAGTGAAGGTGGAGTCATTTATCTTTCCGGTCGATTTTGTGATTCTTGAATGTGAGGTGGATTTTGAAGTACCTATTATTCTTGGGAGGCCGTTTCTTGCTACCGGTCGCGCCTTGGTGGACATGGAAAAAGGGCAGATTAAGTTTCGGTTAAATAATGAAAAAGCAACCTTCAACATATGTAGGTCCATGAAGTAGAGTGGTGAGATCCAAACATTATCTGCTATATCATACAGGGTTGAGAGTACATCTGAGGTACAAATCGAAGAGCGCCTTGGTGTTGAGGCACGAGCGGCAGTGATCATGAATTTTGAGGGTGATGGTATTGAAGAGTATAAGTCATTGGTTGCGCCACTTGAACGAGGTGAATTTCGGTTCAAACCAAAGAAATTGGAGTTAGATATGAAACATCGTGAGTCTCCACCCGCAAAACCATCGATTGAGTAGGCTCCAAAATCAGATCTTAAGGCTCTACCGCCTCATCTGAGGTATGTATTCTTGGGAAGAGATGACACTTTGCCGGTAATTATTGCATCGGATTTGGATGTGCATCAAGTAGAGTGTTTGGTGGAAGTGTTGAAGAGGTTCAAAATAGCTATTGGGTGGACTTTTGCGGATATTATTGGAATCCCTCCCGGTATTTTTTCATACAAAATCCAACTCATGACCGACCATAAGCCAAGTATTCAGCACGATAGACGTCTCAATTCACCTATGAAAGAGGTAGTGAAGAAGGAGATTATTAAGTGGTTGGATGCCGGAGTCATATATCTCATCACAGATAGTAGTTGGGTATGCCCTGTTCAGTGTGTGACCAAAACAGGGGGGAATGACAGTGGTTCCTAATGAGAAGAATGAGCTTGTTCCAATGAGGCCGGTGACCGGATGGAGAGTGTGTATGGATTACCAAAAGTTGAATGCATAGACTGAGAAGGACCATTTCCCTATGCCCTTGATGGATCAGATGTTAGATAGACTCGCAGGAAAAGGATGGTATTGTTTTCTTGATGGCTATTCGGGTTATAATCAAATCTCTATTGCACCGGAAGATCAAGAGAAAACCACCTTTACTTGCCCTTATGGGACATTCGCATTTAAGAGGATGCCTTTTGGGTTGTGTAATGCACCGGCTACTTTTCAGAGATGTATGATGTCAATATTCTCCGATATGGTCAAGGACACTATTGAGGTGTTCATGTATGACTTCTCTTGGAGTCTCTTTTGATCGTTGTTTGAGTCACTTGGCCGAAGTTCTAAAAATATGTGAAGGTTGCAACCTTGTGCTAAATTGGGAAAAATGTCACTTCATGGTGAAAGAGGGTATTGTATTGGGCCATCGCAACTCAGAAAAGGGGATAGAGGTTGATCGAGCAAACGTAGAGGTTATTGAGAGACTTCCTCCACCCATCTCTGTAAAAGGTGTGAGAAGTTTTCTTGGACATGCGGGCTTCTTCGGAGATTTATCAAGGATTTCTCAAAAATTGCACATCCTCTGTGCAAGCTACTTGAGAAAGAATGTAAATATTATTGTGATGAATCTTGTCTGAAGGCATTTGGAGAGTTGAAGGAGAAGTTACTGTCTGCGCCCATCATTATTTCCCCAGATTGGAGCAAACCATTTGAGGTGATGTGTGATGCTAGTGGAGTTGCTCTTGGTGTGGTCTTGGGACAAAGAAGGGATAAAATCCTTCACCCATTTATTATGAAAGTAATTCCCTAAATTAAGCTCAAAAGAACTATACTGTGACTGAGCAAGATCTCCTTGCTGTGGTATTTGCTTTCGAAAAATATTGCTCCTATTTGCTCGGCACGAGAGTCATAGTGCATACTGATCACTCTTCTTTGAGATATTTTATGTCAAATAAGGATGCGAAACCAAGGTTGATTAGATGGGTGCTATTGTTGCAAGAGTTCGATTTTGAGGTGAAAGACAGAAAAGGGACCGAAAACCAAGTTGCCGATCACTTGTCCAGATTAGAGGAGGAAGCTTTGAGAGAGTTGGCTGAAAAGGCTGAAATTGATGATACCTTCCTTGATGAGCATGTATTGGTCATTTCCCATAACTTGATTCCATGGTTCGCCGATTTTGCGAATTATCTGGCAAGTGATATAGTCCAATCGGGCTTGTCCTTTCATCAGAGGAAAAAGTTCATGCATGATGTGAAAAAGTTCTTTTGGGATGAGCCTTACTTATACCGGATTTGTTCCGATGGGCTTATTCGCCAATGTGTGCCGGAATTTTAGATGCTAAGTGTTTTGGAGGCATGTTATTCCTCATGTGGGAGGGCATCATAGTGGTATCCGGACCTCCCATAAGATTTTGCAGTGTGGGTATTATTGGCCGACCATCCACCAAGATGCTCATGAATTCGCCAAGTCATGTGATAGGTGCCAAAAATGGAGGTATTTCGAGGAAGCAAGAGCTCCCTTTGAATCCCATTCTAGTAATTAAGTTGTTTGATGTTTGGGAAACTGATTTTATGGGCCCGTTTGTGAGTTCTCATGGGATGAAATATATTCTTGTGGCAGTGGATTATGTGTCAAAATGGGTGGAAGCCATAGCACTTGCAAATAATGATGTGAAGAGTGTCACCGCGTTCTTGAAAAAGAACATATTTCCAGATTTGGCACCCCTAGGGCCATTATTAGTGATGGAGGATGCCAATTTTGCAACAAGTTGTTCAAAGGGTTATTGGAGAAATATGGGGTTCGCCACAATGTAGCCACTCCTTACCATCCACAGACTAGTGGGCAAGATGAGGTGTCCAACAGAGAAATCAAGCAAATTCTGTCGAAAACGGTGAATGCGAAAAGAACGGATTGATCAAGGAGGCTTGATGATGCTCTTTGGGCCTACCAGACATCATACACGACTCCCATAGGTATGTCTCCATACCAACTTGTATATGGTAAGGCTTGTCACTTGCCGGTTGAATTAGAGCACAAGGCCATGTGGGCGATGAAGAAACTGAAGAGGTATTGGAATGAAGCAGCGGAACAAAGACTAAATGGGTTGAATGAGCTTGATGAGTTTCGCTTAAAAGCATATGAAAGTTCATCCCTCTACAAAGAGAAGATGAAAGTACCATGACCAAAAGATTGAGAAGCGATAATTTGCGGTAGGGGACTTGGTGCTTTTTTTTAATTCTAGGTTGCGCTTGTTTCAGGGAAAACTCAAGTCCAAATGGACTGGTCCTTTCTTGATCACTAAAGTGTTCCCACATGGTGCGGTTGAGTTGGAGAACAAGAAGGGTGTAAGATTTACTGTAAACGGGCAAAGAATCAAAATCTACGTGGACATGCGGAGAGTGCCAATGAAGTGGTTGAGGCATATCACCTTGATGAAGTATGAGTAATCAATGGGTCTTGCATCGTGCTGCGACGTTAAATCAAGCGCTTATTGGGAGGCAACTCAATGTGTATCCTCTAGCCAACAATAGGTTTTTCTTTTCTTTGTAGGAATAGTTGCATTCTTTTGTTTCATGTTACTCAATGTCATGTGCCAACTTTCTTTTATTTCTTTTAGACTGTTGCGCTAGAGAGTAGTTTAGGGTCCGTGTCTAAAAAGTATCCAGAAAACACAAAAAGAATGGCTTATTGGGTGCTCAATTTGCAGAGACCAAACCACAAAAATTCTGCAGAAATTGGTCTGGTGCACAAATCTACGGAACAACCGACAGCCGTCATCCCATCGACGGACAGTCGATGGTGTTCGTGGATCCCATGTATGTTTTACAATTTGTCTAAGTTAGGGCACAATCAACGGACCACCATCGACTGACTTACGGACCGTCGACGGGGAATCATTAGTTCACTCAAACCAGTGACCCGACCCGACTCGACCGGCTATATAATAAAATATCCTTTTAGTTACTCTCCCACACCTTTTCAAATTCTCCCCCCAACCGTTTCCCTCCCCTTATTCCCTTAATTCCCCATTAACTCCCATAATCAATCACTCCTATTCTCTCAAAGTCCCTAAATTCCCAGAACTGTAGTCCCCCAAATTCTTCTCCATTCCCAGCATTTCTCTGGTCGATGTTTGAAGGCGGGCACGAAGGTTGTTATTGCAAAATCACCACACATTCACTCCACTACATAGTACAGGTATTTCATTCTCATCTACTCAATGTGTTCATTTGCTTGTGAACCGAATAGATTGTACGTGCGTCTTGACTTAGGGACAAATTTACAAGTTAAACTTGTTAAACTGAGTTCCATGTCCCTTAGAATGATAGAACGTGAATGGGTTGGGGGTGAAATCTGTCTAAATGAACTATGCTTGTTGTTAGTTTTGTTGTTTTTCTGACTTAGGGCTTAATAGTCTCTTAGAATTCATGTTCTAAATTTGCTAAATCCAAGCCCTAGGAATGAAGAATTGGTCTTCTGATAGTTATTGAATGTTGGGTGTATTGGTGTTATGCTTGAAATTGTCAATTTGTGGGGTAAAAACAATGTCCTACAAACCTGTCTCTGACCGACAGTACGAGACCCCGTCTACGGATTATCGGTTGATCGACGGACCGTCGATGGGGTGTCGATGGCGTACGGGTTACGTTCGATTGATCGACGTCTGTCTGTCGTTTCGGTCTGAAACTTTTTTTTTGAGATTTTACAAAATTATTCTAAGTGTCAAACGACGGAAGTGGACTACGGTCCGTCGATTGATCGACGGACCATTTTGCATGTCCATCGTTTCTAACTTAAAATTCTGAGGAAAGATGACTTCTAAAATTGGCTAAGTGTCCATCGACGGACACTATCGATGGACCGTGGATTCATCGACGGGCCGTTGATGGTACCTGTCTTCTGAGTCTGCAGTTCTGCACTAACATATGTCCTGTGTTTCCAGATTTTGTTTTGGTTCTATTTTGTGTGTAGTTTAATTACAATGAACTAACAACTCCCTTTTCAGGTACTTATGGCCCCCAAACCAGATATTGTCTATTCCAGGGGATGGTCCAAGTCTGTGGCACCATCCCAGCGGATGATTGACTCGTCCGATGATGAGCGTGATCTCGAGTATGTGCCCCCAGGCACCCAACCCTAAAACCAGCCGCTAGAGCCACTCCGGGCAAGCCCAAGAAGGTGGCGACAGGCGTAGTCACTGCCTCCCAATCTGATGAGGAGCGCACACTGTCTGTCACACCATCTGGGTCTGTCTCGCATTCTGAATGAGCGTCTGGATCGGCAGAGGCTTCCAGTTTTGAGTCGGACCACTCTACAAGGTCGAATGAGGCCACTGCATCCGGTTCCGGATCTCATGGAGCCACTTTACTGGATGTGCCTGCCCCCCATGCCTCGTCTGATGAGGCCCAGAGTTAGGAGTCTGGTCCGGCACCACGGAATGAGGGCCCTGCACTAGTTGTTGATCATCCTAATCGGTGGTGCGTAGATGGTCAGTACCAGATTTACAGGGATGCCAAGTTGCTGAACGACAAGGGGGTGATGACTCAGACATGGACAGTTGAGCGGCGGGTTCTTACAGGGAGCCTACACACAGTCCTGGTGGTACATGACTTATTCACCCGCCACCAGCTCGAGTGGATGGCTAGGAGTTTGGGGCGTTCTAGTGAGGAGATGGTGCGAGAGTTCTACGCCTCTTATGTAGCGACTCTTCGAGGTTGTTTGGACATGCGGTCTAACTCCGCCAAACAGGCACCACTAACAGATGTCCGTGTTCGTGGCTGCCGGGTAAATATCTCTCTTCCTACCATTCGCCACTTCCTATACGTGAGGACACTGATGCCGGAATGGTTCCCCTCACCCCCGAGTTTGAGTACAGGTGGGACGTGGTCAAGAATGGCCATTTTCAGCTGGACAAAGATCTGAGAGAGTCCACCAAGAGTTGGATTGCCCAGCTAATATCTGTAGACGGTGAGGGCGCAGACTGGGTGCTTAACCCTAGAGGCCTTATTAAGAAGGCCAACCTCATGTTTGCAACCAAGTTCATCTGGCTTTTGGTCCGCCACCGCCTATCTCCCACAGGTGCAGATAACATACATACCTAGGATAGAGCGGTTTTGGTAGCAGATGTGCTCCGTACTCCTACCGGGACAGTGGATATTGGTCTTATTAGGTATGAGGCCAATGAGGCGGCACCACGGAGAGGGCCCAGATTGGATGTGCACCCGTTGGGTGAGAACTTGGAGGATACGGTAGAGCAAGCCAAGGGGATGATCATGCTGCTTTAGAGCCTACCAACACCAACCCGGTTGAGTCTGCCCCTGGCACTAGTAGGGCACCGAGTTCCTCCCGGTCCACACCACCATCAACAACGCTGGTCCCGATTGCTAGGGTCCCAAAGCTATAGGCCCTGATGGCAACTTTGCTTCACCATATTAAGCCTTGGATGCAGAAGTCCATTTCCGAGGCTGAGGACCGGATTGAGAAGAAGGTAGCTCAGCAGACGGAGAGGAGTATTCAGGCAGTCCACCAGCGCCTCGATGCTTTTGAGTTGAGGGTCCTAGCACGCCCAGCCCCCACCATTGATTTGACGACTCTTCAGGCGGTTGTGGAGAGTCTGGGGCTGATGTTTATGCGATACTTGACGTGAGGGTACCCGAGCCTGAGGCTGCACTTGCAAAGATTTAGGAGGATACGGTGCTTACTGCATTGTTCTGTACCACCACTGCACCTCCGCCTCTACCAAGTGAGCGTGCCAAGAGGCACGTTCCAGCCACACCAGTGAGAGTGAGGAGGTTCGGGCTAGAAAGAAGGAGCGGACAGATATGAGTCGGCAAGGAGAGCCTCGTTGATTGATGAGGAGGCCTGGCAGATGAGGGCTCATGAGTTAGCTGCTGGGGCGTCTAGATCCATATTGGAGGTCGTTGAGAGGAACACCACTGAGGGTGCAGATATTGTTGAGGGCATCACTGATGGTGTCCCTACTACTGAGGGAGCGGGTTCCGGGAAACCGGACCCGCCTTCTTGTTGATCTTCGGCGCTATGCGCCTCAGGTTTGCTTCACCTACCATCCTATCTTCATATTTCTTATGCATTGGGGACAATTGCATGTTTCTTTTGTTGGGGGTGGGGTAAATAGAAAGTGAGTGCTAGGGTGAAGTCTGAGTAGCCAACTCACAATCCTCTCTTGGTGGTTTTCTTGCAAGTGTTCTTTTGCCCCAAGAGACTGATTTCTTCACTGTTGAACCAACATGTGTAGTATTTTATACAAAGTATGAATGTGAAATTTGAAGCATGATGGCTAAATATGAATGATATCCTGTTCTAAAAATAATGCTTGCATGACATAGATATGCACTACTAGATGACCCTCAATCTAACACTCGAACTAGGTGTCCGATAATCTGATAGGGTAATGAAGTTTCAAGAGAGTGTGAGGAAATTTGATTGTTCCACTGTTGGTACCTAGATATAACTTGCTCGGTTGGTCCTGCAAAAAGGAATCTGTGTTAGAAATTTAGGAAAGGATCATAGGCCCTTGTTCAAATTAGCCAATCTTTAGCCTAAATAAAAGAGAACCAAATGAAATTGATTCCCTTTTGAACCAAATATTTTGAGCTTACAATAGACCTTTCTTTTCTACACCAACTCATCTTTCCTGGGTATAATGTGTTGACCTGGTCCTTCCTTGGACATGTGCACCTCAACGTAGGCCAAAAGCATAAGTTGAGGGTGTCTAATGCAAAAAATTGACCTCGTCTTGGCCCTGACCCAACCTTGGGTATTGTGTATATAGACTCACGGCAAATCCATAAGTTGAGGGTGGATATTATGAGTGATGTACCGAAAAAGTGGGGATGAAAAGAGTAACGTGGAAAGAAAAGAAACAGTAAACAAGAGAAGTGACTCAGTCAAAACAATTATCAATTGAGTAAAGACAGAAAAAGAAATAAAAAAAGAAATGGTGAAGAAAAAGAAGAAGTAAGAAGTCACTTCCACAAAAAGTGAAAGGAGAAAACAAGGCAAAGATGATAAGAAAAGAAAAAGTACGGCATAATAACAATGAAAGAGGTAGGATGCTTATCCGTAATGTCAAGGAGGGAAACAAGTCACTAAAATATACCCATATGTACCATACCTGACCCTGAGTCTACGTTACAAGCCAAGAAAGTCCTTTCCTGATCCTAAGAGTCTAACATGATCAACTTAAAGTAGTGAAAATAAGGGCAAGCCTATGGCGACAAGTACCAATTAGGTGTGAAGTTGTTTTGAGCGTGAGTATTGAATAATGATCCTTATACTCAAATGTGAAATCATTGTGCAAAAAAGGAGGATATTATTTTTTGAAGTGACGGCACTAGTTGCAATATTGGAAAGTTGGTACCTTGGTGAGAGAGAAAAGAGTAGAGGTGTCGGTGCGTGGTGAGTCTGTGTCATGGTCTGATCCACATGAATGAGCCTAGTGAGCCTAAGAGTAAAAGCATGTACTAAAGCAATAAAAATGATGGGATTGATAGCCAAATGATTGTGAAAGTTTAAAAGAGAGTACTTTTGTACAAAAGTGTTGTGCTGAGTCGTAGTTCGTCGCTTGAGGACAAAAAACAAATTTAAGTTGATGGTGTTGATGTACCATGGTTTTGCAGTACTTTCAATGTTTTTTCCTTAAGTTTAGTGTGTGTTTAGGGCCTTTTTGTACTAATTTTAATGTGTCTCTGTCTGTGTTTTGCATGAAAGTTGTCCAAAGCAGAAATGCAGAAGGCTGTGCAGAAATCAGTGCAGAAGTGACCCACGAAGCCATCGACGTCCCGTTATCACATCGACGGACTGTAGGTGGTAACCGTCGATTGAAGGTTAAAGCATATGGAAGCAACTCGGGGAATTCTGACCAAGTGTGGTGCTACTGAAGAATCGACAGACCGTGCTGGCAAGTCGTCGATGTGATCAGAGACTGTCCCAGTACCCGGTGTTGAAGAAAAGGTAAGTATGGAACGACGATAAGCATCGACGGACCATAAGTGCATCGACAGACCGTGCTGGTGGTCCGTCGAATTGATCAGAGAAGATGCAATCTGGAGGCTTAAAGAAGATGCTAAGTGTGGACCGACAGAGGCAGTCGACGGTCCATCGTTTCATCGACGGACCGTCTGTGGGTCGTCAATTGAAGACGCGTGTAGGGGAAAACTTTCCTTATTTTGAAATCCTTTTAATTTAGGACTTTATTATTATAAGTAGGATTAAAAACCTCATTTTTAGGGTTGGACTTTTTATTATTTTTCATACCTTTATTCTTGGAGATTGGACTTTGGAATTTGGCAATTTATTCAAGTTTCCGGAATCGATTATCAAGTGAATTTTGATGTTTCAAGTGTTATTTCTTGATTTTATTCAAACTTGTCAAAGTAAGTTCATGAATGATTTTTTATCAACTATGAATTGTGTTCTTCTAGGCATTGGTAACTAAATCCACAACTAGGGTTGTGGAACCATGAGCGATTAACAAAGTAAAACTAGCTAAATAACGATTCTAGAATAGGTTCTTGCATGTATTGATAATTCTTTTGCTTAGAAGTCTTTTTAACAAGTGCACACGTTAGAACTCGCCATATTTCTACTTTCCGACCAAGGGGGTAGTTAATAGGAAAAGATTATCAACATAGATTTAGTGGACGCTACCTAATAGACTAGTTTCGATTGGTGCGAAGTAATAGATAAGCCATACATCGAATATGATGCTTAATATGAAGTAAAGGTAAGGGTTAGTAACTTAAACACACATAGCCGGATCAAGGTATGGGGTGAAATTCTCTAATTGCCGGACAAGGATTTAGAGATACCTAGCTTATCACTTTGCATGCAAGACACTAGAAATGAATTGTTATAGCTAGGATTAGTGCGTTATGAACCCATGGGGAACACTTACACCCTAGTTTCTCTCAAAACTTCATAAACAACAAAGATTTAATCTTGCTACTTGTTTTACTTAGAAATAATTAAACACGTTTGTTTCACAAAACCCCCCTTTAATTAACTGTTTTCGGAAAAAACATGACTAAATAAACTTAATTGTATATTGAAGTTAAGTCTAAACCATTTTCCTCGTGGGATCGACCCCAACCTACTTGTTCGGTTCTTTACTTGATAGGACCGCTTATAATTCTGTAAAGAAGTGTAATTTGACCGTATCAATCACCTTTGGCGTGTGTGCATCGGCCAATATCATATGACACCGGCGAAGGCCTGCAAGCATCAGTTGTGGACTGTGCACATCGACTGGGCGACATCAGTCGTGCCTGCGCGTATCGGCCAATAGAAGAAGACAACGGTCATACCCTACATGTATCGGGCATAGCATGTGTGTATATGGAAAATGACACCTTCCAATGTCATGCGACATCTGCCAAGGCATGCATGCATCAAGCGTGGTGTGTGCGCATCAAATAGGTGACATCACTCATGCCCTGCGTGCATCGGCCAATAGAAGAAGACATCGTTCATGGCATGCACGCATCGGGCGTAGCATGTTCGTATATGGAAAAGAGCAACTGCCAATGTCAGGCGACATCTGCCAAGGCGTGCATGCATCAAACGCGGTGTGTACACATCATCTAGGCGTCATCGGTCATTGTGTGCAAGCATTGGAAGTAGTATGTGCGCAAGTTGCAAACAACGTCTTCCAATGGAATTAACATCAACCAAGGCCTGCAAGCTTCACGCGTGGCAATTACGCATCGGCTGGGCGACATCATTCGTTACCTACACGCATCGTCCAATGTCATATGACATTGGCCAAGGCCTACAAAAATCAGTTGTGGCGTGTGCACGTCGGCTGGGCGACATCAGTCGTGGATTGCGCGCATCGGCCAATACAAGAAGAAAGTAGTCATGGACTGCATGCATCGGGCGTAGCATGTGCATATATGGGAAACGACGCCTACCAATGTCAGGATACTTCTGCCAAGGCATGCACACATGAAACGTGGTGTGTGCGCATCGACTAGGTGACATCATATGGTCTGCGCATCAGCGAACAGTAGAAGACATTATTCATGGATTGCACGCATCGGGCGTAGCATATGCGTAGATTGAAAAGGACGCCTGCTAATGTCAGGGGACATTTTCCAAGGAATGCATGCATCAAACATGGTAGGTGCACATCAATTAGGCGTCATCGGTCAATGTCTACAATCTTCGCACTTAGCATGAGCGCAAGTGGCAAACAACGTCTTCCAATGTCATCAGCATTAGCCAAGGCCTGCAAGTTTCACGTGTGGCGTCTGCACATCGGCAGGGCGACATCATTCATGGCCTAAACGCATCGGCCAATGTCATATGACATCGCCCGAGGCCTGTAATCATCAATTGTGGCATATGCACAATGGATGGGAGACATTAGTCGTAGCTTGCGCACATCAGTCAATAGAAAAAGAAAGCGGTCATGGACTACACGCATCGGACGTAGCATGTGCTTATATGAAAAACAACGCCTGCTAATGTCAGGCAACTTATGCCAAGGCATGCATGAATAAAACGTGGTGTTTTCACATCAGCTAGGCGTCATTAGTCATGGCCTGCAAGCATCGAACGTAGCATGTGTACAAGTGGCAAAAATGTCTTTCAATGGCATCAAAATCATCCAAGGCATGCAAGCTTCACGAGTGGCGTGTGTGCATCGGCTGGGCGACATCATTCGTGGCCTACATACATCGGCCAATGTCATATAATTTCATCCAAGGCCTACAAGCATTAGTTGTGGTGTGTTCGCATCTACTGGGCAACATTACTTATGGCCTGCTTGCATCGGACAATGTCAGGCGACATCGTCCAAGGCATGCACGCATCAACCATTGTGTGTGCCCATCGATTGGGCAACATCAGTCATGGCCTGCGCACATTTGCCAAAGGCAGACGACATCGGTCATGGCCTTCATACATTGGATATTGCATGTGCTCGTATTGGCAAATGATCTCTACCAATGTCATGCAGCATTGGCAAAGGCATGCATGTATCAAATGTGGTGTGTGCGCATCCACTAGGCGACATCGGTCATGGCCTGCACGGATCAAACATAGCTTGTGCGCATGTGGCGAACGACGTCTGCCAATGGCATTAACAATAGCCAAGGCCTGCAAGAATCACCCATGGCGTGTGCGCATCGGTAGGGCGACATCGGTCATGGCCTTCAAGCATAGACCATTGATAGATTACATCAGCCAAGGCCAGCACGCATCAAACGTGGAGTGTATGCTTCGGCAGAGCGACATCACTCGTGGCATGTGCACATCGGCTTGGCGACATTGGTCATGGACTGCACGCAACGGTCACGCAACGTCGGCCAACGACACACAACATCATCAAGGGCCTGAACACATCTGACGTATCTTTCGTGCATCGGCAAGCTACGTTACTCAATTACAGGTACCATCAGTCAAGGAATGCGTGCATCTAACGTGCCATGTGTGCATCGGATGGATAAAATTGGGGTCCTCCATTCAACATCTACCGATTATTTCATTCATCTGACATGGAATGTGCACGTCGGCCAACGGCACGCGTCATCTGCGAGGAGACATTGGCCATGGAGTACCCGCATCAGTCGGGGATTGTGCACCTTGCTCAGCCGACGTCGATGGTGGACTTCCCGCATTGTGAACATTACTTAGTCCTCTTCAGGCGTGTCCTACACACATCGTTCAACCAATGTTTGGTGTGGCCTGCCCCCATCGTCCTTGGCCTACACACAACTGTTAGAGACGTCGGACATGGCCAAACCAACATCGAACGTGGCCTACATACATCGATTTTCCAACGTCGAGCGTGGGCTGCCCTTATCGTAGTTAGCATACACACATCGGTCTGCCGACGTCAAACGTCGTCTGGCTGCATCATTTGTGGCATGCATACATCGTTTTGGGGACGTGAGACGTTGCTTGACCGCATTTTTGAAATAAAGGAACTTAAGGTTACTATATTTATTCGTGAATTGTTGGCATTAATTTCATATATATTTCATAATTTTCCTATTTTTTATTAAGTAATTACACATTTTTTTGGGATTTGCCGGTAGAAAAATAATTATTCAAAAAATAGTTGAAATTGTTGAATTAAAGGTTACTATAATTATATGAGAGTTTTTGGGGTAAATTATATATTTTTATCATATTTTTGCTATTTTTGATTAATTAATTACTCATTTTCAGGATTTGACGAAAAAAATAAAAATACAAAAAAATCGTTGAAATTGTTGAATTTAAGGTAACTATATTTATTTTATGAATTTTTGGTGTTTATTTTATATTTTTATCATATTTTCCTATTTTTTATAAATTAATTACCCATTCTCGAGATTTACTCAAAAAAAAGTACAAAAAATTATTGAATTTAAGGTTACTCTATTTATATGTCCATTTTTGGCGTTAATTTTATTTTTTATAAAATTAATTTTATCTTTATTAATTAATATTTCATATTCGTGATTTGCCCAAAAAAAAAAAATTGTTGAAAATGATATTTTTATATACATAAAAGTTTATGATAAAAAACAAATGTGTGTTTGTACCTTAGAACGTACATATTTGGGTTGTGCATGTTCATTATGATTCATTGGAAGAACAATGCCTACTCCTCTAAGTCAGAATCGGTGAAACGGAATCAAGAGCTCCATGTGGGCCACACATAAGACGTAGCAAGTGGGCATCATACATGCGCATCGGCAAACGACAAACGACATTGGTCATGGACCACATACATCGGACGTGCGAATATGGAAAATGATGTCCACCAACATCAGGTGACATCCTCGAAGGCTCGCACGCATCAATCGTGGTGTGTGCGTATCGACGGAGCGACATCAGTCGCGGCTTGCGCGTATCGACCAATAGAAGACGACATTGGTCTTGGCCTACACGCAAATGTGCAACAAGTGCGCATATGGCAAACGGCGTTTGCAGACGTCAAGCGACATCAACCAAGGCATGCACACATCAAACGTGGTGTGTGTGCATCGACTGGGCGACATTGGTCATGGCATGTACGCATCGGACGTAGCATGTGTGCTTCTGGCAAACGACATCTGCCAGTGTCAGGCGACATCGGCCAAGGACTGCACGCATCAAATGTAGTGTGTGCGCAACGCCAAGCGACATCGGTCATTGATTGCACGCATCAAACGTTGCATGTGTACATCAGCTGGGCGACATCATTCATGGCATGCGCACATCGGCCAACGATGCTCGACATCGTTCATGGCCTGCACACATCAAAAGTGTGCATATGGCAAACGACATATACCAATGTCAAGGGACATCATCCAAGGGCTTTACGCATCAAACGGTTTGTGTGCGCATTGACTGGGTGACAAAGGTTATGGCCTGCGCATATCGGCCAATGGTAAACGACATCGGTCATGGACTGCATGCATCAGCGTAACATGTGCACATATGAAAACAATGTCTACATACGTCAAGCGACATTGGCCAAGGCCTACACCCATCAAACATTGTGGGTGCGCAACGACAGGCGATATCGGTGATCTACTGCACGTATCAGATGTTGCATATGCTAATCATCTTGGCATGCGCGCGTCGACAACGCCAGCCGTCATCGTTCATGGCATGCAAGCATCAAATGTGCGCATATGGCTAACAACATCTTCCAACATTAGGTGACATCGACCAAGGCATGCACGCATCAAACATGGTGTGTGCGCAATGACCAAGCGACATCATTCATGGCCTGCGCGATTGGCCTACAGTAGAAGATATCGATCATGGCCTACACGCATCGGGCATAGCATGTGTGTATATGGAAAACGAAGCATGCCAATGTCAAGCGACATCTGCCTAGGAATGCATGCATCAAACGTGGTGTATGCACATCATCTAGGCGTCATCGGTCATTGTCTTCAAGCATCATACGTAGCATGTGCGCAAGTTGAAAACGACGTCTTCCAATGGCATCAGCATCAGCCAAGGCCTTGAAGCTTCACACGTGGCGTGTAGGCATCGGCTGGGCGACATCATTCCTGGCCTACATGCATCGGCCGATGTCATATGACATCAGCCAAGGCGTGCAATCATTAGTTGTGGCGTGTGTGCATCGGCCAACAGAAGAAAACAGCGGTCATGGCCTACACACATCGGGCATACCATGTGCGTATATGGAAAATGACGCATGCCAATGTCAGGAGACATAAGTCAAGGAATGCATGCCAAACGTGGTGTGTGCGCATCAACTGGGTGAAATCAGTCATGACTTGCGCGCATCGGCCATCTGTAGATGACATGGGTCATGCCCTGCACGCGTCATGCGTAACATGAGTGTATATGGAAAATGACACCTGCCAATGTCAGGCGGCATCTTCAAGACATGCATGCATCAATCCTGGTGTGTGCACATGAGCTAGGCGTCATCGGTCATGGCTTACAAGCATCAGACGTAGAATGTGCGCAAGTAGAAAACGATGGCTTCCAATGGCATCATCATCAGCCATGGCTTGCAAGCTCACGCTTCGCGTTTGCGCATCGACTGGGCAACATAATTCGTGTCCTACACGCATCGTCCAAGGCCTGCAAGCATAAGTTGTTGCATCTGCACATCGGCTGGGCGACATCACTCGTGCCCTATGCGCATCGGTCAATAGAAGAAGACAACGGTCATGGCCTGCACGCATTGGGCGTAGAATGTGCGTATATGGAAAATGAAGTCTGCCAATGTATGGCGACGTCTACCAAGGCAGGCAGGCATCAAACGTGGTGTGTGCACATCAACTAGGAATTGTCGGTCATGGCCTGCAAGCATCGGCATAGCATGTGCGCATGTGGCAAACGACGTCTTCCAAGGACATCAACATCAGCCAATGCCTGCAAGCTTCATGCGTGGCGTGTGCACATCGGCTGGGTGACATCATTCCCTACACGCATTGGCCAATGTCATATGACATCGTCCAAGGCCTGGAAGCATTAGTTATGACGTGGTTATCGATTGGGCGACATTAGTTGTGACCGTCTTGCAACACCCAATGTCATGTAATATCGTTCAAGGCATGAACACATAAAACATTGTGTGTGCGCATCGATTGGGTGACATCGGTCATGGACTGTGCGCATTGGCCAAAGGCTGACGACATCGGTCATGGATAGAACGCATTAGATGTTGCATGTGCTTGTATTGGCAAACAATGTTTGCTAATGTCATGAGGCATCGACCAAGGCATGCACGCATCAAATGAGGTGTGCGCATCGGCTAGGCGATACAATCATGACCTACACGCATCATACATAGCTTGTGATCATGTGGAAAATGACGTCTTCCAATGTTATCAGCAACAGTCAAGGCCTGCTAGCATCACCCATGGCGTGTGCGGATCGGTATGGCGATATCGTTCATGGCCTGCGAGAATGGGATGTAACACTCCGGAAATGCCATGACTTAGACTAGAGCCTAATCTATGAAATAATATTCAAAATGATTTTTCCAGACCTATATTAATGTAATAATTTCATTTTGAAAAGGTTAAAGCCAAAACGACAAAGAAATACCTTGACGTCCGGAAACTACCTAATTTGGATTAGTTGATGTCCCTATGTTTTGTAATGGTTTCGAAGTGTCAAATGAAGTCTAAAATTAGTAAAAAGACTTTGGATAGGTAGTATGTATTACAAAGGGTCCAAACGTCCGATAACGACACCCAAGGACAACCTGAAGGGTCTTCGGGGAGGACCCAAACATAGGGTAACACGCTGCCTAGCAGCCTTCGAGCAGGCATGTTTTGTGGGACTGTTGCACGACACACAGCCCACACGAGGCTCATTGCCTCGACCCAAAAATTGAGAAAAGAATGGGAATTGGCCCCGCAACACGCAGCCACTTCCCAGATTCGTTTAAATCGTATTATTGGTAATTTAACTCATAAAAAGACCCATCAAGTGAAGGGTCTTTTGAGTATTTTATAGGACGACTATATATTGATTATAGGTCAATTTTAGACCACTTTTACACTCTCCAAATCAAATCAAACGAATTTTCTCTCATCTCTCTCAAAAACACTCTCTTTTCCAAACTCAATTGAAGAACAAGAAGAGCTTAAGGAAAAAGATGAAGACTTCGAGATTTTCTTCCAAATTTCGTGGATTACTCATCAATAAGGTATGGGTTATTAACTCTTGGGATTCCTTTCCCCAAGAGGTACTTTCAAATATGGTTTTCAAGTATTCAAACTTCTAGGGTTTTTACTCTACAAAACGGATTTTCTTCCTAACTCTAGATTTATGACTATCGATGAAAAATAATGGTTTTCTATGGTTGATTAAGTGTCTATTGTTGAATGTTTGACTTATAATGTTAGATTTTTGTGTGAAGCATTTTCCATATCAAATTGATGGTTTTGATGGGGTTATACCTACTACATGATAACATGTAATTGTTGAGATTGGGACTATGACTTGAATGAACTCCTAACTGACCCTTTCCCTTATTCTACTTTACGATTTAGTCTTGTTTATGAGTTGAAGAGTTACTATTGATTATGCTATTGAGTATTTCACTATGTTGTTGGATAATTGTTGTATATTAAACAGAAGTTCTTGAATAAACATCTTTGAAGCAAGAGGTAAATCTTCTAAAGTCGTGATTACTCTATGATGTTTATGTTAGCCTATAAATGATGCTACAATTCTAATGAAGTATGTATCATGATGCTATGCATATATATTGGGCTATGAATATGTTAATTTGTGACATCATGATAAGAATACAAAAAATGCAAGTTTATGATATTCTCTTGTATGCCTTACACAAGATGATTTATGATATGTTAATCTCACAAACGAAGGTTTACAAGAAAGAAAATTCTCATATAATCCTAAAGAGCATATGATCATGTTTATACAAGGATTTAATCTCCTATGACTTATGATAAGATTTATGAATAAATGATGAATTAAAAGTTAATCAAAAAGGTACTTAAGCTTAGCACCGATGGACTAGATATAAGAGGTGTCCCATTCCTAGTAGGAAGGTAGGTTCACAATGACTCTCAAGAGATAGAGGCTTTCATTTAATGTGTACTTCCATTTAATGTGTAACTATGGTCTCTAAAATATCTCTAGTTCTTGAACTATGTTTCCATCATTGGATACTAGCTAGTGGATCCACCTTGAAAGCTATGTCATGTTTGGTTCTACTTTGGCCGTTTGACCACCTTCTTTCGGTGTGGGGTTTCATGACACCGGATTCCATGTTTAGCTCACATTGTATGATGTCGGTTAAGGCTAATGTTCACTCAAGTAACATGAAAGACAAGTAAATGGACATTGAATAGGATGACTTGAAGAGTCTACTTAGTATAGGTAGGGGTATGAGACTCTAGCTAGACATTGCACAAGTTGACTCTAAGGGGAATCCTTAGAAATTGTTCTTACGTAATATGATAACATGAAAGGTATGATGCTTATGATACATGTTGTTGCTATGATATGAAGTTTGTTACGTTGATGAACATATTATTGGTCTATATTGCTTTATAGGGTGATGACTATTTATGTTACAAGTTATATCAAGCAAAGCTTTACTTATGGTCTCCTAAGATATCTACTTGGTTGTGTGGGGTTATGGGGATTCACATGACCATTGCACTCGTAGGTTGGGATGGGATCATTTGTAAGTGTTTTGTGTGTTTTGTGTATATGATCTTTTGAATATGAATTGTTAACATGACTCTATGATAATATGTCTTTGATTACGATCATGCTTTATGTTGATGGAATCCTTAACTTGTACATGGTCTATGGTGTGCGTTGAAGACATTAATATGTCTTAACATGCTTTCCAAAGAAATGATAAATGATCCTTTTTCATGCATATCCTTAAATGTTTTGTGCATATGCCCATACTTAGTACATGTGGCGTACTAACCCCATTACTTTATATTACTACAAATGTAGGGTTCGGCCATTGAAGATTAATAAGGTCGATTGAAGAAGCATGGAAGAGTTTCTCCAAGTGTTGGTAGGTCCTCATGTTAGGGGATGCTCTCTTTTCAGTATTCTAGCTTACGAAGACATTTAGTAGATTTTAAAAGTACACTTATTTCCATTTATGTTCGTTGTATTCTTTTGTATTAAGGCCTATATGGCATATATTGACTATTTATTGGCTTAGTCCAAATTCGTACTCTTTAGATGTTTCTTATATGGGACATCTTTTAGAATATCATTACTTATGTTTTCATGATTAGTATGTATGAAGTCTAAGTATATTTCACATAGTATTAATAGTTTTTAATTTTTCCACAATTTTAACTGATGACATATTATGACGAATGCTAAGGGATTGTCTGAGTCCTCTGAGAGGACGCCGACACCGGTCGCATCAGGGTTGTACTCTCTAGGTGTGACAGGACAACTTCAGAGGACATCATCCAAGGCATCACGCATCAAAAGTGGAGTGTGTGCATCGGCTGGGCGACATCAGTTGTGGCATGTGCACATCGACTTGGCTATATCGATCGTGGCCTGCACACATCGGTCATGAAACGTCAGCCAATAACACACAACATTATCAAAGGCCTAAACGCATCTGACATGTCTTGCGTGCATCGCCAGGCTACAAGGGCTAGTACCATCAGTCAAGGCACGCATACATCTAACGTGGAATGTGCGCATCGGCTAGGCGAAATTAGCATATTCCATTCAACATAAATTGATTTTTACATGCATTACACGTGGAATGTGCATGTCGGCCAATGGCACCGTCATCAGCCAGGAGACATTGTCGTGGAGTACCCGCATCAGTCGACGTCAACCGTGGACTGCTTTCATTGTGCACATTACTTAGTCGTCTTCGGGCATGGCCTAGAAACATTGTTCATCCAACGTTTGGCGTGGCCTTCCCCATCGCCTTTGGCCTACACACAACTGTCAGCGACGTCGTACATAGCCTCCCTGCATCGACTTTGGCCTGCACGCAACGTTAAACCAACATTGAATGTGCCCTGCATACATCGATTTGCCGACGTCGAATGTGGGCTGTCCTTATCGTATTTTGCATACACACATTGATTGCCGATGTAAAACATTGTCTGGCTGCATCGTTCATAGTTTGTGATTTTTTGGCATTCATTTCATATTTTTTTTATAATTTTCCTATTTCTAATTTATTAATTACGCATTTTTTGTGGGATTCGTCAGGAGAAAAAAATGTTATTCAAAAAATAGTTGAAATTTTTGAATTTAAGGTTACTATAATTTATGTTAATTTTTGGCGTAAATTTTGTATTTTTATCATATTTTTCCTATTTTATTTAATTAATTACTCATTCTCAGGATTAGACAAAAAAAAATCCAAAAAATTGTTGAAATTGTTGAATTTAAGACAACTATATTTATTTATGGATTTTTAAAGTTAATTTTATATTTTAATCATATTTTTCCTATTTTTTATAAATTAATTACTTATTCTCGAGATTTGCTCAAAAAAATAAAAATTACAAAAAATTATTTAAATTGTTGAATTTAAGGTTACTCTATTTATTGTGAATTTTTGGCATTAATTTTATATTTTATGACATTATTTCTATTTTTATTAATTAATTACTCATATTCGTGATTTGCCAAAAAAAAATTCAAAAAAAAAAAATATTGTTGAAAACTATATTTTTATATGTATTAAAGTTATTTATGATAAAAGGCAAATGCGTGTTTGTACCTTAAAACGTAAATATCTGGGTTGTACATGTTCATTATTATTCATTGAAAAAACGATGCCTACTCCTCTAAGTCAGAATCGGCGCTACAAAATGAAGAGCTCAACGTGGGCCACACATAGGACATAGCATGTGGGCATCAGAAATGGGCATCGACGAACGACAGAAGACATCGGTCATGGACACACGCATTAGACGTGCGCAAATGGTAAATGACGTCCACCAATGTCAGGGGACATCGTCCAAGGGCTTTACGCATCAAAGGATGTGGCCTGCGCATATCAGCCAATGGCAAACAACATTTGTCGTGGCCTGCACGCATCAGCGTAACAATTGAGCATATGGAAAACAACATTTAATGAAGTCAAGCGACATTGGCCAAGGCCTACACCCGTCAAAGGTGGAGTTTGCGAAACGGAAGGCGACATCGGTAAATGCCTTGTCTTGGCGACATCGGTCGTGGTATGCACTCTTTGACAATGCCAGCCATCATCGGTCATGGCCTTCTTGCATCGAACGTGCGCATATGACTAACGACGTCTTCCAACATCAGGCGACATCGACCAAGGCATGCACGCATCAAACATGGTGTGTGCGCAACGACCGAGCGACATCAGTCATGGCCTGCATGATTGGCCAATAGTAGAAGACATCGGTCATGGCCTACACACATCGGGCGTAGCATGTGTGTATATGGAAAACGACTCCTGCCAATGTCAGTCGACATATGCCTAGGAATGCATGCATCAAACGTGGTGTGTGCACGTCATCTAGGCGTCATCGATCATTGTCTGCAAGCATCAGACGTAGCATGTGCGCAAGTGGCAAACGACGTCTTCCAATGGCATCAGCATTAGCCAAGATCTTGAAGCTTCGCACGTGGCGTGTAGTCATCGGCAGGGCGACATCGTTCTTGGCCTACATGCATCGGCCGATGTCATATGACATCAGCCAAGGCCTGCAATCATTAGTTGTGGCGTGTTCGCATCGGCCAATAGAAGAAAACAACGGTCATGGCCTGCACACATGGGGTGTAGCATGTGCGTATATGGAAAACGCCGCCGCCAATGTCAGGAGACATCAGCCAAGGCATGCATGCATCAAACGTGGTGTGTGCGCATCAACTGGGTGACATCAGTCATGACTTGCGCGCATCGGCCATCAGCAGATGACATCGGTCATGGCCTGCACGCGTCATGCGTAGCATGTGTGTATATGGAAAATGACACGTGCAAATCTCAGGTGACATCTTCCAAGGCATGCATGCATCAATCGTGGTGTGTGCACATGAGGTAGGCGTCATCGGCCATGGCCTCTAAGCATCGGACGTAGAATGTGCGCAGATAGAAAACGACGACTTTCAATGGCATCATCATCAGCCAAGACCTGCAAGCTCACCCTTGGCGTGTGCACATCGGCTGGGCGATATTATTCGTGGCCTACACGCATCGGCCAGGGCCTGCAAGGATAAGTTGTTGCGTGTGCACATCGGTTAGGCGATATTAGTCGTGGCCTACGCACATCGGTCAATAGAAGAAGACAACGGTCATGGCCTGCACGTATTGGGCGTAGCATGTGAGTATATGGAAATGACGTCTGCAAATGGCAGGCGACGTCTGTCAAGGCAGGAAGGCATTAAATTTGGTGTGTGCACATCAACTAGGAATTATCGGTCATGTCCTACAAGCATCGGACGTAGCATGTGCGCAAGTGGCAAACAACGTCTTCCATGGGCACCAACATCAGCCAATGCCTACAAGCTTCATGCGTGGCGTGTGCACATCGGCTTGGTGACATCATTCCCTACACACATTGGCCAACGTCATATGACATCGTCCAAGGCATGGAAGCATTAGTTATGACGTGGGCATCGACTGGGTGACATTAGTTCTGACCGTCTTGCAACGCCCAATGTCAGGCAACATCGTTAAAGGCATGAACGCATCAAACATTGTGTGTGCGCATAGATTAGGCAACATCGGTCGTGGCCTGCGCGCATTGACAAAAGGCAGACGACATCGGTCAGGGATAGAACGCATCAGATGTTGCATGTGCTTTTATTCGCAAACAATGTTTGCTAATGTCATGAGGCATCGGCCAAGGCATGCACGCATCAAATGAGATGTGCGCATCGAGTAGGCGACACGATCATGACCTTCACGCATCAGAGATAGATTGTGCGCATGTGTCGAACGACGTCTTCCAATGTTATCAGCAACAGCCAAGGCCTGCAAGCATCACCCAAGGCGTGTGCGAATCGGTAGGGCGATATCGGTTATGGCCTTTGAGCACGGAATATAACACTCCGGAAAAGCCATGACATAGACTAGAGCTTAATCTATGAAATAATATTCAAAATGATTTTTCCATACCTATATTGATGTAATAAGTTCATTTAGAAAAGGTTAGAGCCAAAACGACAAAGAAAGACCTTGACGTCTGGAAACTAGCTAATTTGGATTAGTTGACGTCCCTATGTTTGGTGAAGGTTTTGAAGTTTCAAATGAAGTCTAAAATTAGTAAAAAGACTTTGGATGGGTAGTATGTATTACAAAAGGTACAAACGTCTGGTAACGACACCCCAAGGACAACCTGAAGGGTCTTCGGGGAGGACCCAAACATGGGGTAACAGGCTGCCTAGCAGCCTACGAGCAGGCATGTTTAGTGGGACTGCTGCGCGACGTACAACCCACACGAGGCTCACTGCCTAAGGATTTGGGAGTCAGCCTCGCAAAGTGAGGCTGACACGAGGCTCACTGCCTCGCCCAAAAATTCAAAAAAGAAAGGGAATTGGCCCCGTAATGCGCTGCCACTTCCCAGATTCGTTTAAGTCGTATTTTTGGTAATTTAACTTGTAATTTAAGTGAAGGGTCTTTTGGGTATTTTATATGACAACTATATATTGATTATAGGTCAGTTTTAGACCACTTTTACATTCTCCAAATCAAATCAAACAAATTTTCTCTCATCTCTCTCAAGAACACTCTCTTTTACAAACTCAATTGAAGAACAAGAAGAGCTTAAGGAAAAATACGAAGACTTTGAGATTTTCTTCCAAAATTCGTGGATTATTCGTCAATAACGTATGGGTTTTTAAATGTTGGTATTCCTTTACCCAAGAGGTCCTTTCAAAGATGGTTTTCAAAAATTCAAACTTCTAGGGTTTTTACTCTACAAAACGGATTTTCTTTCTAACTCTAGATTTATGACTATCGATGAAAAATAATGGTTTTCTATGGTAAATTAATTGTCTATTGTCGAATGTTTGACTTGTAATGTTAGATTTTCGTGTGAAGCATGTTCCATATCAAATTGATGGTTTTGATTGGGTTATACCTACTACATGATAACATGTAATTGATGAGATTGGGACTATGACTTAAATGAACTCCTTAATGACCCTTTCCCTTATTCTACTTTACGAATTAGTCTTGTTTATGAGTGGAATAGTTAGTATTGATTATGCTATTGAGTATTTCACTATGTTGTTGGATAATTGTTGTATATTGAACATAAGTTCTTAAATAAGGATCTTTGAAGCAAGAGGTAAGTCTTCTAAAGTCGTGATTACTCTATGATGTTTATTTTAGCCAATAAATGATGTTACAATGCTAATGAAGTATGTATCATGATGCTATGCATATATATTGGGCTATGAATATGTTAATTTGTGAGATGATGATAAGAATATGAAAATGCAAGTTTATGATATTCTCTTGTATTCCTTACACAAGATGATTTATGATATGTTAATCTAAAAAACGAAGGGTTACAATAAAGGAAATTCTCATCTAATCCTAAAGAGCTTATGATCATGTTTATACAAGGATTTAATATCCTATGACTTATGATAAGATTTATGAATAAATGATGACTTAAAAGTTAATCAAAAAGGGACTTATGCTTAGCACCAATGGAGTAGATATAAGAGGTGTCCCTTCCCTAGTAGGAAGGTAGGTTCACAATGACTCTCATGAGATAGAGGCTTTCATGTAATGTGGAACTACAGGTCTCTAATATATCTCCTAGTTCTTGAACTATGTTTCCACCATTGTATACTACCTAGTGGATCCACTTAGAAAGCTATGTCATGTTTGGTTCTACTTTGGCCGTTTGACCACCTTCTTTCGGTGTGGGGTTTCATGACACCAGATTCCATGTTTAGCTCACATGGTATAATGGAGGTTAAGGCTAATTTTCCCTCAAGTAAAATGAAAGACAAGTAAAATGGACATTTAATAGGATAACTTGAGGAGTCTACTTAGTATAGGTAGGGGTATGAGACTCTACCTAGACACTACACAAGTTGACTCTAAGGGGAATCCTAGAAAATCGTTCTTATGTAATATGATAACATGAAAGGTATGATGCTTATGATACATGTTGTTACTATGATATGAAGTTTGTTACGTTGATGAACATGTTATTGGTCTATATTGCTTTATGTGGTGATGACTATTTATGTTACAAGTTATATCAAGAAAAGCTTTACTTATGGTCTCCTAACCTATCTACTTGGTTATGTGGGGTTATGGGGCTTCACATGACCATTGAACTCGTGGTTTGGGATGGGATCATTGGTAAGTGTTTTGTCTGTTTTGTGTATATGATCTTTTGAATATGAATTGTTAACATGACACTATGATAATATGTCTTTGATTATGATCATGCTTTATGTTGATGTAATCCTTAACTTGTACATGTTCTATGGTGTGCATTGAAGACATTAATATGACTTAACATGCTTTCCAAATAAATGATAAATGATCCTTTTTCATGCATATCCTTAAATGTTTTGTGCATATACCCATACTTAGTACATGTGGCGTACTAACCCCACTACTTTATATTACTACAAATGTAGGGTTCGACCATTGAAGATTAAGAAGGTTGATTGAAGAAGCATGGAACTCTTTCTCCAAGTGTATGTAGGTCCTCATGCTAGGGGATGCTCTCTTTTCAGTATTCTAGCTTACAAAGACATTTAGTAGATTTTAAAAGTACACATATTTCCATTTATGTTCTTTGGATTCTTTTGTATTAAGGCCTATATGGCGTATATTGAATATTTATAGGCTATGTCCAGATTCGTACTCTTTAGATGTTTCTTATATGAGACATCTTTTAGAATATCATTACGTATGTTTTCATGATTAGTATGTATGAAGTCTAAGTATATTTCACATAGTATTAATAGTTTTTAATTTTTCCACAATTTTAACTGATGACATAGTATGACGAATGCTAAGGGCTTGTCTGAGTCCTCTGAGAGGACGCCGACATCGGTTGCATCTGGGTGTACTCTCTAGGTGTGACAGGACAACGTCAGATGACATCAGCCAAGGCCTGCACGCATCAAAAGTGGAGTGTGAACATCGGCTGGGCGACATCAGTTGTGGCATGTGAACATTGACTTGGCTATATCGGTCGTGGCCTGCACACATCGGTCATGAAACGTCGGCCAAAAACAGACAACATTATCAAAGGCCGGAACGCATCTGACGTGTCCTGCGTGCATCGCCAGGCTACAACGGCTAGTACCATCAGTCAAGGCACGCATACATCTAACGTGGCATGTGAGCATCGGCTAGGCGAAATTATAATCTTCCATTCAGCATAAATCGATTTTTACATGCATTACACGTGGAATGTGCATGTCGGCCTACGTCACGCGTCATCGGCCAGGAGACATTGTCGTGGAGTACCCGCATCAGTCGACGTCAACCGTGGACTGCTCTCATTGTGCACATTACTTAGTCGTCTTCGGGCATGGCCTAGAAACATCATTCATCCAACGTTTGGCGTGGCCTGCCCCATCGCCCTTGGCTACACACAACTGTCAGCGACGTCGTACATGGCCTCCCTGCATCGACTTTGTCCTGCACACAACGTTAAACCAACATTGAATGTGGCCTGCATACATCAATTTGCCGACGTCGAATGTGGGCTTCCCTTATCGTATTTAGCATACACACATTGGTCATCCCATGTAAAACATTGTCTGGATACATCGTTCATAGTTTGTGATTTTTTGGCTTTAATTTCATATTTTTTAATAATTTTCCTATTTTTTATTTATTAATTACGCATTTTTTGTGGGATTTGTCAGGAGAAAAATAGTTATTCAAAAAAATAGTTGAAATTTTTGAATTTAAGGTTACGATAATTTGTGTTAATTTTTGGCGTAAATTTTATATTTTTATCATATGTTTCCTATTTTTTTAATTAATTACTCGTTCTCAAGATTTGACGAAAAAAATAAAAATTCCAAAAAATTGTTGAAATTGTTGAATTTAAGGCAACTATATTTATTTATGGATTTTTAACGTTAATTTTATATTTTTATCATATTTTTCCTATTTTTTATAAATTAATTACTCATTCTCGAACTTTGTTCAAAAAAAAAATTACAAACAATTGTTGAAATTGTTGAATTTAAGGTTACTCTATTTATTTGTGAATTTTTGGCATTAATTTTATATTTTTATGATATTATTTCTCTTTTTATTAATTAATACTCATATTCGTGATTTGCCAAAAAAAAAAATTGTTGAAAACTATATTTTATATGTATTAAAGTTATTTATGATAAAAGGCAAATGCGTGTTTGAACCTTAGAACGTAAATATATGGGTTGTACATGTTCATTATTATTCATTTGAAAAACGATGCGTACTCCCCTAAGTCAGAATCGGCGCTACAGAATGAAGAGCTCCACGTGGGACACGCATAGGACATAGCATGTGGGCAGCAGAAATGCGCATCGGCGAACGACAGACGACATCGGTCAGGGACCACACGCATCAGACATGCGCATATGGAAAATGACGTCCACCAATCTCAAGGGACATCGTCTAAGGGCTTGACGCATCAAAGGATGTGGCCTGCGCATATCGGCCAATGGCAAACGACATTTGTCATGGCCTACACGCATCAACGTAACATGTGCGCATATGGAAAACAACGTCTGCTGACGACATGCGACATTGTCCAAGGCCTACACCCATCAAAGGTGGAGTTTGCGCAACTGAAGGCGACATCGGTAAATGCCTACAAGCATCGTATGTTGCATGTGCTATTTATCTTGGCGACATCGGTCGTGGCATGCGCGCTTTGATAACGCCAGCCATCATTGGTCATGTCCTTCTTGCATGGAATGTGCGCATATGGCTAACGACGTCTACCAACATCAGGCGACATCGTCTATGGAATACACGCATCCAAATGATATATGCGCATCGACCGGGCGACATCAGTCATGGCCTGCGTGCATTGGCTAATAAAGAAGACATCGGTTATGGCCTGCACGAATCGGGCATAGCATGTGTGTATATGGAAAAAGACGCCTACCAATGTATGGAGACATCTCCCAAGGCATGAATGCATCAAACGTGGTGTGTGAACATTAGCTAGGCGTCATCGGTCATTGTCTGTAAGCATCGGACATAGCGTGTGCGCATGTGGCAAACGACGTCTTCCAATAGAATCAGCATCAGTCAAGGCCTGCAAGCTTCATGCATGGCGTGTGCGCATCGGGTGGGCGACATCATTCGTAGCTTACACACATCGGCCAATACCTGCAAGCATCAGTTGTGGCGTGTGCACATCGGCTAGGCGACATCAGTCGTGGCCTGTGTGCATCGTCCAACAGAAGAAGACAGCGGTCATGGCCTGCACGCATCGACCATAACATATTTGTATATGGAAAATGACGCCTTCCATGTCAGGCGACATCTTCCAAGGCATGCATGCATCAAATTTGGTGTGTGCACATCAGCTAGGCGTCATCGTTCATGGCCTGCAAGCATGAGACGTAGCATGTGCACAAGTGGAAAACGGCGTCTTCCATTAACATCAACATCAACTAAGGCTTGCAATCTTCACTCTAGGCGTGTGCGCATTGGCTGGGCGACATTATTCGTGGCCTAAACGCATCGGCCAATGTCATATGAGATTAGCCTTGGCCTGCAAGCATCAGTTGTGGTGTGTGCACATCGGCTGGGCGACACCAGCTGTGGTCGGCTTGCATCGTCCAATGTCAAGCGACATAGTCCAAGGAATGCACACATCAAACTTTGTGTGTGCACATCAATTTGGCAACATCAGTAGTGGCCTGCGCATTGGACTAAGGCAGACGACATCGGTCATGGCCTGCACACATCGGATGTTGGATGTGCTTGTGTTAGCAAACAATATTTGCCAATGTATGGACTTATCGGACAAGGAATGCACACATCAAATGTGATGTGTGGGCATCGTCTAGGAGACATAAGTTAGGTCCTGCACGCATCGGACATATCTTGTGCGCATGTGTCAAACTATGTATGCCAATGGCATCACTGACAAACAAGGCCTGCAAGCATCACCCACGGCGTGTACGCATCGGTAGGGTGACATCGGTCATGGTTTGCACGCATAAAACATTGCATGTGTTCATCAGCTGGGTTACATCAGTCGTGGAATGTGCACATCAGCCAATTACAGTCGACATCGGTCATGGCCTGAACATCGGAAGTGTGCATATTATGAACAACGTCTTCCAAAGTCAGGGGACATTGTCCAACGGCTTTACTCATCAAACAGGGTTGTGTGCGCATTGAATGTGCGTCAAAGGTTGTGGCCTGCGCATATCGGCGAATGGCAAACAACATAATTGATGGTTTCACGCATCAGCGTAACATATGCGCATATGGAAAACTATGTGTACAGATGTCAGGCGACATTGGCCAAGGACTACACGCATTAAACATTGTTTGTGCGCAACAGCAGGCGACATCTCTCTTGGCATGCGCGCCTCGACAACGCCAGTCGGCATCCGTCATGGACTGCTTGCATCGAATGTGCGCATATGGATAACAATGTCTAAAACATCGGGCGACATCAGTCATGTCCTGCACGCAACATCCAACAATAGAAGACATCAGTCATTGCCTGAACGCATCAGGCGTAGCATGTGCGTATATGGAAAACGACGCCTGCCAATGTCAAGAAACATCTGCCAAGGAATGCATGCATCCAACTTGGTGTGTGCACATCATCTAGGCGTCATCAGTCATTGTCTGCAAGAATCGGACGTAGCATGTGCGCAAGTAGAAAATGATGTCGTCCAATGGCATCAGCATCAGCAAAGCCCTGCAAGCTTCACACATGGCATGTGCGGATCGGCTGGGACACATCATACATGGCCTACGTCCATCGGCCAATGTCATATGACAACGTCCAAGTCCTGCAAGCATTAGGTGTGGTGAGTACACATCGACTGGGCGACATCACTTGTGGCCTGCTTGCATCTGCCAATAGCAGGCGACATCGTCTAAGGCAATCATGCATCAAACGTTCTATGTGCGCATTGATTCACGATATCGATCGTAAACTGCGTGCATTGGCTAAAAGCAGACGACATCAGTCATGCCCTGTACACATCGGATATTGCATGTGCTGGTATTGGCAAACAGTGTGTGCAAATATCACGCGGCATCGGCCAAGGCATGTATGCATCAAATGTGGTGTGTGCGCATCGACGACATCAGTCATGGCCTATACGCATCAGACATAGCTTGTGCGCATGTGGGGAACTACGTTTACCAATGGCATCAGCAACAGCCAAGGCCTGCAAGGATCACCCATGGCGTGTACACATTGGTAGAGCGACATCGGCCAAGGCCTGCACGCATCAACATGGAGTGTGCGTATCGGTTAGGCAACATCAGTCGTGGCATGTGCACATCGTCTTGGTGACATCGTCTTGTCCTTCATGCATCGGTAAGGCAACGTCGGCCAATGAAAGACAACATCATCAAAGGTCTGCACGCATCTGATATATCCTGCGAAATCGGTAGGCTACATCACTCAATGGTAGGACCATCAGTCAAGGCATGCATGCATCTAACGTGGCATGTGCGCATCGGCTGGATGAAACTGGCGTCTTTCATTCAGCAATTAACCAATTTTTACATGCATCTGACGTGGAATGTGCATGTAGGTCAACGGCACGCGTCATAGGGCAGGAGACATTGGCCATGGAGTACCCTCATCACTCGTGGCCTATGCACTTAGCTCTGCCAATGGCGACAGTGGACTGCCCGCATTGTGCACATTTCTTAGTCCTCCTCATGTGTGGCCTACAAACATCGTTTTGTCCAACATTTGGTGCGGCCAGCACCATCGCCCTTGGCCTACACACAATTCTCAGCGACATTAGACATGGCCTGCCCGCGTTGACTTTGGCCTCCACACAACGTTAAGCCAAAATCGGATGTGGCCTCCATACATCGATTTTCCGACGTCTAACATAGGTTGCCCTTGTGATATTTAGCATACACGCATTGCTTTGCCGACGTCAAACGTCGTCTAGCTGCATCGTTCGTGGCATGCATATATCAGTTTGAGGACGCCGAACGTTGCGTGACCGCATTATTGAAATAAAGGAACTTAAGTTTACTGTGTTTATTTGTGGACTTTTGGTGTTAATTTTTCATATCTTTTTGGTAATTTTCCTTTTTTTTATTAATTACACATTCTTTGGGTATTTGCCGGGAAAAAATATTTATTCAAAAAAATAGTTGAAATTTTTGAATCTAAGGTTATTATAATTATATGTGAATTTTTGGCTTAAGTTTTTTATTTTTATCATATTTTTCCTATTTTTTATTAATTAATTACTCATTTTCGGAATTTGACAAAAAAATAAAAATTCAAAAAATTTGTTGAATTTAAGGTACCTATATTTATTTGTGAATTTTTGGCGTTAATTTTATATTTTCTGTTTTTTATAAATTAATTACTCATTCTCGAGATTTGCTCAAAAAAATAAAAAATTATAAAAAAATTGTAGAAATTGTTGAATTTAAGGTTACTCTATTTATTTGTGAATTTTTTACGTTATTTTATATTTTAATAATATTAAAACTATATTTTAATATATCTAAAGTTTTTATGATAAAAAGCAAATGTGTGTTTGTACCTTAGAACCTACATATTTGGATTGTACATGTTCATTATGATTCGTTGAAAAAACGATGCCAACTCCTCTAACTCAGAATCAGTTCAACTGAATCAAGAGCTCCATCTGGGCCACGCATAGAACGTAGCGTGTGGCATCAGACATGCACATCGACAACATCGGTCATGGCTCAAACGCCACGGACGTGCGCATATGGAAAATGAAATCCTCCAACATCAGGCGACATCTTCGAAGGCCTGCACACATCAAACATAGTGTGTGCGCATCGACGGAGCGACATTAGTCGTGGCTTGCGCGCATCAGTTAACGGCAGACGACATTTGTCATGGCCTGCACGCAACGACGTAACATGTGCTCATATGGTACACGACATTTCTTGACGTCAAGCGACATCAGCCAAGGACTGCAGGCATCAAACATGGTGTGTAGGCATCGGCTAGGCGACATTGGTCATGGCCTGCATGTATCGGACGCAACATGTGCGCTTTTGGCAAACGACGTCTGACAGTGTTAGGCGACATCGGCCAAGGCCTGCAGGCATCAAATGTGGTGTGTGCGCAACGGCAGGCGACATTGGTCATGGTTTGCACGCATCAAGCATTGCATGTGGGAATCAGCTGGGCGACATCAGTCGCGGCATGTGCACATAGGCCAACGACGACCGACATCGCTCTTGTCCTTCACACATCGGAAGTTCGCATATAGCAAACAACGTGGACGAATGTCTGGGGACATCGTCCAGGGGCTTAACGCATCAAACGGGTTGCGTACGCATTGACTGGGCGACAAAGGTTGTGGCTTACGCATATCCTCCAATGGCAAACGACATCGTTCATGGCTTGTACGCATTAGCGTAACATGTGCGCATATGGAAAATAACGTCTGCAGAAGTCAGGCGACATAGGAAAAGGCCTACACACATCAAACGTGGTGTATGTGCACCGGCAGATGACATCGGTTATGGCTTGCATGCATCAGTTGTTGCATGTGCTAATCAGCTTGGCGACATCGGTCGTGGCATGCGCGCGTCGACAACGCAAGTCGTTATCGATCATGGTTTGCCTGCATTGGACCTGCGCATATGGCTAAAGACGTCAACCTACATTAGGCGACATCGTTCAAGTAATGCACACATCAAACATGGTGTGCGCGCATCGATCTGGAGACATCAGTCATGGCTCTGCACATCGGCCAATAGTAGAAGACATCGGTCATGGACTGCACGCATCGGGCGTAGCATGTGTATATATGAAAAACAATGCCTTCCAGTGTCAGGCGACATCTTCCAAGGCATGCATGCATCAAACGTGGTGTGTGCACACCAGCTCGGCGTCGTCGGTCATTGTCTCCAAGCATTAGACATAGCATGCGCGCAAATGGCAAAAGACGTCTTGCAATGGCATCTGCATCAGCCAAGGCCTGCAAGCTTCACGCGTGATATGTGCACATCGGCTGTGTCACATCCCAAGACCACACCCAAGAATTTATGGCACAGTCTCATATTGTAACCGGCGTACTCGACCTCTCGGAGGTCTTATACAAGCCCTTTCATATCATTCATCACATATACATAGTGAAAAGTAGTGCGGAATTAAAACTTTTCACAAAACCTATCATAGTCTTTAAAAACTCTTTCATATAAAAGTAATAGGAAATACAAAGTCTCAATCTCATCAATATTTGACATAAGAGTACTTGGGACACGGCCCATACGAATTAGAAAATATAGTACTACTAAGTCTATTACAATACTTCAATACGAAACATAAAAGACATATATGCCCTCGTGTCAAATGAGGACATACTCCAACTTCTCATGAACGATGCTACGGTCAAAGTCTTGCTCCCAACTGCTCCTAACCTACCAAGAACTATATAGATATATGAAAGCATGGAATTAGTACAACCACATATACTAAGTATGACATACTGCATAAAAATCATGAAAATGACATTTATTGGAAATATGCATCTTTTCATTTAAATATCACAATATCATCAAAGGAACACCATTTATTAACTTAGAAACACATAAGAAATCATTAAAATCAAATATCATAATTTTTGGAGTCACTTTACAGTAACCTCAACTTACTATTATAGTGAAGTTGCTTTCCTTCCCTTTTAAAACTTCCTAGCATGTAGTCTTCTTACTAAAGCTATCCCAAGATTCACTTAAGTAACAGAAAGAGAGACCGCCCATACAACCTCTCTATATGTGCCTAAACAATCCTCAAGGATACTCATAATGAGACACATACATACCCACAATACACCAACATACAAGACATACATAATATGAAAATCTCCCCTACCAAGGCTATCAAAAGACGTACTTAGGTACTCCTAGAAGAGAACACCCATACACCCTCTTCAAGGTTACCTAAATAATCATTAAAATTTCCTAAGTTTAGATCTTTTCAAACATAACAACCAACTTCCCTAACTAGAGTCATTGTCAAGACATCCATAGATAAGACATTAAGAGATCATCCCATATCACCTCTTCACACTTTAACTAAGGAATCCTTAAGTCACATTAGATTAGGTACATCATTCATTCACATACTTTCTATCATTAAGTCATTAGTTCATTAGTTCATTAAGAAACATTCATTACATAAAGGACATTCAAGTAATGGTCCTGGAGAAGACCTAGGGACTCTTACTAACACATTCAAAGCCTATTGTGCAATGTCTAGATAGCGTCCCATACCACCACCTAAACCTCATAGAACTTCTCTAATGCTAAAAGGTATCCCACATGATGAGAATAGGAAATAAATGACATAGACCATGGTAGAAAAACATGGAATTCGAAGTTCTATCCTACTCCGATGAGCTTGCTCTACTTGTCAATGGCAGAACTTGGATGTCACGCCCCGAGCGACCCCCGAGACGCGGATACGGAACCTAGGACCACAAGTTATCCAAGCTAACCCTGCTGTCATGATCATGAGCATACTAAAGAATAATAAACTTTTGCAGAAGCTAAATAATACTTAAAATGAAAAGATGGGGAATACCCATATGCTAAATCAGAGATATATGAAAAATAATGAGTTTAATACAAAGAAAATATCAACTCAACGCTAAGTTGAAACTAACTATGTCTGAAATAAGGCTCTAAACTTGACTAGAAATACTGGGACAAGGCCCAGCTAAATCTACCAAAAACTGAAACTAAATACTAAAAGACTTAAATGAAAGTCATAACTATCGTCCTCGGAGAATGAGGACTCACCACTGAATCTGCTGAACTGAAGATCGGGAAATTGATCTATGCGTTATCTGGATGCTGAGAACCTGAACCTACATCACGAGAAGATGTAGCGCACGTATGCGTCAGTACTTGAAGGTACTGAGCATGTAGGATAGAGTAAAGCTGAAATAAAACATAACAGAACAAGCACAAAAGCAAGTATAATAATCTGAACATGATATACAGAATTCTGAGCTAACTGAATGAAATGACCAATTTATAACATGCTCAAACTGAATATTGAATATACTGATAAATTGTCAATGCAAGAGAGTCTTACTGAACTGTGGTAGCTACTAATAACCGATCATAAAACCACATGAGCTAAATGTGGAGTCCGATGTATACGCCCCATCAAGAGGACCCAATATACCCTGCCAGAGGTATAAAGGCATGATGGCGTGATCACTAAACTGATGCCCACAGAGGGGACTTACAACCTACTTGGCTAGTAGTTCTGGGACTTATTGGGTACGCTAAACCTAGTCCAACGCGGTATTATGCTACTCCCAATGAATTATGTAATTAACTGATTATGACTGATTTTTTGTAAATACTAGATAGCTCAAAACTAAACATGCAAACTGAGAATGCAACAATTAATCTGGTAATTATGCATTTATAACTGAGGCATGTATATCTGAAGTAACTTAAACATCTGACCTAGCATGTGTAATTCAAGAACTAAAGAAATACATAGCTAGGGTTCTGAAATTCATAAGATAAACTAAATAATAACATGATAATCTAATTTGGAACATATAACTAATAAATTCATGAAGTTCTATTGAAGTTCTAGAAACCCTAGGTCCCATCATGATATGGGAATCAAGAATCTGACTGAAAAGTAGGGATCTAATTGGTGAAAGGAACCCACTAGTGAAATCCCACATACCTAGTGATGAAATTCACAGAAAAATACTTATATTTCGTGGTTGGAACTGCTGGAAACTTGTTGCGTTCTTTAACTAGGGTTCTTGAGCTTTTTCTCCTTTCTTGCTTCTAATTTTCTAACTTTTGATTAATAATTTTGACTTAGGTAAGTTTTAGTTATGTTTCTAGGCTTAATTTGACTAAAATCTGATGATTTAGGGTCAAAACAACATATCTTAAGGTTTAAATGAAGTCGGAAAAAGACAAAAAGAACCCTGGGTATGTTGCTATCGGACCAGACGACGGCCTGGACAGACGGTCCGTCGTTTGGGTCCGTAGGTTGGGTCTGTTCGACAGGCCTATACTAAAACGGGCATAACTTTTTACTCGGAGCTATGATTTAAGCAAGGTTGGTGGCTATGGAAAGCTAATTCAATAATATATCTGTTTATTTGTCATGGGACACCTAATTCATTTTGTGCTAAAATTTATGATCATTGGAAGTTGACCCTACTGCATTTCTCCCCTAACCGGCTGCAAGTTTCCACCTACGGTCAGACTTACGGACCGTAGGTGCACCTACGGACCATATTGGTCATCTGTGGTTCTTGTCAGAGAGTGGGTTAATGGGGTCTCGATCGACGAGCACGGACTACGAACTTTAGTCTGACGTACGGACCGTAGGTCCGTTCGTCGACCAAGACTTAACCAATTTTCCTGGGCTGAGATCAAGGGGAGTTTCTAACCCCATCGACGGATGTGCAGGACGGACCGTGGGTTAAGCTACGGTCTGTCGATGCCACCGTTGGTTGTACCTGCAAATTTTTCTAAAAATCTAGTTTTCAGACTGTTTTGGATACGGGGTGTTACATTATCTCCCCCTTAGGAACATTCGTCCTCGAATGAAGACTAAACTAGCTGGAATAGAGGGAGAGAGATGCAAAGCCTACTACTAAACACAGAGAATTGAGTTTCTGACTGAATTGAGTTCCGAGAACATGCAAATACGCTAAAAATGCAAGTACAAACTGAGGGAACATGATTATAAGACTGAATTCACGCATGAATGACTGGAAAACTAAAGAGGAACTATTACCTCAAGTTGTAGTGGAATCGTAAGGAAAGAGGTAAGGATACTTGCCTTTGATGGCTGCTTCTGCTTCCCAAGTAGCTCCCTCTACGGAATGACTCCTCCATAAAACCTTGACTAAAGCGACTTCTTTGTTTCTCAACCTTGTAACCTGACGGTCAAGTATCTCAACGGGTACATCCTCATAAAAAAGACTATCTTTCACTGCCACACTCTCTAATGGCACTATAGAGGCTGGATCACCCACACACTTCTTCAAGAGCGAGATGTGGAAGACCGGATGCACTGCTGCTAAGTTTGCTGGTAATTTTAACTCATATGCCACCTTGTCAATCCTTTTCAAGATCTTGTAAGGGCCCATATATCTAGGACTGAGTTTTTCTTTCTTGCCAAATCTCAACACCCCTTTCATAGGTGACACTTTCAGAAAAACCCAATCATCAACTTAGAACTCTAGTTCCCTTCTCCTTACATCTACATAAGATTTCTGACGACTTTCGGCTGTCTTAAGTCTATCTGTAATGAGATGCACTTTCTCCATAGCATGAAGGACTGAATCTGGCCCTATCAAAGATGCTTCACCAACTTCAAACCAACCAACAGGAGACCAACATCTACGCCCATACAAAGCCTCATAAGGGGCCATCTGAATGCTGAAATGGTAGCTATTGTTGTAGGCAAACTCGATCAGAGGAAGGTGATCATCCCAACTACCTTTGAAATCGATCACACAAGCTCTCAACATATCCTCTAGGGTTTGAATAGTACGCTCTGCATGTCCATCTGTCTGCGGATGAAATGTTGTGCTAGGGTTAACTTAAGTACCAAGACCCTTCTGAAATGACTTCCGAAATGAGAGGTAAACTGAGGACCTCTTCTGAGATGATAGACAAAGGAACACCATGCAACCTCACAATATCATTAATGTAAAGCTTGGCATTGTCCTCTGCCCAATTTGTAGTCTTGAACACCAAAAAGCGAGAACACTTAGTCATCCTATCAACTATCACCCCAATGGAGTCATGTTGTCTTCAAGTACGCGGTAACCCTGTGATGAAATCCATATTGATCACTTCCACTTCCAAGTAGGAATGTCGATCTCTTGAGTCATACCCCCTGGTTTCTGATGTTCTACCTTTACTTGCTGACAATTGGGGCACTTACTCACAAAATCTGCTATATCCCTCTTCATGTCATTCCACCAATAGACTTCCCGCAGATCGCGGTTTATCTTAGTGGCACCTGGGTGAACAGAATATCTGGAGTTATGGGCTTCTGCAAGAATATGTTGTCTCAACTCGCCCACATCAGGAACACACAATCTACCCTGGTAGCGAAGTACACCATCTTCCCCTTAGGAGAAAACCTCCACTCTATGATTGTGGACTGCACCTTTTAGTTCAAGTAAGATTGGATCAGTTGTTTTTCCTTAACCTCCACTAACAAAGAAGATTCTACCCTATTATGAACTGTTACACCATTGTCTCATATGCTCAAAAGGCGAACTCCCAAGCGAGAAAGCCTGTGAACATCCTTTGCAAGCTCCTTTCTTTCATTCTCAACATGGGCTACACTACCCATAGATATTCTACTAAGAGCGTCTGCTACTACATTCGCCTTACAAGGATGATAATGCACACTCATATCATAATCATTAAGGAACTCAAGCCATCTCCTCTGGCGAAGATTCAACTCTTTTTGGGTGAACACATACTGAAGGACCATATGGTCAGTAAACACATCTACATGAACACCATACAAGTAGTGTCTCCAGATCTTAAGTGCAAACACCACTGCTGCAGGCTCGAGGTTATGAGTTGGATAGTTCTTCTCATGCACCTTAAGCTGTCTAGAAGCATAAGATATAACATTCTCTCGCTGCATCAATACACAACCAAGGCCAACTCTATACGCGTCGCAATAGATCACATAACCATCTGACCCCTCTAGTAGAGTCAAAACAGGAGTTGTCGTTAATCTAGTTTTCAACTCTGTAAAACTTTTCTCACAATAATCTGAACATTGAAACTTGACCATCTTCTGCGTCAACCTAGTCAATGGTGAGTCTATGGATGAAAATCCTTCCACGAACCTTCTATAATAACCCGCTAGACCTAAGAAACTTCTAATATCTTTAGTAGAGGTAGGTCTGGGCCATTTTTTCACTGCTTCTATCTTTTGTGAATCCACTTGTATCCCTTTGCTAGATACAATGTGACCAAGCAAACCAACAGATTGCAATCAAATCTCACATTTGCTAAACTTAGTAAATAACTGGCGATCTTTGAGAGTCTGCAAAACAACTCTCAAATGACTTGCATATTCTTCCTCATTCCTAGAGTAAATGAGGATATCATCAATGAAGACAATAACGAACAAGTCCAAGTACTATTTGAACACTTTGTTCATCAAATCCATGAAAGTTGCAGGAGCATTGGTTAGTCCAAACGACATCATTACAAATTCATAATGACCATACTGAGTTCTGAAGGCTGTTTTTCAGAATGTCACTATCTATGACTCTGAGCTGATGATAACCCGATCTGAGGTCTATCTTTGAGAAATGACAAGCAACCTGAAGTTGGTCAAACAAGTCATCAATCCTGGGGATGGGATACTTATTCTTGATTCTGAACTTGTTCAACTGTCTATAGTCAATACACATTCTGAGAGAACCATCTTTCTTATTTACGAACAACACTGGTGCACCCCATGGTGAAATGCTAGGTCTGATGAAACTCTTATCTAGAAGGTCTTTCAACTGCTCTTTCAATTCCTTAAGCTCTGCTGGAGCCATTTTGTAAGGAGGAATAGAAATAGGTTGGGTATCTGAAAGGAGATCAATTCCAAAGTCGATTTCCCTTTTAGGAGGAACTCCGAGAAGATCTTCTGGAAACACTTCTGGAAATTCACTGACTACTGGAACTGACTCAAGAGTTGGGGTTTCAGAGTTAGAATTTGTAACCCGATCTATATGATAGAGATAACCCTTAGAGTCATCTTTCTAGCCTTAAGGTAAGAAATAAATCGACCCATAGGCGCTAAGCTACTACCCTTCCATTCTATGATTAGTTTGTCTTGAAACTGCAAACGAACAATCCTAGTTCTACAATCGACTGAGGTATAACATGAATGTAACCAATCCATGCCTAGAATGACATCGAAGTCTACCATTTCTTACTCTACTAGATCTACTGAGGTGACTTTCTGAGAGACTGTGACAGGGTAATTTTGTATACCCGTTTAGCTATAACTGGGTCACCGACTAGAGTAGAGACTGAGAAAGGTTCTGAGAGAGTTTTTGGATTGACACTGAATTGGACTGCTATGTAAGGAGTTATAAAAGAAAAAATAGCCCCTGGATCTAACAATGCATAAACATCAAGGTCAAAGACTCATAATGTATCAGTGAATACATCAGGAAACCTTCCTGATCTTGGCGAGCCTGAAGAGTATAAAGTATGTTTCGGCGTTGACCGCCACCTATACCAGATGAGTTAACCTACTGAGTCGGGCGACTTGCTGGTGCTGATGAAGTTGTAGACTGAACTCTACCATTTCCACCTCCTTGACCCTGTCTAGAAGGAAATCCCTCAACCTGTGACCAGACTGACCGTACCCAAAACACCCTTCCTTTCCTGCAAGGCACTTGCCTGGATGGTTCTTACCACACTTAGGGCAAGTGGGTGAGTCTTTGTGCCTTAAACACTTCCCTGAGACTTAGAGCCTGATGATCTACCCTTTTGTCATACCTGTTCTTGGAGGATGGAACACTAGCTGATGAAGGGGATGGAGCTGAAAAATTCTGGTGACCCTGAGAGCGATTTACACCACCAGATTTCTGCTGAGAATAGTCATAGTTCCCAGTCCTAGCCTTCTTATTCTCATTGGTCTATTCCCTAAGCTTATCACCCTCAAACTGCTGAGCATGATTCATAAGCCTAGAGATGTTCATATCTCCCCGCAACATAGCATTTCTGCACTCTGTCTTCACAAAATCTGACACTCCATACAAGAACTTATTCATCTGAGCCCTGGAGTCAGCAACCATGTGAGGAGCATACCTGGAGAGTTGGTTAAACTTCAGCCCATACTCTTGGACTGTCATGTTTCCATGCCTCAACTTCATGAATTCTTGAGCCTTTTCTTCTCTGAACTCTATTGGGAAAAACCTGTCGAGAAAAGTCTCACTGAAGCACTCCCAAGTAATAGGAGTTGCATTTGCACCCCTATTCTCCTTCCACTGAGTGTACCAGATATGAGCCATGTCTTTCAGTTGGTATGACGCCAACTCAACCCGATCATTCCCATTAACCTGTATCACTTCAAAGATCTTCTTGATTTAGTCCAAGAAATTTTGAGGATCCTCATTAGTCTTCGATTCTAAGAACTCAGGTGGATTCATTCTAACAAAGTCACGGACCCTTGATGTTGTCGATCCACCATTTTCATTCAGAGGAGCATGAACCCGATTGTTCTAGTGTGTCATACTCTAAGCCAACATCTGTATGGCATTCCTGAACTCAGCATTGGAGACTTCTTGATCTGGGACTGGAGGAGCTGCGTTTGCATTCCTGGCATTTGCATTCCTAGCGTTAGCTCTACGAGGAGGCATGATCTAAAACGTAGAACGTCAAGTTAGAATTGGATTAGATCATACCTTACGCACGATAAGAGTAAAAACAAAGTCAAGTTTTCCTAAAACACTTCATAGCCTCCCTCTCATTGGTCTTTCGGCGGGTAGCACATGTGCTTGCACATGTGTTGTCGTGCACTTTCCTAACCGTGCATTCTGGAAAGTTCACTTCTTGTCCAAGGATCCTCACTATGTCCTTAGGCACTGCTTAATCTACATGATCATTTTAAATGATTATGTGCTATGGTACCTAGGCTTGACACTTGGATGCCTAGTACCTAATGTGTATGAGCGATGAAAATAAGAATTGAAGAAATTAAGAATTTTAGCTTAGGGTCGTCATTGCAGGTAAAATTTCTAAACAAGCTTGGATTGTATTTTAAGTTACTTGTTAATACATAAAATTTGGCTAACACCCTTAAGCCAATATCCTCTAATATGCCCAATATTCTCTAATATGCCCAATATTACTCAATATTGGGCATTGGGATGTTGTGTACCCCAATACATATTCTTAAACCCTAACGGGCTCTTCACTAGACAAGTACATTTTCTGGAATGTTACATTATCCCCCCCTTAGGAACATTCATACCCGAATGACAGTACACATCATTTGAATAAAAGAGGGTATTTTTGAAAAACACATCTACATACTTGAAACTTTACTCTTTGTGAATATCTGATTCAACTTACTCTGGATGATGCACATCAATCAAAGCTTATCTGAAGCTTCATATCTTATATTGAGGAACTTCATTCTCAATCTTACTTTAACTGAATGCACATCACAACTCATGCGACACAAAAATCAGGTCAACTCTATACAAAAACAACAACATGAATGCAAACATGAACTCATATTAACTCATATAGTTTAAGTATAAAACACACAATTATGGACTTAAAACACCAAAACCGACTAATGCACTAAAATTTAGAGTTTCCTAAACAAAATAATACTTAGGAAGAGTATATCTAACCTCAAGAACTGAACAAGTGAGGGTAACGGGATCTCATATCGGCCTTGGCCTCCCATGTTGCTCCCTCAACAAGGTAGTTCCTCCATAACACCTTTACGGTGGCAACCTCCTTGTTCTTTAGCCGCTTCACTTGGCGATCTAAAATTTCAACTGGAACCTCTTCGTAAGAAAGGTTCTCATCAACTCCTAACCCCTCAACAGGTAGGATGGATGATGGATCACCTAGACACTTTTTAAGCATCGAAACATGAAACACTGTATAAACAGAAGCCAAGTCATTTGGTAACTTCAGTTCATAAGCAACATTTCCTACTTGCTGTAAGATCTCATAAGGACCTATATACCTATGAATGAACTTCCCTTTCTTACCATACCACATCACCCCTTTCATGGGTGATATCTTCAGGTAGACTTGATCACCTACCTCAAATTCAAGAGCCCTCTTCCTGTTATCAGCATAGCATTTTTGACGACTGTAAGCAGTAGCCAATCTATCCCTAATCATTTCACATTTTCCACTGCCTCATGTATGATCTCAAGGCCAAGGATAGCAGACTCTCCTACTTCAAACCACCCAACTGGGGACCTACATCTCCCACCATACAGTGCTTCAAACGTTGCCATCCCAATACTAGAATGGTAGCTATTATTATATCCGAACTCCCCTTGAAGTCCATAGCACATGCTCTCAACATGTCTTTAAGGGTCTGAAGGGTACGCTCTGCTTTTCTATCCGTCTGAGGGTGAAAAGAAGTACTGATCTTAACCTGTGTACCCAAGATCTTTTGGAAAGATCTCCGAAAGTGAAAAGTGAATTGGGCTCCCCTATCCGAAATGATATATAAAGGGATCCCATGCCACCTCACTATCTCATCAATATACAGCTTGGCATAATCTTCTACTCTGTAAGTAGACTTCATAGGAATGAAGTGAGCAGATTTGGTCATCTTGTCAACAATGACCCAAATGGAATCATGCAGTTTCCTGGTCTTGGGCAAACCAACCACAAAGTCCATATTAATAGCCTCCCACATCCATGTTGGAATCTCAATCGACTAGGTAAGACCTCCAGGCTTTAGGTGTTCGGCCTTAACCTGTTAGCAATTGGGACACTCCTCCACAAATTTAGAAATATCTCGCTTCATACCTTCCCACCAATAGATCTCCTTGAGATCATGATACATCTTGGTGGAACCTTGATGAATGGAATACCTGGAGCCATGAGCCTCTGCAATAATATTAGGTCTCAGATCATCAATATTTGGCACGCATAATCTGCCCTGGTATCTAAGCACACCATCCCCCCAGGGAGAATAATTCATTCAGCTTACACAACACTGATTCTTTCAACTCAATGAGTACTGGGTCGAGATGCTGCTTAGCTTTAACATCTACAACAAATGAGGATTCAGAACTGGAATGCACTTAAACACCCCCATTTGGTGTACCTGCCAGTCGTACACCTAACCTAGGCAATTGATGTACCTCTTTAACAAACTCCTTCTTCTCATCATCAATATGAGACACACTGCCCATGCTCAATCGGCTCAAAGCATTAGCCACTACATTGGACTTACCTGGGTGATAGTGGACACTCATGTCATAATCCATTTGAAGCTCTAGCCATCTTCTCTGACGAAGATTCAATTCTCTCTGTGTAAAAACATACTGAAGACTTTTATGGTCAGTGAATACATCAACATGTACACCATATAAGTAATGCCTCCAAAGTTTTAACGCAAACAACACAGCAGCTAACTGAAGATCATGGGTAGGGTAATTTCTCTTGTGGATTTTCAAATGACTTGATGCATATGCAATCACCTTGCCATCCTGCATAAGAACACATCCCAAACCTACTCGGTAAGAATCACATTACACCACATACCCTTCACCGCTCCTCAGCAACGTGAGATCTAGGGCTGAAGTGAGTCGGTCTTTGAGCTCTTGGAAGCTCTTTTCACAAGTTTCAGACCACTGAAACTTTGCCTTCTTCTTTGTTAAAGCTATTAATGGAGCAACAATTGCGGAAAATCCCTCAACAAACCTGCGATAGTAATAAGCCAAACCAAAGAAACTCCATATATCGGTAGGAGTGAGGTGTCTCGTCCAATTCTTTACTCATTCTATCTTTTTCGGATCAACCTCTACACCTTGGTCGGACACAACATGACCAAGGAAGGTCACTGATCTCAGCCAAATCTCACATTTGGTGAATCTTGCATACAACTGATGTTCCTAGAGTACTTGCAATGTCATTCTCAAATGTTATTCATGCTCTTCTCTGGTCATAGAGTATATGAGGATGTCATCTATGAAGAGTAGACAAAAAAATCAAGGTATTCACAGAAAACCCTATTCATAAGGTCCATAAACGCGGCTGGTGCGTTACTGAGACCAAAGGACATGAGAAGAAACTCGTAATGACCATACCTAGTACGGGAGGCATTCTTTGGAACGTCCTCTTGTCTCACTCTAAGATGGTGATACCCTGACATGAGATCTATTTTAGAAAACAAACTTGAACCTTGGAGTTGATCAAATAGATCATCAATTCTGGGAAGAGGGTATTTGTTCTTTATATTGACTTTGTTGAGTTGCCGATAATCGATACACATTCTAAGGGTTCCATACTTTTTCTTAACTAACAAAACTGGAGCACCCCATGGGGATATGCTCGGCTGGATGAAACCTTATCAAGTAGATCTTTTAACTGCAACTTCAACTCTTTGAGTTCAGCTGGAGCAATTCTATAGGGAGGAACGGAAATTGGTTTGGTGTTGGGATCTAAGTCAACACCAAAGTCAATTTCGCGTTCAGGAGGGATTCCTGGTAAATCCTCCGGAAACATATCTTGAACTCATTCACTGTGGACACATAGTCTATGGAAGGAACTTCATGTTCTAAGTCATTCACTCTGACTAAGTGGTATAAATACCCCTTAGATAACATCTTATTGGCTTTAAGATGGGAAACTATTTGGCCTGTTGGATTTGAACTACGTCCTTCCAATTCCAGCTCTAACTCATTAGGAAACTTAAACCTTAATACCCTGTTTCGACAGTCTATGGTAGCATAGCATTTATGGAGCCAAGCCATACCTAAAATTCTATCAAAGTCAAGCATGGTTAATTCTATTATGTCCGCATAGGTAACTCTATCAAGAATAGTTATTGGGAAATCTCTATATACTCTTTCAGCCCTAATGATGTCTCCTATGGGAGTACTAACTAGAAAAGGCTCAGGCAAGATCTCAGGAAGCAAGTCAAATTTACGAACTACTAAAGGAGTAACAAAAGACAAGGTGGATCTTGGATCTAACAATGCATACACAGGAAAATAAAAGACATGCAAATTACCCGTGAACACATCATCTGACTTCTTCTGCTCCTCTTTACTTTTAAAAGCATAGAACATGTTCCTCTTGGGAGGCTCGACTGCAGCAATGGGATTAGGACGAGGCTGAATATCTGCCTTGGCCTGATTCTTCACATGTGGGCAGTCCTAGATCATATGCCCACTCTTTCTGCACCCATAGCAGGCATTACAACCTACCATGCACTCACCTCCATGCGAACGACCACACTTACCACACGACTTTCTGTCACGATGGGCATTTATATCATTGCCCTTCTTGGGGCCAGACTTGTCCCCTTTGACATTAGTGTTCTTGGAATGAGTAGGATTACTTGAGTGCTGGTGCCCCTTCTTGAACTTGGGTCTATCCTGGCCTCTAAATGAATTCCTACTAGTGCTAGAACCAGCCTGATCCGAGGGCCTAGGCTTCTGGCCTTCTCGTCCTCTCTTCTTCCGACGACTCTCCTCCACCTTCTGTGCATGTACCATTAACCTAGCAAGGTCCATGTTATCATGCAACATGGCTATCCGACATTCCTCCTCCAGATCCTCCGATACACTATTCACAAACCTGCTCATCTGATCCCTGCTAGTAGATACAAGGTAAGAAGCATATTTGTAAAGTTTAACAAACTTCAAGGAGTATTCCTTGACTGACATACCTCCCTGACGTAGGTTGATGAACTCCTCAACCTTAGCCTCTGTCAGCTCTCTTGGAAATAACCTCTCCAGGAATGCATTCTGGAGAATGTCCCAAGTGATGGGGACTTCTCCTGGTGCTCGACCATCTCCCCACATCTTTTACCACACCTGTGCCACATCCTTGAGCTAGTATGCATCCAACTAATCCTTCTCCTCTTCATTAACACCCATAGCACAGAAAATCTTGTGAACCTCGTCCACAAACTCCCGGGGATCCTCATTGGTTCTGGACTCAAACTAGACTGGAGGGTTCATCCTTGTGAAATCCCTCAATCTTCTTGCCATGGTGCTAGAATGTGGGTTCTCCCTGGGAGCACCCTCTCTAGTGGCCTGGGCTGTGATAGCCTGTGCCTGAACAGTGATGGCTTGGGCCATCGAACAAGTGCTACTCTCACTTCTCCATCCGTCAACGCAGCTGGGTTGACATGCACTTGCACTCCAGCAGCTGGGACTTGAGGAGGAGCTTGGTTTCCCCCATCAGCTGCTTTTTTAGCTCTCCTGCATGCGTTTCTTCTTGTGTTCAACTTTCTACACGCTCACACAAGAAGGAAGTTAGATGCTAGAATGACACAAAATGTCAAAGCTCTACACATCACGATAAAGAGTAGAATAAGGAAGATTCTTAACATCACTAAGTCTCTAAGTCATGATTTGGTGAACTTCACAACCATAAGCTAGAAACTACGCAACGTGGTTGTTTTGAGCCTTAGTTCCTAGGTCATTTAACCTCATGCTCTGATAACAAGTTTGTCACACCCGGATCTTAGATCCCAGATGATACGAGTGTTGTTAACCTCTCAGAGGTCGCAGACAAGCCTCTTCTTATCTTTCATCACAATCATAGAGTTAAATTTAGCGGAAAATTTAAAACTTTTTACTACTTACTGAAGTGTACTTAGACTTCATATAATTTCTGCATAAGAGTGATATACTAATAGCTAAAACTAAACAACCATCTACCAATAGATTAAACAATTGAAATGAAGAATCATAATATTAGTAATAGTTTGCCAAATCAGCCTTAATACAAACGCTTGAACAAATGTTTGAAATAAAACGCTAGGGAAAACATCCACTAGCTATGTCTAATGTACTAAAGCTAGAAGTAAAGCGTAGACATCCTGGAATTCCAGAGGACCTACCAAAGTCTGGAGGTACTAGTCCAAACAGCTTCAACGATTCTTCAAACTTCTCAAGGACCTGCACCTATATAAATAGTAATAGTATATGGGTTAGTACACATTTGTACTAAGTATGGGTGTATGCACATAAACACATAAGAAATATGCATGATCAAGGAAAGTTATCCCTATAGCAACATGCCGTTTCTGGAAAGTGAATTCACTTCACTTTCCTAATTCGTTATTTGTGAATCATGGTATGAATATGACATATTTTCATGCATCTAAAGCACACAACTCATTTTCTATATGAACATAAGACCTTGTAATTATGAACATAATTTTTGAAAAATTCAAGCAAAAGATAATAATTTGCTCTCCTTAGGCCGAGAGATCTCTTTCCCAGCCTTAGTTTATTTTTTAGTCTTTTGTTCTTTCTGTTGTGTAGTTCAATGATATCCTTTGATCCTATGTTTTACTTACGAGTGCAATGATTCATTGTACTCCCATACCTACAATGAATCGAGTAATTAATCCAAAAGACTAAGGAAAAGATTTGACTACCCTACTCATAAGTTATTCTTTTCATTCTAGTTAAATTGGGCATGAAGTCTTTATAAGCCAATATTTATTAGCTATGCCCATTCTTTGATTATTTGCATAATATATAGATCTTGGGTCATATAGTCATACTCCAATATTGGCATAAACCAATAAATGTTAAAACTTCATTCTTATCAAACACTGATGATTTGACATTCACATGCTTTGCTTACTTAGTTCACTTTGAACTTATATTTCTTCTTCTTTGATCTATTGTTCACTTTGAACATGCTACATTATTTCTTTCTTACTTTCTTAAAGAAATCTTTAGCATTTAGGTGATATAGATCATGTGAGCTAACATGAAATCCAGTGTCTTCCCCACACCAAAAAGAGGTGGTTCACCGAATAAAGTGAAACTGAATACTTTCTTGAGCATTTCACTGACATAGATCATGTGAGCTAACATGAAATCCAATGTCTTCCCCACACCGAAAGGAGGTCGTTCACCGGCCAAAGTGAAATTGAATACTCCCTAGCTTTTTTATGTGGATCCACTAGCTAGTAACCTATGCTGGCGACATAGTTCAAAGACTAGGAGACCTTGGAGACCCTGATCCACCTTGGTGGTAGTCTCGTCTCATGAGTCTTACATGTACTTGCACAAGCTCATTGCTAGTATATCGGTGCTTAGCTCATATTTATTATACTTTACAACTTTTAGAGTTGACTCAAACATTATGGAAGCTCGCTTCTACTATGAGGTATACTTAGCTCAATGGATGACTGGTCATCCCTTTCTTTACTTGATGAATGTGAATTTAAATCTTACATTATCATCATGGTGTGAGTGAGACTTGTCTCATGGTTTCTAACACCCTCTTATGTGAGTATCTTTGACGTAATCGTTTAAGTGTAAGAGAGACTTGTCTCACTTTCTTTAACACCCTATATTAGGTCAATTTCATAACTCATAAGCTTTTAGTTATTTCATTACTCACCTTATCTTGTTCAACGTTAATTGATAGTCTTGTACCATTATTTATGAAAGTTATAAGGACTTATTCAATGTGCTATTATGTTCACAATGTCAATTTAGATAGGGTATGTCGGGACTTTTCCCAATCGTTGGCATTCCCTTGGTTATGAGTTCATTGAGTTACATCTTGTCAAGTTAACTTATCAAACATGTATTTGGCCTTACAAGAAACATCATAATTTACATTGGCCATATAATATTAGTATGATTTAGTATTGGCCAATTCTAATAATATTTTAGACATAGTATGGCTAGCCAATTTATTGGCATAAATCAAACATTGATATTATCACTAGCCAAGTCAATTAACATCATGTATATACTATAGTAATATTATCATTTTAAGCAACCCAACTTTTAGCCTTTGACTAGCATATAAGAACAATTCAGTACGTTGATTTGGCATTGAAGATTCATTAACTAGCTTTGATTCTCATTCTTATTTCTTCTTGGAAACAATACATCCCAAACACTTACAGACATATTTACTGTAAACACACACAGTACTCGAAAACTTCATTCCTTTCAACAATAACTGAATTTCATAAACGACTTATAATAATTTAATCCTCCCGAACACAATTAGGAATTACAACATATCTTATCTCATGTAAATAATACTCTAATCATACGGATCTAACCTATAGGTCTCATTCGACATTATAAATCACAAAAAGCTACACATATTGATCAATTATCACCACATACCAATAACATGCTCGAGATTTACATTATGCATACTACTATAATCAGAAATAGGAGAACTAGGGAGATTAACATTCAACAATTTCATTGGGAACAATCCTAGTTTTGGTTTTCTTGAAGTCAATACGATTGAAAAGACTCCTGGGGAAAGGAATCCAAGAGATAAAACCCATACCTTACTGTAGAATTGAATCTATGATGATCACCATGTTCTTTGCACGAAAACCTTGAAGAACTGCCTTGAAATCGACTAAGGTTTTTATTACGTTGTTCACTATTTTTCAGTCATAGGTTTTCTAATGGTTAAACGTGAGTCTAAGTCTTAGGAAGTGAATATTGAATAATTCAACTTAGGCTAAATAACTTATTTAAATAAATGAATTAGTTAATTACCAAAACGCCCCTCCTAAATTGACTAAAAATAGGAGAGCATTTGACTTGGCCAAAATTTGAAAATTTGCTAAGGGTCTTGGTTTGACCATTTCAACTGATTAATTAAGTTGCTAATTTAATTAATTAAGTGAACTAGGGTAATTACTAAAGTACCTCTAAGTCACTAAGACCATAACCAACCCTTTTTGACCATCCTAGGTTAGGTACTAGGATGTTTCTTTAGTTAGTTACTCGGCTAGTGTCACCCGATTAGGTCTTAGGTTGTCGGGTGCACTAGTTAGTTCATTTTAGTTAGTCCTAGGTTAGTTATATAGTTAGTTAAGTTAGTTATAGTCTAGGACTGGTTAGGAAGCTCGGCCCTACGTGGCTTGACCCAACGCGTGCCTGTCCCCTAACCGCCCTAACCGAATTGGTTGGGCTTGGTCTCTCGGCCGGTAGCACATGTGCTTGCACATGTGTTGCCGTGCACTTTCCTAACCGTGCATTCTGGAAAGTTCACTTCTTGTCCAAGGATCCTCACTATGTCCTTGGGCACTGCTTAATCTACATGATCATTTTAAATGATTATGTCCTATGGTACCTAGGCTTGACACTTGGATGCCTAGTACCTAATGTGTATGAGCGATGAAAATAAGAATTGAAGAAATTAGAATTTTAGCTTAGGGTCTTCATTGTAGGTACAATTTCTAAACAAGCTTGGATTGTATTTTAAGTTACTTGTTAATACATAAAATTTGGCTAACACCCTTAAGCCGATATGCTCTAATATGCCCAATATTACTCAATATTGGGCATTGGGATGTTGTGTACCCCAATACATATTCTTAAAACCTAACAGGCTCTTCACTAGACAAGTACATTTTATGGAATGTTAGAGAAAATATTCCTTAAATTCTTCCCACTCAATAGGATCCGACTCCACCGGCCTATTATCTTTCCATTGAGTGTACGAAATTTGAGACACATCCCTCAATTAATACGAAGTCAACTCCGCCTTCTCCCTAGATGTAACCCCCATAACACTAAACACCTTGTACACACCATCAAGGAACTCTTGGGGATCTTCATCTACCTTAGAGCCAAGAAAGATAGGAGGATTCATCCTCACAAAGTCTTTTAACCTATAGGTCATAGAGGTCTCCACAACATTCACCCTAGGAACCAAACTCAAATTAGCTTGAGTAGTCATGGCTCGGGCTAAAGCAATCAAAGCCTGTCTAATCTCACTATTAGTCAACTCCGGATGAACCACCGGAACCTCATTACCTCCTTCCATATTAGGAACGTGATCACCTTGGGAGGCACTTGAGCCCCTTGAGCCCCTTGGACACCTTGCCCAGCTCGAGGAACTTGCTCCACTTGAGGAGGAACTTCCTCATTCACCGTTTCTTCATCCAACCTTCTAGCGGCCATCCTCCTAGTATTCATCTCCTAGAAACACAAGGAAACACATTAAAAAGAATACTCATAACATTTACTATACCGCACGACATATGAGTAGAAAATAAGGGAAACTCTATCGTCCTATATCCTCTCGCCCATAGATGTGTCACGACTCACACCGATGGTGAAGACTCTACTAGACGTGACTTGATGAGACTTTTCAATTCCTAAGACTACTTTCACCAACCTATGCTCTGATACCAAGTTTGTCACATCCCAAGACCACACCCTAGAAGTTAGGGCACAATCATGGATTGTAACCGGTGTACTCGACCTCTCGGAGGTCTTATACAATCCCTTTCATATCATTCATCGCATATACATAGTGAAAAGTAGTGCGAAATTAAAACTTTTCATAAAACCTATCATAGTCTTTAAAAACTATTTCATATAAAAGTAATTGGAAATACTAAGTCTCAAACTCATCAATCTTAGACATAAGTGTACTTGGGACACGGCCCATACGAATTAGAAAATATAGTACTACTAAGTCTATTAAATACTTTAATACAAAACATAAAAGACATAAATGCCCTCGAGTCAAATGAGGACATACTTCGACTTTTCTTGCACGATGCTACGGTCCAAGTCTTACTTCCCAACTTCTCCTCACCTACCAAGAACTATATATATAGATAAAAGCATGGAATTAGTACAACCACATGTACTAAGTATGGCATAATGCATAAAAATCATGAAAACAGACATTTATTGGAAATATGCATCTTTTAATTTAAATATCATAATATCATCAGGAACAACATTTATTAACTTAGAAACACATAAGAAATCATTTATACCAAATATCATAATTTTTGGAGTCACTTTTCACTAACCTTAACTTACTGTTATAGTGAATTCCTTCACTCTACAGTGAAGTTGATCCTTCCCTTTTAAAACTTCCTAGCATGTAGTCTTCTTACTAAAGCTATCCCAAGATTCACTTAAGTCACACAAGGAGAGACCTACCATACACCCTCTCTATATGTGCCTAAACGATCCTCAGGGATACTCATAATGAGACACATACACACCCAAAATACACCAACATACAAGACATACATAATATGGCATCTCCCCTACCAAGGCTATCAAAAGACTTACTTATGTACTCCTAGAAGAAAACGCCCATACACCCTCTTTAAGGTTACCTAAATAATCCTTAAGATTTCCTAAGTTTAGATCTTTTCAAACATAACAACCAACTTTCCAAACTAGAGTCATTCTCAAGACTTCCATAGATAAGACATGAAGAGATCATCCCATATGCCCTCTTCACAATTTAACTAAGGAATCCTTAAGTCACTTTAGATTAGGTAGTCATTCATTTACATACTTTCTATCATTAAGTAATTAGTTCATTAGTTCATTTAGACACATTCATTACATAAAGGACATTCAAGTAATGGTCTTGGAGAAGACCTTGGGACTCTTACTAACACCTTCAAATTCTATTGTGAAATGTCTAGATAGCGTCCCAAACCACCACCTAAACTTCATAGAACTTCTCTAATGCTAATAGGTATCCCACATGATGAGAATAGGCAAAAACCGACATAGACCATGGTAGCAAAACATGGAATCCGAAGTTCTATCTTACTATGATGAGGTTGTTCTACTTGCCAATGGTAGAACTTGGACACATCCCATGTAGGCACATGGTTAAGGAATATGAAGGGATTCTTTGTATTCTAGCCTCATACCTTAACTATAACTACTTCCCTTTCCATACTCACTCGGTGCTAGACTTTGTTCTCATAGAGTACATCACATTAAGGTTCATACATAGGGTCTTACATCATATTCATAACCCAATCACATTTACCCTACCAAAGAGGTCCTCTAGGGCTACCTTCCAATGGCGACAGGAAGCCCATCATGACTTTCCTAAGGATTGATATGATGCCGTTCCATCCAATCAACCTTAAGTCCATCATTACATTACATTAAGGATACCATTACGACTTTCGACTTCAAATTTCATGACCTTACCTTCTAGGTTCAAGGTTTCAAATAAGGGACCCTCTTATCATCATTCAAGGTCTCACATCATTCATTTATTCAAGACTAAGAGACTTTAGCATCCTAAGTCAAGACATTACATATTTACATTCGTATAAGTATCAAGTAAGGGACACAAGTCTACCTAAATGGGACACAACATACTTCACGTTAGCACATATTATATGTTATTCAAGAAGCACATAGGAACAACCATTATAATCTTAAAGTCATCATATACACTACTATATCATCATCACATAGTCATCATAGACTCATATAGCCAATTAGGAACAATCATGCATTCAACTCTAAGACTACACACAACACATAGTCCTTAGTCTAACATGATTATCTAAATATGATAACACATACTTTCCCATTACTTCACATGTAGTTAGATATGATCATACATCACATAATCAACTATACAAATAGTCATATTACTTCAAGTAGTGCTGACAAGGCCATGATCATCAATATAGTTAAAATAACGATGATAAGGCCACATCATTTCACATAACACCGCCACCATAAGTGGAAAAAACCAATCACAACATAATTGAAGTCTAATTAACATTAATTCAAGTGAATCAGGGCAGCATACCACCACTTCATCCTCAACACTTCAATCCAATGCCAAATAATCCAATCCAATATCATAAGGCCCTTACCCATGGCCATTAACATCAATTCAATACATAAACTATAATACTCAATGAAATCTAAGTCAATTAAATATAGATTTATCAATATAAGACCAATTAGATAACAATTGAATACAATTCTTACATCATTAGAAAGCCCATAAGAAACTACACATTAATTCATGAACATTAGACCAATATCAAGTAACCCATAACTTAGTCAAAAACTAGGGTTCATCAATTACATAGGTTCATAGGTTAATTATGTTAAAATAATATTAATAACAACAATTCAATTCACTAAACAATGATTAAAAACCATTAATGCAAGACCCATGGTAGATCATGAAATAGGTCAATTCATCTTTTGAAAACTTTAGAAAACATCTTTGAAAGTTGGGCTCCTTCATGAAATGAGTTTCAAGGATAAAAAATTATACCTCAATTAAGCTAATCCTTCAATTTGATGAAGAATCTCCACTCAAATCACCAATCCAATCTCTTCCTTCAGTTTTAGCTTTAATGGAGTCTTAAGTAATTTCTAAGGGATTTCTGCGTTTTTATTTTGAAGAATGAAATCTTTAAAGTGTTAAAGGCTTATAAACAAATTTAAAATACCCAAAAGACCATTAGGTAACCTACAATACTCTTATTTGGAAGTGGGGTAAAATTACAACATCACCCTTCACTTAAGAGTGATGCTATTACTTTGCGCTTACCCGCCAATGGCAAATGACATCGGTCATCGCCTGCACGCATCAGCATAACATGTGAGCATATGGAAAACTACGTCTAAAGAATTCAGTCGACATTGTCCAAGGCCTACACGCATTAAACGTGATGTGTGCGCAACAGCAGGTGACATCGGTCATGGTCTGCACACATCAGATGTTGCATCGGACGTGCGCATGTGGCTTACCATGTCTACAACATTAGGCAACTTTGTCCAAGGCATGCACGCAACAAACATGGTGTGTGCGCATCAACCGAGCGATATCAATCATGGCCTGCGCGCATCGGCCAACAGCAAAAGACATTGTTCATTGCATGAACGCATCGGATGTAACATGTATGTATACGAAAAACACCGCCTGCCAATGTAAGGGGACATCTGCTAAGGCATGCATTCATCAAACGTGGTGTGTGCAGATCAGGTAGGTGTCATCGGTCATTATCTGCAAGCATCAGACGTAGCATGTGCGCAAGTGGCAAACGAAGTCTTCCAATAGCATTAGCATAAGCCAAGGCCTGCAAGATTTACCCGTGGCATGTGCGCATCGGCTGGGTGACATCATTCGTGGCCTACACGCATCGGCCAATGTCATATAACATCGGCCAAGGCCTGCAAGCATCAGTAATGGCGTGTGAACATCGGCTAGGCCACACCTATTGTGGCCTGCACGCATCGGCCAATAAAAGAATACAAAAGTCATGGCTTGCACGCATCGGCCATAACATGTGCATATATGGTAAACGATGTCTGCCAATGTCAGGAGACATTATCTGAGGCATATATGCATCAAATGTGGTGTGTGCGCATCAAATGGGTGACATCTGTCATGGCTTTTGTGCATCGGCCCACAACAGATGACATCGGTCATTGCATGCACGCATCAGGCGTAGCATATGCGTATATGGAAAACGACGCCTGCCAATGTATGGTGACATCTGCCAAGGCATGCATGCATCAAACGTGGTGTGTGCACATCAGCTAGGCATCATCGGTCATTGTCTACAAGCATCGAACATAGCATGTGGGCAAGTGGCAAACGATGTCTTCCAATGGCATCAGCATCAGCCAAGGCTTGCAAGTTTCAAACATGGCGTGTGCGCATCGACTGGGCGACATCATTCGTGGTTTACACGCATCGGCCAAGACCTGCAAGCATCAATTGTGGCGTGTGCACATCTGTTGAGCGGCATCAGTCGTGGCCTGCGTGCATCGTCTTACAGAAGAAGACAACGGTCATGGCCTGCACACATCGGCTGTACCATGTTTGTATATGGAAAACGACGGCTGCCAATGTAAGTCGGCATCCTCCAAGGCATGCATGCATCAAACTTGGTGTGTGCACATCGGTTAGGCGTCATCGGTCATGTTCTGCAAACATCGGACGTTGCATGTACTCAAGTGGCAAACGACATCTTCCATTAGCATCAACATGAACTAAGGCCTACAATCTTCATGCTTGGCGTGTGCGCATCGGCTGGGCGACATCATTCGTGGCCTACACTCATCGGCCAATATAATATGACATTAGCCTAGGCCTGCAAGCATTAGTTGTGGTGTGTGCACATCGGCTGGGCGACATCAATTTTGTCTGGCTTGCATTGTCAAATGTCAAGCGACATCGTCCAACGCATGCACGCATCAAACATTGTGTGTGCGCATCGATTTGGTGACATCTATCATGGCTTGCGCATTGTCCTAAGGTAGAAGACATAAGTCATGGCCTGCACGCATTGGATTCTGTATGTGCTTGTATTCGCAAACAATGTCTGGCAATGTCTGGAGGCATCGGACATGGAATGCACGCATCCAATGTGGTGTGTGGGCATCGACTAGGCGACATTAGTCAGGTCCTGCACGCATCGGACATATCTTGTAAGCATGTGGCAAACTACGTCTTCTAATGGAATCAGCGACAACCAAGGCCTACAAGCATCACCCATGGCGTATGCGCATGGGTAGGGTGACATCGGTCATGGTTTACACGCATCAAACGTTGCATGTGTGCATCAGCTGGGCTACATCAATCGTGGAATGTGTACATCGACCAATGACGGCCGACATCGGTCATGGCTTGCACACATTGGAAGTGTACATATTGTGAATAACATCTACCAATGTCAGGGGAGATCGTCCAAGGGCTTTACGCATCAAACGAGTTGTGTGCGCATTGATTTGGTGTCAAAGGTTGTGGCCTATGCATATCGGCCAATAGAAAATGACATCCATCATGGATTTACGCATCAGCGTAATATGCGCATATGGAAAACAACATCTGCAGATATCAGGCAACGTTGGCCAAGTCCTACACGCATTAACATTGTTTGTGCACAACGGAAGGCAACATCGATCTTGGCATGAACTCGTCGACAACGCCAACCATCATCGGTCATGGCCTGCTTGCATCAAACATGTGCATATGGATAACGACATCTACAACATCAGGCGACTTCATCCAAGGCATGCACATATAAACTAGGATGTATGCGCATCAACCGGGCGACATCTGTCATGGTCTGCGCGCATCGTCCAACAATAGAAGACATCAGTCATTGCCTAAACGCATCAGGGTAGCATGTGCATATATAGAAAATGAGCCTGCCAAAGTCAGGAAACATCTACCGAGGAATGCATGCATCAAACGTGGTGTGTGCACATTATGTAGGTGTCGTCGGTCATTTTTTGCAAGCATCGGATGTAGCATGTGAGCAAGTGGAATACGACGTCTTCCAATGGCATCAGCATCAGCCAAGGCCTGCAAGCTTCACGTGTGGCGTGTGTGCATCGGCTGGGAGATATCATTCGTGGCCTAAACGCATCGGCCAATGTCATATGACATCGTCTAAGACCTGCAAGCATTTGGTGTGGCGGGTGCAAATCAACTGGGCGACATTAGTTGTGGCCTGCTTGCATCGGCCAATGTCAGGCGATATTTTCCAAGGCATGTACTCATTAAACAATATGTGTGCACATCGATTCAGCGATATCGGCCATGGCCTGCATGCATTGTCTAAAGGCAGACGACATTAGTCATGACCTGTACGCATCGTATGTTGCATGTGCTCGTATTGGAAAATAATGTCTGCCAATGTCAGGCGGCATCGGCCAAGGAATGTACGCATCAAATGTGGTGTGTGCACAACCAAGGCCAATGGCATCAACAACAACCAAGGCCTGCAAGAATCACCCATGGCGTGTGCACATTGGTAGGGCGACATCGGCTAAGGCTTGCACGCATCAACATGGATTGTGCGCATCGGTTGGGCGACATCAGTTATGGCAAGTGCACATCGGCTTAGCGACATCGTAGTGTCCTGCATGCATCGGTCAGGCAATGTCGGTCAACGATAGAAAACATAATCAAAGGCCTAAACTCATCTAACGTGTCTTGCACGCATCGTCAAGCTACATCACTCAACAGTAGGTACCATAAGTCAAGGCATGCATGCATCTAATGTGGCACGTGCGCATCAGCTGGGCGAAATTAGCTTCTTTAATTCATCATTAACCAATTTTTACATGCATATTATGTGCAATTTGCACGTAGGCCTTTGGCACGCGTCATAGGCTAGGAGACATTGGTCGTGGAGTACCCGCATCAGTCAAGGCCTATGCAATTTGCTTGGCCAACGTCGACCGTGGACTACCCGCATTGTGCACATTTCTTAGTACTTTTCATGTGTGGCCTACAAACATCGTTTAGCCAACCTTTTGGCGTGGCCAAACACTATCGCCCTTGGACTACACACAATTGTCAGTGACGTTGGACATGGAAATCCCACATCGACTTTGGCCTGCACACAACGTTAAACCAACATCGGATGTGGCCTACATACATCGATTTGCCGACATCGAACGTGGGCTGCCCTTATCGTATTTAGCATACACACACAGGTCTATCGACGTAAAACATCGTCTGGTAGCATTATTTTTGGCCTGCATACATCTGTTTGGGGACGTCGGACGTTGCTTGACAACATTGTTGAAATAAAGGATCATAAGGTTACTATATTAATTTGTGAACTTTTGGAGTTAATTGCATCGACTGGATGACATCAGTCATGTCTTGTGCGCATCGGCCAACAACAGATGACATCGGTCATTGCATGCACGCATCGGGCGTAACATGTGCGTATATGGAAAATGACGCCTGCCAATATATGATAAAATCTACTAAGGCATGCATGCATCAAACGTGGTGTGTGAACATTAGGTAGGTGTCATCGGTCATTGTCTGCAAGCATCTAACGTAGCATGTGCGCAAGTGGCAAATAACGTCTTCCATCGGCATCAGCATTAGCCAAGGCTTGCAAGCTTCACTCGTAGCATGTGCGCATTGGCTGGGCGATATCATTCGTGGCCTACCTGCAAGCATCTTGTGGCGTGTGCACATTGGCTGGGCGACATCAGTTGTAGCTTGCGTGCATCGGCCACAGAAGAAGACAACGGTCATGGCCTACACGCATCGGCCATAGCATGTTTGTGTATGGAAAATGACGGCTGCCAATGTCAGGCAGCATGTTTAAAGGCATGCATGCATCATACGTGGTTTGTGCACATCAACTAGGTGTCATCGGTCATGGCTGCAAGCATCGGACGTAGCATGTATGCAAGTGGAAAATGACGTCTTCCATTGGCATCAGCATCAACTAAGGCCTGCAAGCTTCACGCTTGGCGTGTGTGCATCAACTGGGCGACATCATTCGTGGCCTACATGTATTGGCCAATGTCATATGACATCAACCTAGGCCAGCAAGCATCAGTTGTGGCGTGTGCACATTGTCTGGGCGACATCAGTTGTGGCCGGCTTGCATCGGCCAATGTCAAGCGACATCATCCAAAGCATGCGCGCATTCAACATTGTGTATGTGCATCGATTTGGCGACATCGGTCATGGACTTTGCATTGGCCCAAGGCAGGCGACATCGGTCATGGCCTTCACACATTGAATTTTGCATGTGCTTGTATTAGCAAATAATGTCTGCCAATGTCTGGCGGCATCGGACAAGGAATGCACGCATGAACTGTCGTGTGTGGGCCTCGTCTAGACGACATCAGTCAGGGCCTGCACGCATCAGACATAACTTGTGCGCATGTGGCGAACTACGTCTGCCAATGACATCTGCGATAGCTAAGGCCTGCAAGCATCACCCATGGCGTGTGTGTATCGGTAGGGCGACATCGGTCATGGTGAGCACGCATCAAATGTTTCATGCGTGCATCAACTAGGCTATATCAGTCGTGTAATGCGCACATCGTCCAATGACGGCCTAAATCAGTAACGGACTGCACACATCAAATGTTTGCATATTGTGAACGACGTCTACCAATGTCTGGGGACATCGTCCAAGGGCTTTACGCATCAAACTGGTTTTGTGCGCATTGACCGGGCGTCAAAGGTTGTGTCCTGCGCATATCGGCCAATGGTAAACGACATCGGTCATGGTTCCACGCATCAGCATAACATATGCGCATATGGAAAACAACGTCTGCATATGTGAGGAGACATTGACAATGGCCTACACACATTAAACATTGTTTGTGCGCAAGGGCAGGCGACATCGGTCTTGGAATGCGTGCGTTGACAACGCTAGCCATCATCGATCATAGCCTGCATGCATCGGACGTGCGCATATGGATAATGGCGTCTACAACATCAGGCGACTTCGTCCAAGGAATGCACGCATCAAAGAGGGTGTGTGCGCATTGATTCAGCCATATCGGTCATAGACTGCGTGCATTGTCTAAAGGAAGACGACATCAGTCATGGCTTGTACGCATCGGATGTTGCATGTGCTTGTATTGGCAACCAATGTCTGCCAATGTCAGGAGGGATTGGCCAAGGCATGTACGCATCAAATGTGGCGTGTGCGCATCGGCGACATCGGTCATGTCCTACACGCATCATACATAAATTTTTCTTATGTGGCGAACGACGTCTACCAATGGCATCAACAACAACCAAGGCCTGCAAGAATCACCCATGGTGTGTGCACAACGGTAGGGCGACATCGGCCAAGGCCTGGACGCATCAACATGGAGTGTGCGCATCGGTTTGGCGACATTAATCTTGGCATGTACACATTGTCTTGGCGACATCGTCTTGTCCTGCATGCATCGGTCAGGCAACGTCGGCCAACGACAGACAATATCATAAAAGGCTTGCATGCATCTGACGTGCCTTGCGCTTATTGGCAGGCTGCATCACTCAACGGCAGGTACCATTAGTCAAGGCATGCATGCATCTAACATGGCATGTGCGCATCGGATGGGCAAAATTTGCGTCTTTCATTCAGCATTAATCGATTTTTACATGCGTCTGACATGGAATGTGCACTTCGGCCAACGACATGTGTCTTCGGTCAGGAGACATTGGTCGTGGAGTACCTGCATAAGTCGTGGCCTATGCACTTTGCTCGGCCAACATCGACCGTGGACTGCCCACATTGTGCACATTTTTTAGTTCTCTTCATGTGTGGCCTACAAACAACGTTTAGCCAATGTTTGGCATGGCCTGCCACCATCACCCTTGGCCTACACACAACTGTCAGCGACGTCGGACATGGCCATCTTACATCGACTTTGGCATGCACACAACGTTAAATCAACATCAGACATGGCCGACATACATCGATTTGCCGACGTCAAACGTGGGCTACCCTTATAATATTTAGCATACACACATCGGTCTGTCGACGTCAAACGTCGTCTAGTTGCATCATTTTTGTCCTCTATATATCGGCTTGGGGACGTCGGATGTTGCTTGATCGCATTGTTGAAATAAAGGAACATTAGGTTACTATTTTTATTTCTGAACTTTTTGCGTTAATTTCATATTTTTTCATAATTTTCCCATTTTTTTATTAATTACTAATTTTTTGGGGATTAGCCAAGAAAACGATAATTATTCAAAAAAATTGTCAGGACCGGAATCTAGACCCTAGACGAGACCGGCGTCGTTGACCTCTCAGAGGTCGCAGACAAGCCTACTTACGTCATTCTTACTTCATCTAGGTTAATTTTAGCGGAAAATTTGAAACTTTTTGTTTCTTAACATACATAAAGATCATTCTACTCACATTCATAACGTTCACAATCAACCATCTAACATTAAGATTATCAACTCAAAGAAATAGTTCAATACTGCATTAAATGTATAATTGCCAAAATGGCACCAATACAATATCTGAAATAAAAACGGAAAGAAACACTAGTGGAACATACTCCACTAGCTAAAGCCTACATCTAAGATAGATAGTAACGGTAGACATCCTCGAAAGCATAAGGGCCTACCAAGTCTGGATGAAAGCTCCACGTCCGGATAGCTTTAACATCAACTTGTAAGCTCTAGCGTCCACCTGTGCCTACACCTAAAAATATAGAGTTGTATGGGATTAGTAAACACTTGTACTAAGTATGGGTATATGCAAGCACACACCAAGGACATGCATGAGTAAGAATAGCTATTTCCTAACAACATGATTATGGAAAGTCAAGTCAGTGTACTTGCCAAATTGGGATTAGGAAAATTAGTGAGCTTTCCAAATTTGGATTAGGAAAGTCAGTGAGCTTTCCAAATTTGGATTAGGAAAGTCAGTGAGCTTTCCAAATTTGGATTAGGAAAGTCATGCCATGAAAGTAACATGCATCATCATACTTATCATATTGCACACAACACATAACGTCTTACACATAGCACATATCATATTACATATAGCACATAACAGCTTTCATATCATTCATTCATATAGCATGAGACCTTGGAATCATGGATTTGACATTAAGACTTCCCAAAATGAGGGCTCAACATATGGGACCTCAAGTAGGGAGTCTTCTTTATCAAACACAGAGTCTACTTCATTAATTTATACGTACTTTATTTCATTCATTCATAAGCTAGTGTAGACACCAGCTATACCTAGGATGTAGTTTAAGACTCTCATCGCGTTTGCTGTGCAATGATCAAGAATAATCTAGTGTCATTACTTGAGTCTAGCTCACCTCTTGATTATCCTATCCTAACACCTTTGGTATCGTTCATTTTATTATGTGCATCATTTGAGGCTGGCCTCATTCATTCATTGGGAACTTTTACTTTAACCGACATAGATCATATGAGCATCATGAAATCCAATGTCTCCCCCACACCGAAAAAAGGTGGAATCACCGGCCAAAGTGATCCAAAACATGCTAGCGTACATGGGAATTTAACCCCGCCAGATCCCTATATTGGCAGTATAGGTTCGAAGACTAGGATATATAAGGAGACCCATACCCGGCATGCCGAACACTCTCATCTCATGAGAGTTACGTGAACCTCCGCCCTTCCCAAAAGAAGGCATCACCGCTCATAGCTAGTCTATCGGTGCTCAGTATAAAGTCCCATTACATTCAACTCATACATCATTGAAGTTGGCTTCTAGTATGAGGACATCATAGCTCAATAGATGATTTCTCATCTCATCATTAGTATTAAGTGTGTTAATCTCAATACTTTCATTAGAGTGTTCATAGAGACTGGTCTCTTCATTAACTTTACACTCTCATAGGTGAGTACGTTTGGTAACATTTATTTAGGCTCATTTGATAGTTCTCTCATCTTTTACATTAGCCTCATATCATGTTTTCACCACATTCATTAACATTAGCACATTTGTTTCATAATTACTCACCCCTTTTTACGTGAATGTTCATCTCATCATATACCAATGCACTTGGCCATTTGTGTGTTTCACATTCTTACTTAACCCTTCTAGGGTTTCATCATTTCATTACATAATATTCATTTCATCGTATGCCAATGTACTTGGCCATTTAGTGTGTTTCACACTCTTACTTAACCCTTCTAGGGTTACATCATTTCATTACATACATCTTAGGTTCACTTATTTTTAAATGTATGTTAGACTTATGGGTCTATACATATAATCCATGAGGCTTCATTCATAGTTCGATTAAGTGATTCTTATCTTCCTAAGATTATGTGGTACAAGACTTATGCATCTTGTGTGTATGCCAAGATCTCGATTTCAACCTAAGTAGGCAGCATTATTCTTGAATATTTAATTCACGTATGACTTATATATCAGTACGGAAATTTGGGCAAGGGAACCCGGTTTCGAATCCCTTGGACAACACTTACATTTTTCATCTATTTTATTTTTGGTCCAAATAACATTGGGACCCTAGATCGAGCCCCAACATCAACTTTTCTTTTTTATTTCTCTCCTTTGAATTTTCACTTCATTTTTCGCTCAATGGGATTGAGAGGATGTGGGATCGAACCCCCACAACCTCATTTTCTTTTAATTTATTTTCTTTAAAGTCTCTCTCCCTTGGCCGAGGGGTTGTGGGTTCGAACCCCCACAACCCCTTTTATTTTTTTATTTAATTTTCCTTTACTATTTAGCGTTGACCATGAGGTTGGGGGATCGCACCCCCACAGACTCTCTTTATTTTTCTTTTTGTTCTCCTTTACTGCCTAGAGGTGGTGGGTTCAATTCCCACGCCTCATATTTCTTTTATTTTCATTTTCTTTCACTCTTCTTTACTGCCTAGAGGTCGTGGGTTCAATTCCCACGCCTCACATTTTTTTATTTTCATTTTCTTTCACTCTCCTTTACTGCCTATAGGTCGTGGGTTCGATTCCCACGCCTCACATTTCTTTTCTTTTCATTTTCTTTTACTCTCCTTTACTGCCTAGACCATGGTTCGAATCCCCTTCACCACATTCCTTTTTACTTCTTTATTTTCATGGTTTTTAACATGGTGAGGTCACAGGTTCAATCCTCCATGACCTCACTTGTTTTAATTCATTTTTCACAAAAGTTTGAAACCTCTTAACTTGACCGAAATTCCTTACTTAAATTTGGAATTTTGTTTGAAATTTTTCAGCATACTTTCATCAACATTTACACGTAAATTCATAGGGTAATTCGTAGATCATTTAATACGTTCTTAGGTGCATTTTTCATGGATTCGTTTAGTCAAGAGATTATCACTCAAATAAGCCACATTTCAAATCATATGAACATCATGATTTACATCAACATGTGTACATGAAATATAAAGAACTATCATGCCATTTCAAGTCCTAAACCATGACCAATAGCCACTGCAACACACACAAACACACGTAGTTACATTTTCAGAAAAACATCAACATAAGTCACATAATTACAAACATACATATAAACACGTAATCATCACAAAAACACGTTTCATCCCTAGTTTTCTACCAGCAAACATAACCAACCTATGATTCAATGGGAGCTAGTGACAGGGACATGCAACGGGGAACAATCCTAGTTTTCAGAATAGATTCGTCTGAACCTTAGGGGACTCTTGGGAAAGGGACCAAAAGATAAGAGAACCCATACCTTTTTGACGTTCAAAACTCGACTTGCTACCCAAAGAACTCATCCAAACACACGTCCAACACCAAAATTTCAACACCAAACTCGACGGAAAACCTTCTCTTTGCCTACGTGATTGATTAGTTGTTTGTTTATAATTTTTCGTTGTGACTTCTTGAAGTGTGAAGAACTTGGGTTTACCTATGCTTTTTTAAGTTATTTGGCAGAGAGAATTGTAAGTGAGAGTGATAGAGGCGTGAGAGAGAGAGATGAGCGTGGGAGAGAAGAGTTTTCTTAGGCTTAGGAGTCTAGTTTATGACTTAGTCAAATAAGGTTTTATTTAATTATTAAAAATCTGATTCCTTTTATTTTAAATCAGCTAATAAATTATAAATTAATTACATTAATTTACCAACTTAAATTAAAATCAAATTTAATTCATTGCTTCCACCTAAGTTCGAACCCGGGTGGAGCAAGACTTCACTTCAAGAGCCAATTTTCGGACCTCTTTCCCCAAAATGCCCCTCTACCTTATTAATTAAATAATTAATTATATATTTATGGTACTTACTTTACTACCCTTATCCTGGAAAAATACCATTTTACCCCTAGACCCTCCATAACCGTCACAACCCAAAAGCATACCCTAGAAGTTAGGATATAAATCTTGGATTGTAACCGGCGTCGTCGACCTCTCGGAGGACTAGGACAAGCCTCTCATATCATTCATTGCATTGTCATAGTAAATTTAGTGGAAAATTTAAAACTTTTCATAGCACATCATATGATAGAAACATCACATTATATATATATAAATCATAAGTCATAATACATATTTAGACTCTAAGTCTCTTTGCCATCTTAGACTCAATAACTTTAGAATATATTAGGGACACGGCCCATACGACACATTACATAACTATACAATATTTAAAGACTTTACATTAAAGACATTAGTAGGACATCCTTGAACTTAAGGATTCCTTTCCTTGAGCTTGGGAAATCACCTATCAAGCTCCTTAATCATAGATCTCCTTTAAGCATTCCATAACCTACACTTTGTGTAAAAAGTAAAGAAGAATGGGATTAGCACAAGAATGTACTAAGTATGACAACCATGCTTTTAAAATGGACATTTCCTTTGAAATCATACTTCATGCCATTTTGAGTAAATCATCATAAAACCTTTATCAATAGCATTTATATCATCCACATACTTCATAGAAATACAATCAAAGGCTCATCATAGAAAAGCACATATAGAATTTAATCCCCATTTGAGGTCACTTTATAGTGAACTCACCCTTCATAGCATTTAACTCTTTCTTTCAATTCATTAACCTCCTAAGTAATTCTTTAGGGATACTTGGTGCAATGCATCACCTTAGGAACACAAGAAAAAACCATACATAGCATCTACACAAGACAACACATGCCATCATAGAAGTATAGTACAATATAAACATAGTCAAACCTAGACTACAATATCATACATAAAGGACACATACATAATCATATGAATTAGGGTACCTTCCTAAGACTTCCTAAGGAGTCACTTGTGCAATGTCTAGATGGGTTCATTACTTCCACCTATCCTAAGTAACTTACCTTAAGTCCTCCTAGTTAGGATCCTATTCAATTACTTCCATTGTCCATTTTACCTTTAGGGAAACCATAACCTTAACCGACATAGACCATGGGTGCTAATCATGGAATCCGGTGTCATAAACCTTACACCGATGGAAGGTGGATCTACCGGCCAAAGTAGAACCGAACATGACATAGCTATCTAGGTGGAAATCACTAGCTAGTATCCTATGGTGGCAACATAGTTTATGGAACTTGGGGAATTCATGGAAATATCAACTCTACACCCTATGTTGGGTCATGAGGCTATCCACCCGTGAGGACCGTAATGAACCCTACCTTTCTTATGTAAGAAAGTGTCACCCCTCACATGAGGACCGTAGTGAACCCTACCTCTCCTATGTTGGAAAGTGTCACTCCCTCATCTACAAGTTCACTCGGTGCTAGGCTAAGTTCCCTTTATTGAAAAGCCTTTATTACGTTTGTTTATAAAACATAAGCTTAGGATATTCATCATTCATATGCTTATAGCATATTCAAGCACCTATCTAGATTTGGAGTATTCTTGGGCACCCCTAGCAAGGCCCCTCTCACTAACTAGATCATCCATGTGTGTGAGTGTATACTTAGATGTGAGCAAACCTTTCACATAACACATAAGGTCACACATATTCATATATCAATGCATAAGTCTATAGGCATAACTATATGAGCAATACTTTCATATAAACCTACTAAGACACTATACATTCATACTTCATTATATCATATTCATAACATGTTCATATAATCATCCTTCATATGCATAAGAACCAAACCTAGGAACTATCCTATCAAGATACACATGTGCAATGCATAGACAAGGTCCCATACCCTTGCCCATACTAGTACACCTATCAAGTCATCCTAGTAAGGGAATACAAATCATACATTCATAAACATCACCTTAATATGCATAGTAGTAGACACTAGTGAATATGAGAACTACCTTTCATTTAGACACAATGACTTATACTACTTGTAATATGCATGTAAGTGAGAGTGTGTGTACATTGACCAACATGATCACATAATGATATCAATAACTTCTAAGTCAGCCACCCTATTAGACCACATTACACTTCCAAGCACATAACACAACACATATAGCATAGGAGACAAGACAATATATACCTTATAATCAAGACTCCTAACTTTAGCTATTCACACTTTCATATAAGGGTACATAGGTAAGGGTTATTAACCATCTTAACACATCAATGGCAGCACCTATACTTTACCCTAACATGGTTATACACATGCTCATGAAATAGCCACACAACCTAATCACAACTAGAATAGGAAAGTAAGCATAATCTTCTCATAGTATCATCTTAAGCACATGTTCATAAGTTCATCAATATGCCTTCAAGGCCATGGTCAACACATATATAATGACAATAAAGTAAACACCGCCACCATAAGTGGACCATACCACACAATGCCATACAAGGCTTCATCAACATTACTATAAAGAATAGAGAAGTAGAAGAGTAAAGAGAATAAGCATTCTTACCAATTCTCACCCTTTGATCATCATTGATCAATACACCTTATTCATCAATAAAACACATATATGGCAGTAGCTAAATGTACTTTAAACATATAAGAAACCATGTACAAGTCACTACATGATTTACCATAACATAATACAACATATCAACATACTAGGAAAGTAGAATAACATAGATCATTAATCAATTTCATTCATATGGATTATAGGTCATATTTCATGAATCATATCACCCTAAGGCAGTAGCTAATGAAATCATAATCTAGATGAGACACTACTACAATTTGCCATTAAGGTCGATACAAGCATGCTTCATATAGGGAGTTCATGGAAAGTAAGTTTACATAGGTTAATCATATTCAACCTATCATGAATTGACCCATATTGTATTAATTACATATAATTCATCCTCATATTTCATTATAGGCAGCAGCTATAGACATTAACCATAATCAATTCTTAGCGACTAACCTAACGTCAAGATCACAAGTTACAACTTCATAGACAAGAAGAACCTAGATTAATTCAAACCAAGCCTTCTCTACTTTGGTCATACATGATTTATATCCACAATTCAACCATGGTATTAACCTAAAACAGTAGCTACAAGAACCACAACTTAATCGAAATTCACTTTAGATCATAAGAAAGCCAATGTTACAGTGAACTATAGAAAACTAGGCTAAACATGCTCAAATCTTCATACATTGATCCTCATGGATCATTCAACATCAATTCAATAAATTCATGTAAATAACAGTATATACAATCACTTCAACGTAAGGGAATCATAATTCAATCGATAACAAGTCAAGATCACAAAGCCCATGCAAGAGCTAAACCAATTTTGGAAGGAACATGGGTTCATCATGCAATTGGAGTGAAATCACATTCAAATCACTTATTAACTTCAATTCATCATGATTTAATCATTAAAAACGTTTTGAGAAAGAACCCATGGCTAGATTGGAGAAGAAGAACTTTGATCATAAACTTTCTTTGAAAACATTGAGAAGAACTCTCCAAGTGAAAGGTTACTTAGAGATGAAGGATCACCATACCTTAATCTTCATGAAGACCTATAAAACTTGATGAAGAACCCATGAGAATCCAATCTACAAGCTGTTCTTGAGCTTCAAAACCATGGAGGTTCTAGAGAGAATATTTTGGAGGGAAAGGCTTTAAACATGTGAGAGGATTTGGGAATGGGTTGATCACGTTTTATGACTTATATACACCTAAAATTACTTAAATAAACCTATTATAGTCAGGTTAGGACGTGGGGTGAATTTCCCATTCACCCCTTTAAGTGCAGCACGCAGCAGCCAACCTGCAGGCCATCCGCGACGAGGGGCTCGACGGGGCGTCATGCCCTCCGTCGCCCATGACTTAGCCAAATTCTTGGCTCAAGACCTGCCCAAGGCAAGTCCCTTCGACGAGACCTGCTTGACGGTCCGTTGGTGGCCCAACGATCCGTCATTGGGTCCGTCAAGGGACACTGCCCAGGCAGTGTCTAGGCAGCTTGGGTCCTTCTTTTGGGGCCTCTTGTGGGGCCCTTTAGAAGTCGTACCCGGACGTTTCCAACGCGATTACAAACCTTAGCATGTTATAGACCTTCCACATAAGTTTCATCCAAAACAAACACCTACAAGACGTCCAAACAGCCTTGACCCCAACATGACATACGATGAACGTCTTAGGGGCTATCTTTCGAACGCCTTGGACGTTCTTGGGCGTTTGACCTCCAAACTTCACGAAACTTCATACAATAACATTAAACATCATTTAAAACCATTTCAAGACTTATTAGACTCAGTTCATACAATTTAGCATGCATACACACATGAGGCACATAAGCGACTATTCGTCGAACGTCTTGGACGTCCCTTGACGTCCGACTTCCAAATCACTTCAAACTTTGCACACTGCCTATATATAACATAATAAGGCATTTTAGGACCTTATAACATTAAGACGAACATGTTAGGCTCTAGACACCTTATCTCATTTTCGAGGTCTTACAATATCCCCACTTGGGAACATTCGTCCTCGAATGACACTTAGGACTCTTTAATCACATCAAGGACTTCAATGCACATAAGAGCAGTTAATAAATTTAAAATATCATCAAATCATTTTAGCACTCGATGCACACAAGCAAGCAAAACCATTACTCACTCACTCTTTAATGCATCAAACACAAAGTTCTTTTTCATGTTCATAGGGAACATCCTTCTCCTAATCATAACAGATCATTACGCCTTAATTCATTACAAGAAAAACTTGAAAAGCTACTCATAGGCAGATCATAACTCATACTCAAAGTTAGTTAGGCACTCATACTTCAATGCATATAAGCTTGAGCTAGTTAAATCACAAAGATCTTCATTAGTTAGACCTAGTACCATGAAGGTCATACTCAATCATACCATGCTTAGTGGTGTACATGGAGGAATATCTTACTCCTCAACACATTACATGCATCATGAGTTCACACCTTAACAAAGTACAAGATCAATTTCTTTAAAAATGAGAAATCTCAACATTCAAGCCAAGACATGCATATATTTTTCTTCCTAGTGAAATCTAAATGGTAAGTCACACCAAGTACATCACAACAAAATAGGAAGTCATTCCACAAATCTCTTTTAACATTACTCACCCTTATAGTAAGCCTTATTTTGGAAAAATAACACAAATTATAGGCATACACATGACACTTAGCTTACATGCTTTCACCTTTCAAGAATGAGCCTACAATTTTGCATTACAAATCATCAAATCACTAAATTTTTAAAGAGTCAACATATTTCATTGTAAAAGAGACTCAATTTCCATTACAAGGCTAAACAATTTACCCTACAAGTGACTATTACCAAGTTCCTTGTCTTACCTCATGAAGTCAACTTCACAATTAGCACATTGAAATGCAAGTCAACAAGAGAAAACATGGATTTTATCAAAAACTTCTTTACATGCTCTTTGGAAAATTCACCATGTCTCTAAGATGATGTCAATCAATTCATACCAATTATATAAAGATCATGCAATTCACACTTTATGCAAGACTATTTTCATGAACAAGCATACTAAGAATTCATATTTTCCAATTCAAGTAAGAATAGAAGAACAATGTAGACAATTTCTACAATCTCACTACTCAAACACCATCCCCCACTTAGGGTAAACCCAATTAAGAGCAACTTAACCCAACATATAGAGGATCTCAAATACACAACCTTCATATTCATCACTTAAAGTGATTACTACTTTAGAGGAATTTTCATTAATTCAATTTAGCAACACTAAGGCATTCTAAACCTTATCATTTAGGCAAATCATCCTCAACCATCAATTTTGATCATACTATTCAATTCACATAAGGTCTTCCTACAATGCAATAGACACTAAGGTCATACATCATTTGAGGAAAACAACAAGGAAGTTCATAACACAACAAGAAGTTTAGAAATAACTCTACGACTCATCATGTCATAAGATTCTCATCCTTCAATTAAATAGCAAAAATTCTTTTCCACATTCCTTATCATGTTCATATTCATAAATTCTACACATATTTCAACAACATCAATCAAATGACAATTTAGTAGTTCTCCAAACATGATACAATAAGTTGCCTAGTCTTTACAACGAGCATGCTTCCAAATACCCAAAAGTGCAACATTTAGACATTTAATGGAACAAGTATGGAATTATAAGATACAAAGCTTTACCAACTCATTCTTCATAAGCATGCATACTATATTTACAACTCAAGTCTCCACAAAAGACTCCAATTTATACTAGCAACTCATCAAGTACCACTTATATACAAAGGAAAACAATGCACACTTTAATCACATATACTCATAGGATAGCATACTCCATAGGTAGTTATTAAACAATCCAAGTTCAAATCCTATTTGGCTACCATCATACAAAACCATATAGGAATACACAATTTAAGAGAATTCACTTTAACCACCATAACTTCTAGCATGCTTCAACTATATCATGACATACATCATTCGACATAACATGCTATTTCACATAGATTTCATATATTGCCATAATTGGCATCACATCATCAAATAAGAGATATTTCATACATAGCAAGGTAAGATAACCAATCATAATCCCATAGAGTTAACATGTGCAATGATCAAGTAAAGCTCCATAACTTCACTAAACCAAGTAACCCAACAAGAACTACAATTAGCACCATACTCCACTCATCTATAACCTTCATGCATGGATAACTCCATCTTTAGCACACTAGGCTATTACATGTTATAAGCATAGAGATCACTCATAAGGCATTCACATTTATCATCATACACATACATAGTATTAACCTCCTAAGGTCTCCATCAAGGCAAACTAGTGCAAGACATAGGTAGAGTCCCATACCCCTACCTAAGTCTAGTTAACCCTTCAAGTCGCCTTAGTTAGTATATACATCATCAAATAAGGACAAGTGTCACCTTCACCATACTCATTCAAACCATAAAAAAATAAGCATTTTAAACTCACCTTTTCTCCCTCAAGCATAGAGCAATCTCATCCAAGCAACCATATCTAAAAGACTACCGGACAAGAAAACATAAGAGAGAGATCTTATAGAATTAAGTTCTATGGCACGATATGAGATTGATGAAGAAGGGAAACTCTATCGTCCTATAGCCTCTCGTACCATTTGATGTGTCGCGACTCACCACCAATGATACAGACTCTACTAGACGTGGCAATATGAGACTTTTAGAACCTAAAACCGCTACATAAACCTCATGCTCTGATACCAAGTTTGTCACAACCCAAAAGCATACCCTAGAAGTAGGGTACAATCTTGGATTGTAACCGGCGTCGTCGACCTCTCAGAGGTCTAAGACAAGCCTCTCATATCATTCATTGCATTGGCATAGTAAATTTAGCAGAAAATTTAAAACTTTTCATAGCACATTATATGCTAGAAACATCACATCATATATATATAAAACATAAGTCATAATACATATTTAGACTCTAAGTCTCTTTGCCATCTTAGACTCAATAACTTTAGAATACATTAGGGACACGGCCCATACGACACATTACACAACTATACAATATTTAAAGACTTTACATTAAAGACATTAGTAGGACATCCTTGAACTTAAGGATTCCTTTCCTTGAGCTTGGGAAATCACCTATCAAGATCCTCAATCATAGATCTCCTTTAAGCATTCCATAACCTACACTTTGTGTAAAAAGTAAAGAAGAATGGGATTAGCACAAGAATGTACTAAGTATGGTAACCATGCAAAAACATGCATTTAAAAGGGACATTTCCTTTGAAATCATACTTCATGCCATTTTGAGTAAATCATCATAAAACCTTTATCAATAGCATTTATATCATCCACATACTTCATAGAAACACAATCAAAGGCCAAACATCATAGAAAAGCACATATAGAATTTTAATCCCCATTTGAGGTCACTTTTTCAATCTATCACCATTTTTTTAACCTTAGGAACACAAGAGAAACCATACATAGCATCTACACAAGACAACACATGCCATCATAGAAGTATAGTACAATATAATCATAGTCAAACCAAGACTACAATATCATACATAAAGGACACATACATAATCATATATTAAGGTACCTTCCTAAGACTTCCTAAGGAGTCACTTGTGCAATGTCTAGATGGGTTCATTACTTCCACCTATCCTAAGTAACTTACCTTAAGTCCTCCTAGTTAGGATCCTATTCAATTACTTCCATTGTCCATTTTACCTTTAGGGAAACCATAACCTTAACCGACATAGACCATGGGTGCTAATCATGGAATCCGGTGTCATAAAACCTTACACCGATGGAAGGTGGATCTACCGGCCAAAGTAGAACCGAACATGACATAGCTATCTAGGTGGAAATCCACTAGCTAGTATCCTATGGTGGCAACATAGTTTATGGAACTTGGGGAATTCATGGAAATATCAACTCTACACCCTATGTTGGGTCATGAGGCTATCCACCCCGTGAGGACCGTAATGAACCCTACCTTTCTTATGTAAGAAAGTGTCACCCCTCACATGAGGACCGTAGTGAACCCTACCTCTCCTATGTTGGAAAGTGTCACTCCCTCATCTACAAGTTCACTCGGTGCTAGGCTAAGTTCCCTTTATTGAAAAGCCTTTATTACGTTTGTTTATAAAAACATAAGCTTAGAATATTCATCATTCATATGCTTATAGCATATTCAAGCACCTATCTAGATTTGGAGTATTCTTGGGCACCCCTAGCAAGGCCCCTCTCACTAACTAGATCATCCATGTGTGTGAGTGTATACTTAGATGTGAGCAAACCTTTCACATAACACATAAGGTCACACATATTCATATATCAATGCATAAGTCTATAGGCATAACTATATGAGCAATACTTTCATATAAACCTACTAAGACACTATACGCATTCATACTTCATTATATCATATTCATAACATGTTCATATAATCATCCTTCATATGCATAAGAACCAAACCTAGGAACTATCCTATCAAGATACACATGTGCAATGCATAGACAAGGTCCCATACCCTTGCCCATACTAGTACACCTATCAAGTCATCCTAGTAAGGGAATACAAATCATACATCATAAACATCACCTTAATATGCATAGTAGTAGACACTAGTGAATATGAGAACTACCTTTCATTTAGACACTATGACTTATACTACTTGTAATATGCATGTAAGTGAGAGTGTGTGTACATTGACCAACATGATCACATAATGACTATCAATAACTTCTAAAGTCAGCCACCCTATTAGACCACATTACACTTCCAAGCACATACACACAACACATGAATAGCATAGGAGACAAGACAATATATACCTTATAATCAAGACTCCTAACTTTAGCTATTCACACTTTCATATAAGGGTACATAGTAAGGGTTATTAACCATCTTAACACATCAATGGCAGCACCTATACTTTACCCTAACATGGTTATACACATGCTCATGAAATAGCCACACAACCTAATTCACAACTAGAATAGGAAAGTAAGCATAATCTTCTCATAGTATCATCTTAAGCACATGTTCATAAGTTCATCAATATGCCTTCAAGGCCATGGTCAACACATATATAATGACAATAAAGTAAACACCGCCACCATAAGTGGACCATACCACACAATGCCATACAAGGCTTCATCAACATTATAAAAGAATAGAGAAGTAGAAGAGTAAAGAGAATAAGCATTCTTACCAATTTCTCACCCTTTGATCATCATTGATCAATACACCTTATCATCAATAAAACACATATATGGCAGTAGCTAAATGTACTTTAAACATATAGAAACCATGTACAAGTCACTTGATTTACCATAACATATATACATACATATCAACATACTAGGAAAGTAGAAGAAACATAGATCATTAATCAATTTCATTCATATGGATTATAGGTCATATTTCATGAATCATATCACCCTAAGGCAGTAGCTAATGAAATCATAATCTAGATGAGACACTACTACAATTTGCCATTAAGGTCGATACAAGCATGCTTCATATAGGGAGTTCATGGAAAGTAAGTTTACATAGGTTAATCATATTCAACCTATCATGAATTGACCCATATTGTATTAATTACATATAATTCATCCTCATATTTCATTATAGGCAGCAGCTATAGACATTAACCATAATCAATTCTTAGCGACTAACCTAACGTCAAGATCACAAGTTACAACTTCATAGACAAGAAGAACCTAGATTAATTCAAACCAAGCCTTCTCTACTTTGGTCATACATGATTTATATCCACAATTCAACCATGGTATTAACCTAAAACAGTAGCTACAAGAACCACAACTTAATCGAAATTCACTTTAGATCATAAGAAAGCCAATGTTACAGTGAACTATAGAAACTAGGCTAAACATGCTCAAATCTTCATACATTGATCCTCATGGATCATTCAACATCAATTCAACATAAATTCATGTAAATAACAGTATATACAATCACTTCAACGTAAGGAATCATAATTCAATCGATAACAAGTCAAGATCACAAAGCCCATGCAAGAGCTAAACCAATTTTGGAAGGAACATGGGTTCATCATGCAATTGGAGTGAAATCACATTAAAACTGTATTAACTTCAATTCATCATGATTTAATCATTAAAAACGTTTTGAGAAAGAACCCATGGCTAGATTGGAGAAGAAACTTTGATCATAAACTTTCTTTGAAAACATTGAGAAGAACTCTCTAAGTGAAAGGTTACTTAGAGATGAAGGATCACCATACCTTAATCTTCATGAAGACCTATAAAACTTGATGAAGAACCCATGAGAATCCAATCTACAAGCTGTTCTTGAGCTTCAAAAACCATGGAGGTTCTAGAGAGAATATTTTTGGAGGGAAAGGCTTTAAACATGTGAGAGGATTTGGGAATGGGTTGATCACGTTTTATGACTTATATACACCTAAAATTAACTAAATAAACCCTATTAATCAGTTTAGGACGTGGGGTGAATTTCCCATTCACCCCTTTAAGTGCAGCACGCAGCAGCCAACCTGCAGGCCATCCGCGACGAGGGCTCGACGGGGCAGTCATGGCCATGACGGGCGTCATGGCAGCCCTCCGTCGCATGACTTAGCCAAATTCTTGGCTCAAGACCTGACCAAGGCAATCCCCCTTCGACGAGACCTGCTTGACGGTCCGTTGGTGCCCAACGATCCGTCATTGGGTCCGTCAAGGGACACTGCCCAGGCAGTGTCTTAGGCAGCCTTGGGTCCTTCTTTTGGGGCCTCTTGTGGGGCCCTTTAGAAGTCGTACCCGGACGTTTCCAATGAGATTACAAACCTTAGCATGTTATAGACCTTCCACATAAGTTTCATCCAAAACAAACACCTACAAGACGTCCAAACAGCCTTGACCCCAACATGACATACGATGAACGTCTTAGGGGCTATCTTTCGAACGCCTTGGACGTTCTTGGGCGTTTGACCTCCAAACTTCACGAAACTTCATACAATAACATTAAACATCATTTAAAACCATTTCAAGACTTATTAGACTCAGTTCATACAATTTAGCATGCATACACACATGAGGCACATAAGCGACTATTCGTCGAACGTCTTGGACGTCCCTTGACGTCGACTTCCAAATCACTTCAAACTTTGCACACTGCCTATATATAACATAATAAGGCATTTTAGGACCTTATAACATTAAGACGAACATGTTAGGCTCTAGACACCTTATCTCATTTTTCGTCGTGGAATGTACACATTGTCTTGGCGACATCGTCTTGTCTCCTGCATGCATCGGTCAGACAACGTCGGCCAACACAGATCAATATCATAAAAGGCTTGATGCATCTGACGTGCTTGCGCTTATTGGCGGCTGCATCACTCACGGCATGGTACCATTAGTCAAGGTATGCATGCATTAACATGGCCATGCTGCCGCATCGGTGGGCAAATTTGCGTCTTTCATTCAGCATTAATCGATTTTTTTAAACATGCGTCTTGACATGGAATGTGCACTTGGCCAACGACATGTGTTCTTCGGTCAGGAGACATTGGTCGTGGATTACCTCATATCGTGCCTATGCACTTTGCTCGGCCAACATCGACCGTGGACCTGCCAATTGTGCACATTTTTAAGTTCTCTTCATGTGTGGCCTAACAAACATCGTTTAGCAATGTTTGGCAATGGCCTGCCACCATTCACCTTGGCCTCCACACAACTGTAGCGACGTCGACATGCCATCTTACATCGACTTTGGCATGCAAACACAACATTAAATCAACAATCAGACATGGCCGACATACATCGATTTGCCGACGTGCAAACGTGGGCTACCTTTATAATATTTACATACACACATCGTCTGTCGACGTCAACGTCGTCTAGTTGCATCATTGTTGTCCTCTATATATCGGCTTGGGGAAGTCGGATGTTGCTTGATTCGGGCATTGTTGAAAATAAAGGAACATTAGGTTAACTATTTTTATTTAAGAACTTTTTGGCGTTAATTTCATATTTTTTCCATAATTTTTCCCCATTTTTTTATTAAATTAATAATTTTTTGGGGATTAGCCAAGACAACGATACTTATTCAAAAAAAATTGTCAGGACCGGAATCTAGACCCTAGCCGAGACGCGGCGTCGTTGACCCTCTCAGAGGTCGCAGACAAGCCTACTTACGTCATTCTTACTTCATCTAGGTTAATTTTAGGCGGAACAATTTTGAAACTTTTTTGTTTCTTAACATACATAAAGATCATTCTACTCACATTCATACAGCCGTTCACAATCAACCACTCTAACATTAAGATTATCAACTCAAAGAAATAGTTTCAATACTGCATTAAATGTATAATTGCCAAAAATGGCACCAATAGAATATCTGAAATTACAAACGGAAAGAAACACCCTAGTGGAACATACTCCACTAGCTTAAAGCTACATCTAAGCTAGCATAGTAAACGTAGACATAACTACGAAAGTAAGGGCCTACCAAAGTAGGATGATAGCTCCACGTCCCGGATAGCTTTAACATACTTGTAAGCTCTAAGGTCCAACCTGTGCCTACACCTAAAATATGAGTTGTATGGGATTAGTAAATACTTGTAGCTAAGTATGGGTATATGCCAGCACACACCAAGGACTATGCATGAGTAGAATAGCTATTTCACTAACAACATGATTATGGAAAGTCAAGTCAGTGTACTTGCCAAATTGGGATTAGGAAAAATTAGTGAGCTTTCCAAATTTGGATTAGGAAAGTCAGTGAGCTTTCCAAATTTGGATTAGAAATCAGTGAGCTTTCCAATTTGGATTAGGAAAGTATGCCATGAACGTAACATGCATCATCATAGCTTATGCATATTGCACACAACCATAACGTCTTACACATAGCACATATCAATATTACATATAGCAACATAACATCTTTCATATCATTCCATTCATATAGCATGAGAACCTTGGAATCATGGATTTGACATTAAGAACTTCCCAAAATGAGGCTCTAACATATGGGACCTGCAAGTAGGGAGTCTCTTTATCAAACACAGAGTCCTCTTTCATTAATTTATAACGTACTTTATTTCATTCATTCATAAGCAGTGTAGAACACCAGCTATACCTAGGATTTAGTTTAAGACTACTCATCGCGTTTGTCTGTGCCAATGATCCAAGAATCATGCTTAGGTGTCATTACTTGAGTCTAGCTCACCTCTTGATTATGCCTATCCTAACACTTTGGGTATCGTTCATTTTATTAATGTGCTCAATTTGAGGCTGGCCTCATTCATTCATTGTAACTTTTACTTAACCGACATAGATCAATATGAGCATCATGAAATCCAATGTCTGCCCCCACAATTCCGAAAAAAGGTGTAATCACCGGCGCAAAGTGACACCAAAACTGCTAGCGTACATGGGAATTTACCCGGCCAAGATCCCTATATTGGCAGTATAGGTTCGAAGACTAGGATATATAAGGAGACCCATACCCTTGCATGCCCTGAACAATCTCATCTCAATAGAGAGTTACGTGAAACCTCCGCCCTTCCCAAAAGAAGGCATCACCCGCTCATAGCTAGTCTATCGTGCTCAGTATAAAGTCCATTACATCACTCAACATCATGGAAGATGGCTTCTAGTATGAGGACAGTCAATAGCTTCATATATGGATTTCTCATCTCATCCATTAGTATTAAGTGTGTTAATCTCATACTTTCATTAGAGTGTTCATAAGAGAAATGTCTCTTCATTAACTTTACACATCTCATAGGTGAGTACGTTTTGGTAACAATTTATTTAGGCTCATTTCGAATAGTTTCTCATCATGCTTTTACATTAGCGCTCATATGCATGTTTTCACCAAACATTCATTAACATTAGCATTTGCTTCATAAATTACTCAACATCCTTTTTCGTGATGTTCCAATCTCATCATATACACATGCACTTGGGCCATTTGTGTGTTTCACATTCTTACTTAACCCTTCTAGGGTTTCATCATTTCATTACATAATATTCATTTGCATCGTATGCCAATGTACTTGGCCATTTAGTGTGTTTCAACCTCTTACTTAACCCTTCTAGGGTTACATCATTTCATTACATACATCTTAGGTTACTTATTTTTAAATTGTATTGTTTAGACTTATGGGTCTATACATATAGATCCATGAGGCTTCATTGCCATAGTACGATTAAGTTGATTCTTATCTTCTCGCTAAGATTTATGTGGTATCAATGACTTATGCATCTTGTGTGTTAATGCCAAGATCTCGAATTTCAACCTAGTAGAGGCAAGCATTATTCTTGAATATTTATCACGTCATGACTTATATATCAGTACGGAATTTGGGCAAGGGGACCCGGTTTGAATCCCCTTGGACAACACTTACATTTTTCATCTATTTTATTTTTGGTCCAAATAACATTGGGACGCCTAGATCGAGCGCCAACATCAACTTTTCTTTTTTAATTTCTCGAACCTTTTGAATTTTCACTTCATTTTTCGCTCCCAATGGGATTGAGAGTAATGTGGGATCGACCCCCACAAACCTCATTTTCTTTTAATTCTATTTTCTTAAAGTCTCTCTCCCTTGGCCCAAGGTTGGTTGTGGTTCGAACTCCCACCACCCCTTTATTTTTTCTTTAATTTTCCTTTACTATTTAGCGTTGCACGCATGAAGGTTTGGGTGGATCGACCCCCACAAGCCATGCTCTTTATTTTTTTTTGTTCTCCTTTAACTGCCTAGAGGTGGTGGGTTTCAATTCCCGCATGCCTCATATTTTCTTTTAATTTTCATTTTCCTTTCACTGCTCCCTTACTGCCTAGAGGTCGTGGGTTCATTCCACGCTCACAATTTTTTTTTATTTTTCATTTTCCTTCACTCTTTCTTTACTGCCTATAGTCGTGGGTTCGGATTCCCACGCCTCACATTTGCTTTTCTTTTCATTTTCTTTTACTCTCCTTTACTGGCCTAGACTCATGGTTCGAATCCCCTTTCACCACATTCCTTTTTACTTTCTTTATTTTCATGTTTTTAAAACATGGTGAGGTCATCAGGTTCAATCCTCCATGACCTCACTTGGTTTTAATTTCATTTTTCACAAAAGTTGAAAACCGTCTTAACTTTGACCTGAAATTCCTTACTTAAATTTTGGAATATTTGTTTGAACTTTTTCAGCATACTTTAAATCAACTATTTACATCGTAAATTCATAGGCGTAATTAGTAGATCATTTAAATAGTTTCTTAGGTGCATTTTTCATGGATTCGTTTAGTCAAGAGATTAATCACTCAAATAAGCCATTTCAAATCATATGAAGCATCCATGATTTACTATCAACATGTGTACAGTGATATATTAAAGAACTATCTTGCCATTTCAAGTCCTAAACGCATGACCAATAGCCACTGCACACACACAAACACCACGGTAGTTACAATTTTCAGAAAAACATCAACATAAGTCAGCATTAATATAAAACATACATATACACGTAATCAAATCACAAAAACCCGTTTCACATGCCCTAGTTTTCTAACGCACAACATAACCAACCTATGATTCAAAATGGAGGCTAGTGAAGGGACTTGCAACGGGGAAAATCCTAGTTTTTAGAATAAGATTCGTCTGAACTTAAGGGGGACTCTTGGGAAAGGGACCAAAAGATAAAGAGAACCCATACTTTTTGACATTCAAAACTCGACTTGCTACCCAAGAACTCTCCAAAGCACACGTCCAACACACCAAAATTTCACATCCAAACTCGACGGAAAACCTTCTCTTTTGCCTACGTGATTGATTTAGTTGTTTGTTATAATTTTTCGTTGTGATTCTTGAAGTGTTTGAAGAACTTGGTTTACCTATGCTTTTTTTAGTTTATTTTGGCAGAGAGAATTGTAAGTGAGAGTGATAGAGGCGTGAGAGAGAGAGATGAGCGTGGGAAGAGAAGAGTTTTCTTAGGCTTGGGAGTTAGTTTATGACTTAGGTCAAATAAGGTTTTATTTAATTATTAAAATCTGATTCCTTTTATTTTAAATCAGCTAAATAAATTAATAAATTAATTACATTAATTTAACCAACTTACAATTAAAAAAATCAAATTTAATTCATTGCTTCCACGTAAGTTCGAAAAAGCCGGGTGGAGCAAGACTTCACTTCAAGAGCCAATTTTCGGACCTCTTTCCCCAAAAATGCCTCTAACCCTTTATTAATTAAATAATTAATTATAATATTTTAGGGTAATTACTATACTACCTTAGCCTGGAAAAATACCATTTTACCCTAGAGCCCTCCATAACCGTCACAACCAAAAGCATACCCTAGAAGTTAGGATACAATCTTTGATTGTAACGCGGCGTCTCGACCTCTCGGAGGTCTAGGACAAGCTCTCATATCATTCATTGATTTGCATAGTAAATTTAGCGGAAAATTTAAAACTTTTCATAACACATCATATGTAGAAACATCACATTATATATATATAAACAATAAGTCATAATACATATTTAGACTCTAAGTCTCTTTGCCATCTTAGACTCAATAACTTTAGAATACATTAGGGACACGGCCCATACGACACATTACATAACTATACAATATTTAAAGACTTTACATTAAAGACATTAGTAGGACATCCTTGAACTAAGGATTCCTTTCCTTGAGCTTGGGAAAATCACCTATCAAGCTCCTAATCATAGATCTCCTTTAAGCATTCCATAACCACACTTTTGTGTAAAAAGTAAAGAAGAATGGGATTAGCCTAAGAATGTACTAAGTATGGCAACGGCATGCTTTTAAAAGGACATTTCTTTGAAATCATACTTCATGCCATTTTGAGTAAATCATCATAAACCTTTATCAATAGTTTTATATCATCCACATACTTCATAGAAACAATCAAAGGCCATAACATAGAAAAAGCACATATAGAATTTAATCCCCATTTGAGGTCACTTTGTGCCACCCTTATAGCATAACCTTACTTTATTCATTAAGAAACAAGCACAAGACAAGAAAACATACATAGCATCTACACAAGACAACACTGCCATCATAGAAGTTTAGTACAATATAACATAGTCAAACCTAGACTTACAATATCATACATTAAGGACACATACATAACATATGAATTAGGTACCTTCCTAAAGACTTCCTAAGGAGTCACTTGTGCAATGTTAGATGGGTTCATTACTTCCACCTATCCTAAGTAACTTACCTTAAGTCTCCTAGTTAGGATCCTATTCAATTACTTCATTGTCCATTTTACCTTAGGGAAACCATAACCTTAACCGACATAGACCATGGTGCTAATCATGGAATTCGTGTCATAAAACCTTACCGATGAAGGTGGATCTCCGGCCAAAGTAGAACCGAACATGACATAGCTATCTAGGTGGAAATCACATAGCTAGTATCCTATGGTGGCAACATAGTTTATGGAACTTGGGGAATTCATGGAAATATCAACTCTACACCCTATGTTGGGTCATGAGGCTATCCACCCGTGAGGACGTAATGAAACCTACTTTCTTATGTAAGAAAGTTGTCACCCCTCACATGAGGACCGTAGTGAACCTACCTCTCCTATGTTTGGAAATGTCACTCGCCTCATCTACAAGTTCACTCGGTGCTAGGCTAAGTTCCCTTTATTGAAAAAGCTTTATTACGTTTTGTTTAATAAAAACATAAGCTTAGAGATATTCATCATTCATATGCTTATGCATATTCAAGACCTATCTAGATTTGGAGTATTCTTGGGCACCCCTAGCAAGGACCTCTCACTAACTAGATCATCCATGTGTGTGAGTGTAAATCTTAGATGTGAGCAAACCTTTCACATAACAATAAGGTCACACATATTTCATATATCAATGCATAAGTCTATAGGCATAATTATATGAGCAATACTTTCATTAAAACCTACTAAGCACTATACGATTCATATTCATTATATCATATTCATACAATATTCATATAATCATCCTTCATATGCATAAGAACCAAACTTAGGAACTATCCTATCAAGATACACATGTCAATGCATAGACAAGGTCCCATACCTTCCCATACTAGTATACCTATCAAGTCATCCTAGTAAGGAATACAAATCATACATTCATAAAATCACCTTAATATGCATAGTAGTAGAACTAGTGAATATGAGAACTACCTTTCATTTAGACACTATGACTTATACTACCTTGTAATATGCATGTAAGTGAGAGTGTGTGTACATTGACCAACAATGATTCACATAATGACTATCAATAACTCTAGGAGACATTGGTCGTGGAGTTACCCGCATCAGTCAAGGCCTATGCAATTTGCTTGGCCAACGTCGACCGTGGACTACCCGCATTGTGCACATTTCTTAGTACTTTTCATGTGTGGGCTACAAACATCGTTTAGCCAACCTTTTGGCGTAGCCAAACCCTATCGCCCTTGGACTACACACAATTGTCAGTGACGTTGGACATGGAAATCCCACATCGACTTTGGCCTGCACACAACGTTAAACCAACATCGGACGTGGCCTACATACATCGATTTGCCGACGTCGAATGTGGGCTGCCCTTATCGTATTTAGCATACACACATAGGTCTATCGACGTAAAACATCGTCTGGTAGCATTGTTTTTGGCCTGCATACATCTGTTTGGGGACGTCGGACGTTGCTTGACAATATTGTTGAAATAAAGGATCATAAGGTTACTATATTAATTTGTGAACTTTTGGAGTTAATTGCATCGACTGGATGACATCAGTCATGTCTTGTGCGCATCGGCCAACAACAGATGACATCGGTCATTGCATGCACGCATCGGGCGTAACATGTGCGTATATGGAAAATGACGCCTGCCAATATATGATAAAATCTACTAAGGCATGCATGCATCAAACGTGGTGTGTGAACATTAGGTAGGTGTCATCGGTCATTGTCTGCAAGCATCTAACGTAGCATGTGCGCAAGTGGCAAATAACGTCTTCCATCGGCATCAGCATTAGCCAAGGCTTGCAAGCTTCACTCGTAGCATGTGCGCATTGGCTGGGCGATATCATTCGTGGCCTACCTGCAAGCATCTTGTGGCGTGTGCACATTGGCTGGGCGACATCAGTTGTAGCTTGCGTGCATCTGTCACAGAAGAAGACAACGGTCATGGCCTACACGCATCGGCCATAGCATGTTTGTGTATGGAAAATGACGGTTGCCAATGTCAGGCAGCATGTTTAAAGGCATGCATGCATCATACGTGGTTTGTGCACATCAACTAGGTGTCATCGGTCATGGCTGCAAGCATCGGACGTAGCATGTATGCAAGTGGAAAATGACGTCTTCCATTGGCATCAACATCAACTAAGGCCTGCAAGCTTCACGCTTGGCATGTGTGCATCAACTGGGCGACATCATTCGTGGCCTACATGTATTGGCCAATGTCATATGACATCAACCTAGGCCAGCAAGCATCAGTTGTGGCGTGTGCACATTGTCTGGGCGACATCAGTTGTGGCCGGCTTGCATCGGCCAATGTCAAGCGACATCATCCAAAGGCATGCGCGCATTCAACATTGTGTGTGCATCGATTTGGCGACATCGGTCATGGACTTTGCATTGGCCCAAGGCAGGCGACATCGGTCATGGCCTTCACACATTGAATTTTGCATGTGCTTGTATTAGCAAATAATGTCTGCCAATGTCTGGCGGCATCGGACAAGGAATGCACGCATGAACTGTCGTGTGTGGGCCTCGTCTAGACGACATCAGTCAGGGCCTGCACGCATCAGACATAACTTGTGCGCATGTGGCGAACTACGTCTGCCAATGACATCTGCGATAGCTAAGGCCTGCAAGCATCACCCATGGCGTGTGTGTATCGGTAGGGCGACATCGGTCATGGTGAGCACGCATCAAATGTTTCATGCGTGCATCAACTAGGCTATATCAGTCGTGTAATGCGCACATCGTCCAATGACGGCCTAAATCAGTAACGGACTGCACACATCAAATGTGTGCATATTGTGAACGACGTCTACCAATGTCTGGGGACATCGTCCAAGGGCTTTACGCATCAAACGGGTTGTGTGCGCATTGACTGGGCGTCAAAGGTTGTGTCCTGCGCATATCGGCCAATGGTAAACGACATCGGTCATGGTTCCACGCATCAGCATAACATATGCGCATATGGAAAACAACGTCTGCATATGTGAGGAGACATTGACAATGGCCTACACACATTAAACGTTGTTTGTGCGCAAGGGCAGGCGACATCGGTCTTGGAATGCGTGCGTTGACAACGCTAGCCATCATCGATCATAGCCTGCATGCATCGGACGTGCGCATATGGATAATGGCGTCTACAACATCAGGCGACTTCGTCCAAGGAATGCACGCATCAAAGAGGGTGTGTGCGCATTGATTCGGCCATATCGGTCGTAGACTGCGTGCATTGTCTAAAGGAAGACGACATCAGTCATGGCTTGTACGCATCGGATGTTGCATGTGCTTGTATTGGCAACCAATGTCTGCCAATGTCAGGCGGGATCGGCCAAGGCATGTACGCATCAAATGTGGCGTGTGCGCATCGGCGACATCGGTCATGTCCTACACGCATCATACATAAATTTTTCTTATGTGGCGAACGACGTCTACCAATGGCATCAACAACAACCAAGGCCTGCAAGAATCACCCATGGTGTGTGCACAACGGTAGGGCGACATTGGCCAAGGCCTGGACGCATCAACATGGAGTGTGCGCATCGGTTTGGCGACATTAGTCGTGGCATGTACACATTGTCTTGGCGACATCGTCTTGTCCTGCATGCATCGGTCAGACAACGTCGGCCAACGACAGACAATATCATAAAAGGCTTGCATGCATCTGACGTGCCTTGCGCTTATTGGCAGGCTGCATCACTCAACGGCAGGTACCATTAGTCAAGGCATGCATGCATCTAACATGGCATGTGCGCATCGGATGGGCAAAATTTGCGTCTTTCATTCAGCATTAATCGATTTTTACATGCGTCTGACATGGAATGTGCACTTCGGCCAACGACATGTGTCTTCGGTCAGGAGACATTGGTCGTGGATTACCTGCATAAGTCGTGGCCTATGCACTTTGCTCGGCCAACATCGACCGTGGACTGCCCACATTGTGCACATTTTTTAGTTCTCTTCATGTGTGGCCTACAAACATCGTTTAGCCAATGTTTGGCATGGCCTGCCACCATCACCCTTGGCCTACACACAACTGTCAGCGACGTCGGACATGGCCATCTTACATCGACTTTGGCATGCACACAACATTAAATCAACATCAGACATGGCCGACATACATCGATTTGCCGACGTCAAACGTGGGCTACCCTTATAATATTTAGCATACACACATCGGTCTGTCGACGTCAAACGTCGTCTAGTTGCATCATTTTTGTCCTCTATATATCGGCTTGGGGAAGTCGGATGTTGCTTGATCGCATTGTTGAAATAAAGGAACATTAGGTTACTATTTTTATTTATGAACTTTTTGCGTTAATTTCATATTTTTTCATAATTTTCCCATTTTTTTATTAATTAATAATTTTTTGGGGATTAGCCAAGAAAACGATAATTATTCAAAAAAATTGTCAGGACCGGAATCTAGACCCTAGACGAGACCGGCGTCGTTGACCTCTCAGAGGTCGCAGACAAGCCTACTTACGTCATTCTTACTTCATCTAGGTTAATTTTAGCGGAAAATTTGAAACTTTTTGTTTCTTAACATACATAAAGATCATTCTACTCACATTCATAACGTTCACAATCAACCATCTAACATTAAGATTATCAACTCAAAGAAATAGTTCAATACTGCATTAAATGTATAATTGCCAAAATGGCACCAATACAATATCTGAAATAAAAACGGAAAGAAACACTAGTGGAACATACTCCACTAGCTAAAGCCTACATCTAAGCTAGATAGTAACGGTAGACATCCTCGAAAGCATAAGGGCCTACCAAGTCCGGATGAAAGCTCCACGTCCGGATAGCTTTAACATCAACTTGTAAGCTCTAGCGTCCACCTGTGCCTACACCTAAAAATATAGAGTTGTATGGGATTAGTAAATACTTGTACTAAGTATGGGTATATGCAAGCACACACCAAGGACATGCATGAGTAAGAATAGCTATTTCCTAACAACATGATTATGGAAAGTCAAGTCAGTGTACTTGCCAAATTGGGATTAGGAAAATTAGTGAGCTTTCCAAATTTGGATTAGGAAAGTCAGTGAGCTTTCCAAATTTGGATTAGGAAAGTCAGTGAGCTTTCCAAATTTGGATTAGGAAAGTCATGCCATGAAAGTAACATGCATCATCATACTTATCATATTGCACACAACACATAACGTCTTACACATAGCACATATCATATTACATATAGCACATAACATCTTTCATATCATTCATTCATATAGCATGAGACCTTGGAATCATGGATTTGACATTAAGACTTCCCAAAATGAGGGCTCAACATATGGGACCTCAAGTAGGGAGTCTTCTTTATCAAACACAGAGTCTACTTCATTAATTTATACGTACTTTATTTCATTCATTCATAAGCTAGTGTAGACACCAGCTATACCTAGGATGTAGTTTAAGACTCTCATCGCGTTTGCTGTGCAATGATCAAGAATAATCTAGTGTCATTACTTGAGTCTAGCTCACCTCTTGATTATCCTATCCTAACACCTTTGGTATCGTTCATTTTATTATGTGCATCATTTGAGGCTGGCCTCATTCATTCATTGGTAACTTTTACTTTAACCGACATAGATCATATGAGCATCATGAAATCCAATGTCTCCCCCACACCGAAAAAAGGTGGAATCACCGGCCAAAGTGACCCAAAACATGCTAGCGTACATGGGAATTTAACCCCGCCAGATCCCTATATTGGCAGTATAGGTTCGAAGACTAGGATATATAAGGAGACCCATACCCTGCATGCCGAACACTCTCATCTCATGAGAGTTACGTGAACCTCCGCCCTTCCCAAAAGAAGGCATCACCGCTCATAGCTAGTCTATCGGTGCTCAGTATAAAGTCCCATTACATTCAACTCATACATCATGGAAGATGGCTTCTAGTATGAGGACATCATAGCTCAATATATGATTTCTCATCTCATCATTAGTATTAAGTGTGTTAATCTCAATACTTTCATTAGAGTGTTCATAGAGACTGGTCTCTTCATTAACTTTACACTCTCATAGGTGAGTACGTTTGGTAACATTTATTTAGGCTCATTTGATAGTTCTCTCATCTTTTACATTAGCCTCATATCATGTTTTCACCACATTCATTAACATTAGCACATTTGCTTCATAATTACTCACCCCTTTTTACGTGAATGTTCATCTCATCATATACCAATGCACTTGGCCATTTGTGTGTTTCACATTCTTACTTAACCCTTCTAGGGTTTCATCATTTCATTACATAATATTCATTTCATCGTATGCCAATGTACTTGGCCATTTAGTGTGTTTCACACTCTTACTTAACCCTTCTAGGGTTACATCATTTCATTACATACATCTTAGGTTCACTTATTTTTAAATGTATGTTAGACTTATGGGTCTATACATATAATCCATGAGGCTTCATTCATAGTACGATTAAGTGATTCTTATCTTCCTAAGATTATGTGGTACAAGACTTATGCATCTTGTGTGTATGCCAAGATCTCGATTTCAACCTAAGTAGGCAGCATTATTCTTGAATATTTAATTCACGTATGACTTATATATCAGTACGGAAATTTGGGCAAGGGAACCCGGTTTGAATCCCTTGGACAACACTTACATTTTTCATCTATTTTATTTTTGGTCCAAATAACATTGGGACCCTAGATCGAGCCCCAACATCAACTTTTCTTTTTTATTTCTCTCCTTTGAATTTTCACTTCATTTTTCGCTCAATGGGATTGAGAGTATGTGGGATCGAACCCCCACAACCTCATTTTCTTTTAATTTATTTTCTTTAAAGTCTCTCTCCCTTGGCCAAGGGGTTGTGGGTTCGAACTCCCACAACCCCTTTTATTTTTTTATTTAATTTTCCTTTACTATTTAGCGTTGACCATGAGGTTGGGGGATCGAACCCCCACAGCCTCTCTTTATTTTTCTTTTTGTTCTCCTTTACTGCCTAGAGGTGGTGGGTTCAATTCCCATGCCTCATATTTCTTTTATTTTCATTTTCTTTCACTCTCCTTTACTGCCTAGAGGTCGTGGGTTCAATTCCCACGCCTCACATTTTTTTTATTTTCATTTTCCTTCACTCTCCTTTACTGCCTATAGGTCGTGGGTTCGATTCCCACGCCTCACATTTCTTTTCTTTTCATTTTCTTTTACTCTCCTTTACTGCCTAGACCATGGTTCGAATCCCCTTCACCACATTCCTTTTTACTTCTTTATTTTCATGGTTTTTAACATGGTGAGGTCACAGGTTCAATCCTCCATGACCTCACTTGTTTTAATTCATTTTTCACAAAAGTTTGAAACCTCTTAACTTGACCGAAATTCCTTACTTAAATTTGGAATTTTGTTTGAAATTTTTCAGCATACTTTCATCAACATTTACACGTAAATTCATAGGGTAATTCGTAGATCATTTAATACGTTCTTAGGTGCATTTTTCATGGATTCGTTTAGTCAAGAGATTATCACTCAAATAAGCCACATTTCAAATCATATGAACATCATGATTTACATCAACATGTGTACATGAAATATAAAGAACTATCTGCCATTTCAAGTCCTAAACCATGACCAATAGCCACTGCAACACACACAAACACACGTAGTTACATTTTCAGAAAAACATCAACATAAGTCACATAATTACAAACATACATATAAACACGTAATCATCACAAAAACACGTTTCATCCCTAGTTTTCTACCAGCAAACATAACCAACCTATGATTCAATGGGAGCTAGTGACAGGGACATGCAACGGGGAACAATCCTAGTTTTCAGAATAGATTCGTCTGAACCTTAGGGGACTCTTGGGAAAGGGACCAAAAGATAAGAGAACCCATACCTTTTTGACGTTCAAAACTCGACTTGCTACCCAAAGAACTCATCCAAACACACGTCCAACACCAAAATTTCAACACCAAACTCGACGGAAAACCTTCTCTTTGCCTACGTGATTGATTAGTTGTTTGTTTATAATTTTTCGTTGTGAGTTCTTGAAGTGTGAAGAACTTGGGTTTACCTATGCTTTTTTAAGTTATTTGGCAGAGAGAATTGTAAGTGAGAGTGATAGAGGCGTGAGAGAGAGAGATGAGCGTGGGAGAGAAGAGTTTTTTAGGCTTAGGAGTCTAGTTTATGACTTAGTCAAATAAGGTTTTATTTAATTATTAAAAATCTGATTCCTTTTATTTTAAATCAGCTAATAAATTATAAATTAATTACATTAATTTACCAACTTAAATTAAAATCAAATTTAATTCATTGCTTCCACCTAAGTTCGAACCCGGGTGGAGCAAGACTTCACTTCAAGAGCCAATTTTCGGACCTCTTTCCCCAAAATGCCCCTCTACCTTATTAATTAAATAATTAATTATATATTTAGGGTAATTACTATACTACCCTTAGCCTGGAAAAATACCATTTTACCCCTAGACCCTCCATAACCGTCACAACCCAAAAGCATACCCTAGAAGTGAGGATACAATCTTGGATTGTAACCGGCGTCGTCGACCTCTCGGAGGACTAGGACAAGCCTCTCATATCATTCATTGCATTGTCATAGTAAATTTAGTGGAAAATTTAAAACTTTTCATAGCACATCATATGATAGAAACATCACATTATATATATATAAAACATAAGTCATAATACATATTTAGACTCTAAGTCTCTTTGCCATCTTAGACTCAATAACTTTAGAATATATTAGGGACACGGCCCATACGACACATTACATAACTATACAATATTTAAAGACTTTACATTAAAGACATTAGTAGGACATCCTTGAACTTAAGGATTCCTTTCCTTGAGCTTGGGAAATCACCTATCAAGCTCCTTAATCATAGATCTCCTTTAAGCATTCCATAACCTACACTTTGTGTAAAAAGTAAAGAAGAATGGGATTAGCACAAGAATGTACTAAGTATGACAACCATGCTTTAAAAGGACATTTCCTTTGAAATCATACTTCATGCCATTTTGAGTAAATCATCATAAAACCTTTATCAATAGCATTTATATCATCCACATACTTCATAGAAATACAATCAAAGGCTCATCATAGAAAAGCACATATAGAATTTAATCCCCATTTGAGGTCACTTTAGTGAACTCACCCTTCATAGCATTAACTCTTTCTTTCAATTCATTAACCTCTAAGTAATTCTTTAGGGATACTTGGTGCAATGCATCACCTTAGGAACACAAGAAAAAACCATACATAGCATCTACACAAGACAACACATGCCATCATAGAAGTATAGTACAATATAATCATAGTCAAACCAGACTACAATATCATACATAAAGGACACATACATAATCATATGATTAGGTACCTTCCTAAGACTTCCTAAGGAGTCACTTGTGCAATGTCTAGATGGGTTCATTACTTCCACCTATCCTAAGTAACTTACCTTAAGTCCTCCTAGTTAGGATCCTATTCAATTACTTCCATTGTCCATTTTACCTTTAGGGAAACCATAACCTTAACCGACATAGACCATGGGTGCTAATCATGGAATCCGGTGTCATAAAACCTTACACCGATGAAGGTGGATCTACCGGCCAAAGTAGAACCGAACATGACATAGCTATCTAGGTGGAAATTCACCAGCTAGTATCCTATGGTGGCAACATAGTTTATGGAACTTGGGGAATTCATGGAAATATCAACTCTACACCCTATGTTGGGTCATGAGGCTATCCACCTCGTGAGGACCGTAATGAACCGTACCTTTCTTATGTAAGAAAGTGTCACCCCTCACATGAGGACCGTAGTGAACCCTACCTCTCCTATGTTGGAAAGTGTCACTCCCTCATCTACAAGTTCACTCGGTGCTAGGCTAAGTTCCCTTTATTGAAAAGCCTTTATTACGTTTGTTTAGAAAAACATAAGCTTAGAATATTCATCATTCATATGCTTATAGCATATTCAAGCACCTATCTAGATTTGGAGTATTCTTGGGCACCCCTAGCAAGGACCCTCTCACTAACTAGATCATCCATGTGTGTGAGTGTATACTTAGATGTGAGCAAACCTTTCACACAACATATAAGGTCACACATATTCATATATCAATGCATAAGTCTATAGGCATAATTATATGAGCAATACTTTCATACAAACCTACTAAGACACTATACGTATTCATACTTCATTATATCATATTCATAACATATTCATATAATCATCCTTCATATGCATAAGAACCAAACCTAGGAACTATCCTATCAAGATACACATGTGCAATGCATAGACAAGGTCCCATACCCTTTCCCATACTAGCATACCTATCAAGTCATCCTAGTAAGGAAATACAAATCATACATTCATAAACATCACCTTAATATGCATAGTAGTAGATACTAGTGAATATGAGAACTACCTTTCATTTAGACACTATGACTTATACTACTTGTAATATGCATGTAAGTGAGATTGTGTGTACTTTGACCAACATGATTACATAATGATTATCAATAACTTCTAAAGTCAGCCACCCTATCATACCACATTACACTTCCAAGCACATAACACACAACACATGATATCATAGGAGACAAGACAATATATACCTTATAATCAAGACTCCTAACTTTAGCTATTCACACTTTCATATAAGGGGTACATAGGTAAGGGGTTATTACCATCTTAACACATCAATGGAATCACCTATACTTTACCCTAACATGGTTATACACATGCTCATGAAATAGCCACACAACCTAATCCACAACTAGAATAGGAAAGTAAGCAGAATCTTCTCATAGTATCATCTTAAGCACATGTTCATAAATTCATCAATAAGCCTTCAAGGTCATGGTCAACACATATATAATGAAAATAAAGTAAACACCGCCACCATAAGTGGACCATACCACACAATGCCATACGAGGCTTCATCAACATTTCTATCAAGAATAGAGAAGTAGAAGAGTAAAGAGAATAAGCATTCTTACCAATTTCTCACCCTTTGATCATCATTGATCAATACACCTTATCATCAATAAAACACATATATGGCAGTAATCTAGATGTACTTTAAATGTATAAGAAACCATGTACAAGTCACTACATGATTTTACCATAACATAATACACATATCAACATTCTACTAGGAAAGTAGAATAACATAGATCATTAATCAATTTCATTCATATGGATTATAGGTAATATTTCATGAATCATATCACCCTAAGGCAGTAGCTAATGAAATCATAATCTAGATGAGACACACTACAATTTGCCATTAAGGTCGATACAAGCATACTTCATATAGGGAGTTCATGGAAAGTAAGTTTACATAGGTTAATCATATTCAACCTATCATGAATTCTCCATATTGTTTTAATTACATAAAATTCATCCTCATATTTCATTATAGGCAGCAGCTATAGACATTAACCATAATCAATTCTTATGGCGACTAACCTAACGTCAAGATCACAAGTTACAACTTCATGGACAAGAAGAACCTAGATTAATTCAAACCAAGCCTTCTCTACTTTGGTCATACATGATTTATATCCACAATTCAACCATGGTATTAATCTAAAACAGTAGCTACAAGAACCACAACTTAATCGAAATTCACTTTTGATCATAAGAAGGCCAATGTTACAGTGAACTATAGAAACTAGGCTAAACATGCTCAAATTTTCATACATTGATCCTCATGGATCATTAAACATCAATTCAACATAAATTCATGTAAATAACAGTATATACAATCAATTCAAGGTAAGGGAATCTTAATTCAATCGATAACAAGTCAAGATCACAAAGCCCATGCAAGAGCTAAACCAATTTTGGAAGGAACATGGGTTCATCATGCAATTGTAGTGAAATCAAATTCAAATCACTTTATTAACTTCAATTCAACATGATTTAATCATTAAAAACGTTTTGAGAAAGAACCCACGGCTAGATTGGAGAAGAAGAACTTTGATCATAAACTTTCTTTGAAAACATTGAGAAGAACTCTCCAAGTGAAAGGTTACTTAGAGATGAAGGATCACCATACCTTAATCTTCATTAAGACCTATAAAAATTGATGAAGAACCCATGAGAATCCAATCTACAAGCTGTTCTTGAGCTTCAAAAACCATGGAGGTTCTAGAGAGAATATTTTAGGAGGGAAAGGCTTTAAACATGTGAGAGGATTTTGGGAATGGGTTGATCACGTTTTGGATGACTTATATACACCTAAAATTACTAAATAAACTATTATAGTCAGTTAGGACGTGGGGTGAATTTCCCATTCACCCCTTTAAGTGGCAGCACGCAGCAGCCAACCTGCAGGCCATCCGCGACGAGGGCTCGACGGGGCGTCATGCCCTCCGTCGCCCATGACTTAGCCAAATTCTTGGCTCAAGACCTGCCAAGGCAATCCCTTCGACGAGACCTGCTCGGGCCGTTGGGGCCCAACGATCCGTCATTGGGTCCGTCAAGGGACACTGCCCAGGCAGTGTCTAGGCAGCCTTGGGTCCTTCTTTTGGGGCCTCTTGTGGGGCCTTTAGAAGTCGTACCCGGACGTTTCCAATGCGATTACAAACCTTAGCATGTTATAGACCTTCCACATAAGTTTCATCCAAAACAAACACCTACAAGACGTCCAAACAGCCTTGACCCAACATGACATACGATGAACGTCTTAGGGGCTATCTTTCGAACGCCTTGGACGTTCTTGGGCGTTTGACCTCCAAACTTCACGAAACTTCATATAATAAATTAAACATCATTTAAAACCATTTCAAGACTTATTAGACTCAGTTCATACAATTTAGCATGCATACACACATGAGGCACATAAGCGACTATTCGTCGAACGTCTTGGACGTCCCTTGACGTCCGACTTCCAAATCACTTCAAACTTTGCACACTTCCTATATATAACATAATAAGGCATTTTAGGACCTTATAACATTAAGACGAACATGTTAGGCTCTAGACACCTTATCTCATTTTCGAGGTCTTACAATATCCCCACTTGGGAAATTCGTCCTCGAATGACACTTAGACTCTTTAATCACATCAAGGACTTCAATGCACATAAGAGCAGTTAATAAATTTAAAATATCATCAAATCATTTTAGCACCGATGCACACAAGCAAAAAACCATTACTCACTCACTTTTAATGCATCAAACACAAAAGTCCTTTTCATGTTCATAGGGAACATCCTTCTCCTAATCATAACATGATCATTACCCTTAATTCATTACAAGAAAACATGAAAAGCTACTCATAGGCAGATCATACCCCATACTCATAAAGTTAGCTTAACACTCATACTCAATGCATAAAACTTGAGTTAGTTAAATCACAAAGATCTTCATTAGTTAGACCTAGTACCATGAAGGTCATACTCAACATACAATGCTTAGTTGGTATACATGGAGGAATATCTTGCTCCTCAACACATTTCATGCATCATGAGTTCACACCTTAGCAAAGTACAAGATCAATTTCTTTAAAAATGAGAAATCTCAACTTTCAAGCCAAGACATGCATATATTTTCTTCCTAGTGAAATCTAAATGGTAAGTCACACCAAGTACATCACAACAAAAATAGGAAGTCATTCCAAAATCTCTTATTAACTTATACTCACCCTTATAGTAAGCCTTATTTTGGAAAAATAACACAATTATAGGCATACACATGAACACTTAGCTTGACATGCTTTCACTTTTCAAGAATGAGCCTACAATTTTGCATTACAAATCATCAAATCACTAAATTTTAAGAGAGTCAACATATTTCATTGTAAAAGAGACTCAATTTCCATTACAAGGCTAAACAATTTACCTACAAGTGACTATTACCAAGTTCCTTGTCTTACCTCATGAAGTCAACTTCACAATTAGCACATTGAAATGCAAGTCAACAAGAGAAAACATGGATTTTATCAAAAACTTCTTTACATGCTCTTTGGAAAATTCACCATGTCTCTAAGATGATGTCAATCAATTCATACCAATATATAAAGATCATGCAATTCACACTTTATGCAAGACTATTTTCATGAACAAGCATACTAAGAATTCATATTTTCCAATTCAAGTAAGAATAGAAGAACAATGTAGACAATTTCTACAATCTCACTACTCAAACACCATCCCCCACTTAGGGTAAACCCAATTAAGAGCAACTTAACCCAACATATAGAGGATCTCAAATACACAACCTTCATATTCATCACTTAAAGTGATTACTACTTTAGAGAGAATTTTCATTAATTCAATTTAGCAACACAAGGCATTCTAAACCTTATCATTTTAGGCAAATCATCCTCAACCATCAATTTTGATCATACATTCAATTCACATAAGGTCTTCCTACAATGCAATAGACACTAAGGTCATACATCATTTGAGGAAAACAACAAGGAAGTTCATAACACAACAAGAAGTTTAGAAATAACTCTACGACTCATCATGTCATAAGATTCTCATCCTTCAATTAAATAGCAAAAATTCTTTTCCACATTCCTTATCATGTTCATATTCATAAATTCTACACATATTTCAACAACATCCAATCAAATGACAATTTAGCAAGTTCTCCAAACATGATACAATAAGTTGCCTAGTCTTTACAACGAGCATGCTTCCAAATACCCAAAAGTGCAACATTTAGACATTTAATGTAACAAGTAGGGAATTATAAGATACAAAGCTTTACCAACTCATTCTTCATAAGCATGCATACTATATTTACAACTCAAGTCTCCACAAAAGACTCCAATTTATACTAGCAACTCATCAAGTACCACTTATATACAAAGGAAAACAATGCACACTGTTAATCACATATACTCATAGGATAGCATACTTCCATAGGTAGTTAAAACAATCCAAGTTCAAATCTATGTTTGGCTACCATCATACAAAACCATATAGGAATACACAATTAAGAGAATTCACTTTAACCACCATAACTTCTAGCATGCTTCAACTATATCATGACATACATCATTCGACATAACATGCTATTTCACATAGATTTCATATATTGCCATAATTGGCATCACATCATCAAATAAGAGATATTTCATACATAGCAAGGTAAGATAACCAATCATAATCCCCATAGAGTTAACATGTGCAATGATCAAGTAAAGCTCCATAACTTCACTAAACCAAGTAACCCAACAAGAACTACAATTAGCACCATACTCCACTCATCTATAACCTTCATGCATGGATAACTCCATTCTTTAGCACACTAGGCTATTTACATGATTATAAGCATAGAGATCACCTCATAAGGACATTCACATTTATCATCATACACATACATAGTATTAACCTCCTAAGGTCTCCATCAAGGCAAACTAGTGCAAGACATAGGTAGAGTCCCATACCCCTACCTAAGTCTAGTTAACCCTTCAAGTCGCCTTAGTTAGTATATACATCATCAAATAAGGACAAGTGTCACCTTCACCCATACTCATTCAAACCATAAAAAAGATAAGCATTTTAAACTCACCTTTTCTCCCTCAAGCATAGAGCAATCTCATCCAAGCAACCATATCTAAAAGACTACCGGACAAGAAAACATAAGAGAGAGATCTTATAGAATTAAGTTCTATGGCACGATATGAGATTGATGAAGAAGGGAAACTCTATCGTCCTATAGCCTCTCGTACCATTTGATGTGTCGCGACTCACCACCAATGCTACGAGACTCTACTAGACGTGGCAATATGAGACTTTTAGAACCTAAAACGCTACATAAACCTCATGCTCTGATACCAAGTTTGTCACAACCCAAAAGCATACCCTAGAAGTTAGGATACAATCTTGGATTGTAACCGGCGTCGTCGACCTCTCGGAGGTCTAAGACAAGCCTCTCATATCATTCATTGCATTGGCATAGTAAATTTAGCGGAAAATTTAAAACTTTTCATAGCACATCATATGCTAGAAACATCACATCATATATATATAAAACATAAGTCATAATACATATTTAGACTCTAAGTCTCTTTGCCATCTTAGACTCAATAACTTTAGAATACATTAGGGACACGGCCCATACGACACATTACATAACTATACAATATTTAAAGACTTTACATTAAAGACATTAGTAGGACATCCTTGAACTTAAGGATTCCTTTCCTTGAGCTTGGGAAATCACCTATCAAGCTCCTCAATCATAGATCTCCTTTAAGCATTCCATAACCTACACTTTGTGTAAAAAGTAAAGAAGAATGGGATTAGCCTAAGAATGTACTAAGTATGGCAACCATGCAAAAACATGCATTTAAAAGGGACATTTTCTTTGAAATCATACTTCATGCCATTTTGAGTAAATCATCATAAAACCTTTATCAATAGAATTTATATCATCCACATACTTCATAGAAACACAATCAAAGGCCAAACATCATAGAAAAGCACATATAGAATTTAATCCCCATTTGAGGTCACTTTGTGCAATGCATCACCTTAGAAACACAAGAGAAAACCATACATAGCATCTACACAAGACAACACATGCCATCATAGAAGTATAGTACAATATATACATAGTCAAACCTAGACTACAATATCATACATTAAGGACACATACATAACCATATGAATTATGGTACCTTCCTAAGACTTCCTAAGGAGTCACTTGTGCAATGTCTAGATGGGTTCATTACTTCCACCTATCCTAAGTAACTTACCTTAAGTCCTCCTAGTTAGGATCCTATTCAATTACTTCCATTGTCCATTTTACCTTTAGTGAAACCATAACCTTAACCGACATAGACCATGGGTGCTAATCATGGAATTCAGTGTCATAAAACCTTACACCGATGGAAGGTGGATCTGCCGGCCAAAGTAGAACCGAACATGACATAGCTATCTAGGTGGAAATCCACTAGCTAGTATCCTATGGTGGCAACATAGTTTATGGAACTTGGGAATTCATGGAAATATCAACTCTACACCCTATGTTGGGTCATGAGGCTATCCACCCCGTGAGGACCGTAATGAACCCTACCTTTCTTATGTAAGAAAGTGTCACCCCTCACATGAGGACCGTAGTGAACCCTACCTCTCCTATGTTGGAAAGTGTCACTCCCTCATCTACAAGTTCACTCGGTGCTAGGCTAAGTTCCCTTTATTGAAAAGCCTTTATTACGTTTGTTTATAAAAACATAAGCTTAGGATATTCATCATTCATATGCTTATAGCATATTCAAGCACCTATCTAGATTTGGAGTATTCTTGGGCACCCCTAGCAAGGCCCCTCTCACTAACTAGATCATCCATGTGTGTGAGTGTATACTTAGATGTGAGCAAACCTTTCACATAACACATAAGGTCACACATATTCATATATCAATGCATAAGTCTATAGGCATAACTATATGAGCAATACTTTCATATAAACCTACTAAGACACTATACGCATTCATACTTCATTATATCATATTCATAACATATTCATATAATCATCCTTCATATGCATAAGAACCAAACCTAGGAACTATCCTATCAAGATACACATGTGCAATGCATAGACAAGGTCCCATACCCTTGCCCATACTAGTACACCTATCAAGTCATCCTAGTAAGGGAATACAAATCATACATTCATAAACATCACCTTAATATGCATAGTAGTAGACACTAGTGAATATGAGAACTACCTTTCATTTAGACACTATGACTTATACTACTTGTAATATGCATGTAAGTGAGAGTGTGTGTACATTGACCAACATGACCACATAATGACTATCTATAACTTCTAAAGTCAGCCACCCTATTAGACCACATTACACTTCCAAGCACATAACACACAACACATGATAGCATAGGAGACAAGACAATATATACCTTATAATCAAGACTCCTAACTTTAGCTATTCACACTTTCATATAAGGGGTACATAGGTAAGGGGTTATTACCATCTTAACACATCAATGGCAGCACCTATACTTTACCCTAACATGGTTATACACATGCTCATGAAATAGCCACACAACCTAATCACAACTAGAATAGGAAAGTAAGCATAATCTTCTCATAGTATCATCTTAAGCACATGTTCATAAGTTCATCAATATGCCTTCAAGGCCATGGTCAACACATATATAATGACAATAAAGTAAACACCGCCACCATAAGTGGACCATACCACACAATGCCATACAAGGCTTCATCAACATTTCTATAAAGAATAGAGAAGTAGAAGAGTAAAGAGAATAAGCATTCTTACCAATTTCTCACCCTTTGATCATCATTGATCAATACACCTTATCATCAATAAAACACATATATGGCAGTAGCTAATGTACTTTAAATGTATAAGAAACCATGTACAAGTCACTACATGATTTTACCATAACATAATACACATATCAACATACTAGGAAAGTAGAATAACATAGATCATTAATCAATTTCATTCATATGGATTATAGGTCATATTTCATGAATCATATCACCCTAAGGAAGTAGCTAATGAAATCATAATCTAGATGAGACACTACTACAATTTGCCATTAAGGTCGATACAAGCATGCTTCATATAGGGAGTTCATGGAAAGTAAGTTTACATAGGTTAATCATATTCAACCTATCATGAATTGACCATATTGTATTAATTACATATAATTCATCCTCATATTTCATTATAGGCAGCAGCTATAGACATTAACCATAATCAATTCTTATAGCGACTAACCTAACGTCAAGATCACAAGTTACAACTTCATAGACAAGAAGAACCTAGATTAATTCAAACCAAGCCTTCTCTACTTTGGTCATACATGATTTATATCCACAATTCAACCATGGTATTAACCTAAAACAGTAGCTACAAGAACCACAACTTAATCGAAATTCACTTTAGATCATAAGAAAAGCCAATGTTACAGTGAACTATAGAAACTAGGCTAAACATGCTCAAATCTTCATACATTGATCCTCATGGATCATTCAACATCAATTCAACATAAATTCATGTAAATAACAGTATATACAATCAATTCAACGTAAGGAATCATAATTCAATCGATAACAAGTCAAGATCACAAAGCCCATGCAAGAGCTAAACCAATTTTGGAAGGAACATGGGTTCATCATGCAATTGGAGTGAAATCACATTCAAATCACTGTATTAACTTCAATTCATCATGATTTAATCATTAAAAACGTTTGAGAAAGAACCCATGGCTAGATTGGAGAAGAAGAACTTTGATCATAAACTTTCTTTGAAAACATTGAGAAGAACTCTCCAAGTGAAAGGTTACTTAGAGATGAAGGATCACCATACCTTAATCTCATGAAGACCTATAAAACTTGATGAAGAACCCATGAGAATCCAATCTACAAGCTGTTCTTGAGCTTCAAAAACCATGGAGGTTTCTAGAGAGAATATTTTTGGAGGGAAAGGCTTTAAACATGTGAGAGGATTTTGGGAAGGGTTGATCACGTTTTGGAGACTTATATACCCTAAAATTACTTAAATAAACCCTATTATAGTCAGGTTTAGGACGTGGGGTGAATTTCCCATTCACCCCTTTAAGTGGCAGCACGCAGCAGCCAACCTGCAGGCCATCCGCGACGGGGCTCGACGGGGC
>JAJJBR010002681.1:0-99477 GCA_022817965.1 Solanum lycopersicoides
ACTCAAGTGAACCTTGGAATCACCTTTGGTAGATGAATCTTACATAGATGTTTATGATTGTTTTCTAAGTATGTATGTGACTCATGTAGGTAATCTTAAGGGTCGTTTAGGCACATCTAGAGAGGGTGTATGGGGTCTCTCTTTGTGTGACTTAAGTGAATCTTAGGATGACTTTAAGTGAGGGAATTACATGCTAGGAGATGTTAAAAGTGAAGGTTTGGACTTCACTGTAACAGTGAAGGGACTTCACTGTACAGTGAAGTTAACTCACTGTAAGTGAGTTTTAAAAGTATTTGGTTAATTGTTATCTTATGTGTTTCTTAATTGCTAAATGATGTTCTTATGTTATACTATGATTTCTAATGAAAAGATGCATATTCCAATAAAGTTTTGTTTTCATGATTTTATGCATATAGCCATACTTAGTACATGTGGTTGTACTAATTCCATGCTTTATTTTCTATCTATAGTCCTTGGTAGGTAAGGAGCTTTTGAGAAGAAGACTTGGGCTTAGAAGAATCGTCCGAGTAGAAGAATTGAAGTATGTCTCATTGTATCGAGGGCATATATGTCATCTTTATGTTTCTTTTATGAAGTATTGTAATAAGACTATGTTATTTCTATTTTCGTATTAAAGTACTCTTGTCTTAAGATGATGAGAGACTTAGCATTTCTATTACTTTTATATGAAAGAGGTTTTAAAGACTATATTATGTTTTTGTGAAAGTTTTAATTCCGCACTACTTTTCACTATGTATATGCAATGAATGATAATGAATGAGGCTTGTCTTAGAACTCTGAGAGTTCGACGACGCCGGTCGCAATCCAAGATTGCACCCTATCTTCTAGGGTATGGTCTCGGTTGTGACAAGTTGGTATCAGAGCATAGGATTGGTGAAAGTAGTATTAGGTATCAAAAGTCTCATCAAGTCACGTCTAGTAGAACTTGACCATCGGTGTGAATCGCGAACATCTATGGGCGAGAGGCTATAGGACGATAGAGTTTCCTTCTTTTCTACTCCTATATCGTGCGGTAGAGTAAATGTTATGATTATCCTTCTTATGAGTTTCTTGTGTTTGCTAGGAGATGAATACTAGAAGGATCCGCTAGAAGATTGCAAGAGGAGAGGGTGAATGAGGAGGTTCTCAAGTTGAGCAAGTTGCTCAAGATGAGCAAGGTGTCAAGATGGGCAAGGTGAAAGTGCCTCCCCAAGTGATCATGTTCCTAATGTGTGGAGGTGATGAGGTACGGAGTTGTCTAATAGGGTGATTGGAGAGGCTTTGAGGGCTTTAGCTCAAGCCGTAACTACTCAAATTAATTTGAGTATGGTGCCTAGGGTTATGGAGAGAACTATGACTTCTAGGTTGAGAGACTTTGTGAGGATGAATCCTCCTATCTTTCTTGTCTCTAAGGTGAATGAGGATCCCCAAGAATTTCTTGATGGTGTGTACAATGTTTTGAGTGATATGGGGGTTAGATCTAGGGAGGAGGCGGAGTTGGCTTCTTATCAATTGAGAGGTGTTTCTCAAATTTGGTACACTCAATGGAAGGACAATAGGCCGGAAGATTCGGGTCCTATTGAGTGGGAAGAGTTTAAGGGAGCTTTTCTTGGCATGTACTTTCCCCGAGAGAGAAGAGAAGTCAAGGTGGAGGAGTTTATTAATCTCAAGCAAGTCAATATGAGTGTTGAGGAGTACTCTTTGAAATTCTCGACATTGTCTAGGTATGCTCCTTCTCTTGTGTCCAATCCAAGAGATGAAATGAGTCGCTTTTGTACCGGAGTAGCCGATTTGGTGAAGGAAGAATGTCGTACCGCTATACTTCATGATAATATGACCCTATCTAGACTCATGGTGTATGCACAATCTATTGAGGAGTCTAAACATATAAGGATGGCTAGAAGTTTGAAAAGGGGTGTTGCTAGTGATCAAGTGCAACCTAGGTTCAAGAAGAGAGTTAAAACTCAAGATGGACCTAGGGTTCCTAAGAAGAAGTTTGAGAAAGGAGGTGGTTCTAAGGATGGCAAGCCTACTTGTGCAAATTGTGGCAAGAGTCACTATGGTGAGTGTCTATTGGGTACCGGTAGTTGCTTTGGTTGTGGAAAGGATGGGCACAAAGTGAGAGATTGTCCAAACATTGCTTCTAGAAATGAGGGCAAGAGGGTTGAGCCTAGTGTTACAAAGGAAGATGCTTAAACTAAGAGGCGTTTCTATGCACTCCGTACTAGAATTGAGAAGTCGGGTGATGGTGATGATGATGTTGGTAAGTTCTTGTTTCTCTTTTGATAGTATGGGTTCCTTCTAAGTGGGGGAGTATGGTTTGTAGATGGGATAGAATTCCTTGAATTGTTGCATGTGCATGATGTTTAGGAGTTTGGTTGAAATTGAATTTCATTTACTTCTTGCATTGTGTATTTTATGAAGCTTTGACCATGTTGTATGATGTGTTTACATGATATTATCTTGCATATTAGCATGTTTATATAAAGAATTGCCTAAAGATTGCATTTTCGAAAAAGTTTCTGAAATCACTGTAGCCTTATGAACTGTTCACTTTAAAATTTTTGAGAAAATGGCTATTTGATTCTTTGGTCTAAAATTCTTGATATATGGTTAGAACTGATGTATATGAGTATGATGTTGAATATAAAATGAGTTTTTTCCATTTGGATTGAAGCATGTGCGTTTTGTAGCATAACGAGTTATAGAATTGTTTTCTAGTTTCTTGTTGTGTTGTGAGTCTCTTAATTATGTGAAATTGATGGTTTCTTCTTGATATGTGTTGTATGGCTTGGTTATGTGCTGATAGTTGAGTCTCTAATCTTGGAAGTGTTCGGAGAGTTGCAAGTGTCATTCGAGGACGAATGTTGTCCAAGTGGGGGAGATTGTAAGACCTTGAAAATAGCTTAGGTGTTCTAGAGCCTAATATGTTGGTCTTAGTGTTATAAGGTACTAAATATGTTTAATATGTGGTATAGAGTCAGTAGCTAAAATATTAGAGGTGTTGGAAGTCAAACGTCAAGGGACGACTAAGACGTTTGACGACTAAGTCACCTAAATGTCTAAAATGTGGTTCTATGTGTTTATGTGTGTTTCATGGTGTTTTAAAGTTCTTAATAGAGTTAATATAGCATGTATAGTCAGTGGTTAAAGTTTCGTGAAGTTTGGAGTTCAAACGATCAAGAACGTCCAAGGCATTCGAAAGATGTGCCTTGAGTCGACCTTGTACGTCTAGGCGAGTTTCGTCGAGTATTACGTGTTCGTTTTGGATGAAATTCATGTGAGAGGTGTTAAACTCATATATGATAATATTTGGGTTGGAAACGTCCAAGAAATTATCGCCAAGGACCATCAAGGGGTCCTTGAGGAAGGACCCAAAAGCTGGTGAGCAGGCTGTCCCAGGCAGCCTTGGCGACGGAGCTGTCAACGGCCGGTCATGGCTGTGACGCCACGTCACAAGGGTTCCGTCGTGGGGGCCTTGTCCAAGGGTGTATAGGGAACCCTTAGCAAGACACTGGATCTTGCAACGGAGGTCCATGACGGGCCGTTGCACCCGTGACGCCTCGTCACAAGCAGGTCGTTGCAGCCATGTCCCTGTGCGCAGATTTTTCTGCCAAGTTAGGGGTGAACTTGTAAATTCACCCCACGTCCAAATAAGAGTTTAGGCGGTTTATTAAGGGTCTTATGGGTATTTTAGATGAGTATATAAGTGTTTAACACTTAGAATAATTCATTCTTCTAAAATCAAAACCCCAAAGTCCCTTAGAAATCCCAAAGACTCCATTGAAGTCCAACTTGAAGGATCAGCTTGGTGTGGCGTTTTGAAGGAGAATTCTTCATCAAAGTGAAGAATTATCATCCTTGAGGTATGGCTTTTGATCCTTGAAACTTATTTCATCAAGGAGCCCAATCCTTAAAGTGTTTTACAAAGTTTTCTAAAGTGAATTGTCCAATTTCGGGATTCTACCATGGGTTCTTGCATAAATGATTTCTAAACATTGAATTATGATCTAATTGATATTGTATTGATGATTTCAACATAAATTACCTATGAACCCATGTGAATTGATGAACCCTAGTTTTGACTACTTTTTGGGTTACTTGATATTAAGCTTATATTGATGAATTATTGTGTAGTTTCTTATGGGCTTTCTAATGATATAAGAATTGTGTTCAATTGATATGTAATTGATATTTTATTATTAAACCTAGATTGAATTGATGTAGATTCATTGAGTTTTATGGTTATTGCTTTGAATTGTTGTTCATGGCCATGGGTAAGGGCCTTGTGATGTTTAATTGGTTAATTTGGCATTGAATTGAGATGTGGATATGGGGATCAAGGTATGCAGCCCCGTTTTCCTTAATTTGATATTAATTATACTTCGATTCTATTGTGATTGGTATGGTCCACTTATGGTGGCGGTGTTATGTGAATTGATGTGGCCTTGTCGGCGTTACTTTATGCAATATGATGATCATGGCCTTGTCGGCATTACTTGAAGTATATGATGATTATGTGATGTATGATAATGTCTATCTATATGTGAAAGTATATGTGTTCTTATATGAATTTATGTTAGGTTATAGGTTGTTTTAGAGGTTTTTCTAGAATGACTTGTATTGTATGTTAAAGTGAAATATGTGGTGTCTTGTTTAGGTAGACTTATGTCCCTTGCTTGATGCTTATATGAATATTATTATGTGATGATTTGACTTAGTATGTTAAGAGTCTTGAATAATAATATAAGTGGGACCTTGATGATAAGAAGGTCAATGTTATGTGGAACCTTGAACATAGTGGCGAGGTTATGAATTGTGAAGTAGTTAGCCGTAATGGTATCCTTCATGTGATGAGTGATGGACTTAAGGTTGATTGGCTGGAACGACATCATATCATATCTTAGGGAAATCGCTATGAGCTTCTTGTTGCTAAAGTGAGATATGCCCTAGTGGAACTTGCTTTTGTAGGGTGAATGTAAAGGGGGTCATGAACTAGATATGTGACCTATTTATATGAACCTTAATGTGAATTAATCTATGAGAACAAAGGCTAGCACGGAGTGAGTATGAGTAAGGGGGAAGTGGATTCGATTAAATAAGAGATTGAATGATTCGTACACTCTTCATATTCCTTAACCATGTGCCTACATGGGATGTGTCCAAGTTCTACCATAGGCAAGTAGAACAACCTCATCGAAGTAGGATAGAACTTCGGATTCCATGTCTTACTACCATGGTCTATGTCGGTTATTGCCTATTCTCATCATGTGGAATACCTATTAGCATTAGATAAGTTTATGAGGTTTAGGTGGTGGTATGGGACGCTATCTAGACATTGCACAATAGACTTTGAAGGTATTATGTGGAGTTCCTAGGTCTTGTGCAATGATCATTATGTGATCCATTATGTGAGTGTCTTATGTGATGCTTTATGTAAGTGTCTTGTGTGATGTATGAGTCATAATGAACTAATGAACTAATGATCTATGTAGTAACTATGTAAATGGTTGAGTACCTAACCTAAAGTGACTTAAGCATTCCTTAGCTAAAGTGTGAGGAGGACATGAAAGGATGGTCTCTTCATATATTATATTTGGAAGTCTTGAGGATGACTCTAGTTAGGGAAGTTGGTTAATCTTGTTGACATGATCTAAACCTTAGGAAGTCTTAAGGACTATTTAGGTAATCTTGGAGAGGTCACTACACTATGGACTTTATTTTCTCGATTTACTTAAGTAGGTCTTTTGATAGTCTTTGGAAGGAGAATGTCTTATCATCTAAGTGTTGGTGTGTTTAGTGAGAATGATTCTATTTGAGGTAGTCTATAGGATCTCTTGTGTGTGTGTGATAGAGATTGTAGTGACGGTCACTCCACACTCACTCAAGTGAACCTTGGAAATCACCTTTGGTAGATGAATCTTACCTTGATGTTTATGATTGTTTTCTAAGTATGTATGTGACTCATTGTAGGTAATCTTAAGGGTCATTTAGGCACATCTAGAGAGGGTGTATGGGCGGTCGCTCTTTGTGTGACTTAAGTGATCTTAGGATGACCTTAAGTGAGGGAATTACATGCTAGGAGATGTTAAAAGGGAAGGTTTGGACTTCACTGTAACAGTGAAGTCACTTCACTGTACAGTGAAGGGAACTCACTGTAAAGTGAGCTTTTAAAAAGCTATCTTTGGTTAATTGCTATCTTATATGTTTCTTAATTTCTAAATGATGTTCTTATGTTATACTATGATTTCTAAATGAAAAGATGCATTTTTCCAATAAAGTCCGTTTTCATGATTTTATGCATATAGCCATACTTAGTACATGTGGTTGTACTAATTCCATGCTTTATTTTCTATCTATAGTCCTTGGTAGGTAAGGAGCTTTTGGAGAAGAAGACTTGGGCTTAGAAGAATCGTCCGAGTAGAAGAATTGAAGTATGTCCTCATTTGTATCGAGGGAATATATGTCATCTTATGTTTCTTTTATGAAGTATTGTAATAAGACTCTTATTTCTATTTTCGTATTAAAATACTCTTGTGTCTTAAGATGATGAGATTGAGACTTAGCATTTCTATTACTTTTATATGAAAGAGGTTTTTAAAGACTATATTATGTTTTTGTGAAAAGTTTTAATTCCGTACTACTTTTCACTATGTATATGCAATGAATGATATGAATGAGGCTTGTCTGAGAACTCTGAGACTTCGACGACGCCGGTCGTAATCCAAGATTGCACCCTATCTTCTAGGGTATGGTCTCGGGTTGTGACAAATTGACATTGGGAGATGTTCACTTTACATTGAGGAAGATTCACCCTATAGTTCCACATGAGGTGTTGACTCCCCTATAAGGGATACTCACACTATGGATTCTCATGAGAGGAGGCTCCAATTTCCAAGTGAAATGTAGAGAGTAAATACCTATCTCTTAGTTCCTTACACTATTTTGCCCCCATAAGAAGACTAGCTTGTGGATCCACCTAGAAAGCTACGTTTATGTTTGGTTCTACTTTGGCGGGTAGACCACGTTCCATCGGTGTAAGGTTTTACAACATCGGATTTCACACTTAGCTCTTGTGGTCTATGTCGGTTAAGGTAAGTGTTCCCTAAAAAAAAAAAAAGTAATGAAGTACAAACCAACTAGGGTGACTTAAGAGGTTTGACTTAGCTTTGGTAGGGGTATGGGACTCTTCCTATGCCTTGGACTAGTTTGCCTTGATGGAAGATTTAGGACGTTATTCTTATGTGTGTATATGCTTATAAATGTAAATGATGATAATATGATGACCTTACATGTAGATGACACTATGTGATGTTGGTTACTCTTATGAACGTGTTTTTGGTCTCTATTGCTAAAGTATGATATTATGTACTCTTATATATATGTTATGTGTTTTTTGGACATTGGTTATGGTTCTTGTTAGGTTGATTTGATTAAGTAACGTTATGGTGCTTTGCTTAGTTATTGCACAAGTTTACTTAATGAGGGTCATGAGTAATGGTCTTGCTTTATGATAATATGATGACCTATTATTCATGTTTGTGATGTTATGACTTGATAATAGAGTTGCATTTGACTATGGGTTCAAGTATGTTGGTATGCATGTGACTTAGTTGGACTTAAAGTGGTTTGGTCTTGTATGGTACATGGTATTGACTTGGTGAATATGTCCTATTAGATTGGTATGGACTTCTTGAATGTACATTAGGCTTTCCACATGTAAATTAGCATGTTTTAATGAATTGTCACTTTTTAGCATGATTTGATAATACATGTGCATATGGTCTCATACTTAGTACATGTGGTGTACTAACCCCATTTTTTCCCTTTTCCCCAACATCATAGGTTCCTGTCATTGAAGGGCTTTTGAGACGATTTTGAAGGAAGACGTGGAATTCTCATTCATCCATGTTTGGTAGGTCCTCACTTTCCGAGGGCAATGCCAATATCAAGCTTATGAAGTTGTTTTAGTATTGAGACTCTTATGTCCTTTCCATTCATTTGTTACTAAACATTGTATAGCCTATATGTGACTTTATTACGTTCATGTATGGGCTAGACCCGAATTGTTATACTCTTGTTAGATGGTTATGAGATGAGACATCCATTTGAGACTATGTTATATCCTATATATCGATGTGCAATAAAAGTAGAAGAATATGTAATATTTATATACGAAGGGTCTATGTATACTCAATATAAATATTATGTGTATGTAGATGTCTATGTAAACCCCAATGTATAAGTAATGAAAAGTTTTAAATTTTTCCGCATTTTGACCTATGAATGTAATGATGTAAGCTAAGAGGCTAGTATTGGTCCTTAAAGAGGACGACTACGACGGTAACGTCTAGGGTATGCTCCCCGGATGTGACACTTTTTTGGCTCTAAGGTGGGACAGGATCCCCAAGAGTCTATTGATGGTGTGTATAAGGCTTTGAGTGCCATGGGGTAACTTCTATGGAGAAGGCGGAGTTAGATTCATACCAATGGAGGGAGATTGCTCAAGTATGGTATACTCAATGGAAAGATAATAAGCCATTTGAGTCGGGTCCTATAGAGGCTTTCTTAGAAAAATACTTTCCCTGTGAGAAGAGGAAGGAGAAGGTTGAAGAGATCTTTAATCTAAATCAAGTTAATATGAGTGTAGGAGTATTTCTTGAAGATAACTATGTTGTCTAGGTATGCTCCATCATTGGTGTCTAACCCAAGGCATGAGATGAGTAGGTTTGTGACCGGTGTTTCCGACATTGTGAAAGAAGAGTGTCGTTTGGACATTCTCCACAATGATATGAACTTGTCTAGACTTATGGTATATGCTCAATCTATAGAGGAATCAAAACTTGGTAGGATGGCAAGGAACTTGAAGAGGAGTGGATCCAATGAGAAAAGACAATCTAGGTTTAAGAAGAGGGCTGCAAACCATGATTGAATTAGTGCTCCTAAGGTCAAACTTGAGAAGAGTAGTGGTTCTCAAAATGGTAAGCCTACTTGTGTTACTTATAGGAAGAAGCACTATGAGAAGTGTCTAGTTGGTACAGGAAATTGCTTCGGTTGTGATAAGGATGGACATAAGGTGAGGGATTGTACTAATGATGCATCCAAAGGGGGAGAAGTCAAGCAAGATCCTCCTAATTCTCCGGATAGTGGTTCACAAAAGAGGAACCGTTTCTATGTACTCCGTGCTAGAGGAACAAATCCGGATGATGATGATGGTTGTCTTGTAATTCTCTTTAGTTGTTATGAGTTCCTTATAAGTGGGGAGTGTGGGGAGTAGTAGAGTGGTGATTGTTGTCTCTTCTATTCTATTCTATTCAAGCTTAAGAGATAGAATGCCATAGTTGCATGTTTCATGTTGCATTGTGTTTAGGAGTGTAGTTAAAATTGAATTTCTTTGATTCCTCGCATTGTGCATTTTATGTAGTTATGACTATGTTTTAAATTGATTTTATATGGATTATTCTCTTTTATTTTCATGCTTCCATCATAAATTGCTTAAGAGTTGCATTTTTGGAAATTTGAGTATGTTTCATAGTAATGTTTTGGCAGTTCACTGTAAAGATTTTGCAAAAATGATTAGATTGTTCTTTCATGAAAAATGTTTATAATGTGTTTGGAGTTGATGTATATGAACATGATAATATGTGGACAAAGAAGTTCCTCCTATATGAAAATAAAATGTGAGTCTTATTGCATGACGAGTTAGATGTAGTTACTACTTTCTAGTTGTGTCTTGAGTCTGTTGATGTGGGAAATTGATGTTTCTCCTATATGTGTGTATTGTATATTGTGTTGTGTGGTTATGTGCTCATATCTTAAGTTTAATATCTCTTGAAAGTGCGTAAAGAATAGTAAGTGTCATTCGAGGAAGAATGTTGTCCAAGTAGGGGAGTATTACTACACATTCAAAATGAAATAGGTGAAACTAGAGTCAAACATGGGTTTCATGATGTTTTAAAGTCATAAAATTGTTAATAATAGTGTTCTTAGGCAGTATATAAAGTTTTGAAGTGTTTGGAGATCAAATGTTCGAGAACGATGCCCCGGGGACCAGCCAAAGGGTCCCCAAGGAGGACCCAAAGTGGGGCAAGCAAGCTACCGCGCCAGACAGAATCTGGCAGTGGCTGCGCATGGCGCAGCTGTCCCAAAAATGGGCAAAATGTTTGCGCTGCAACGCGGGAATGTTACGAATCTTTTTGTTCGAAATTTTCCAGAAACAAGATTTGAAAATGCCTCTGTGACGCGCAATAAACTCCCAGATTTCGTTGTGTCATTTTCAAGTCAAATTTCAGTTTGTTAAATGTCCAATATGTTCAGTGGTCTTTTGGTTAATTTGGGGGTGAGTTATTGACGGTTATTTGACCTTGTTAAACCCCTAAACTCACCAATCAAAGATAAACCCTCAACTCAAAACAAAACCTCTCCATTCACTCTCTCCAAAACTCCAATGTTGAAGATTTGAAGCTCCAAGTAAGAAGGATGTTTTCCTCAAGTTTTTCTCCATCAATATTATGGGATTTTCATCACAATTAAGGTATGGTTCTTCATCCTTGAAATATCTTGCTTCAAGGAGACAATCCAATGACTTTTCAAAGATGATCAAAACATAAAATCTTATATTTCAACTTCTAGCCATGGGTTCTTGCATGAAACGATTTGAAAAGATGTTTTATGATATAATTGATGTTAATTGAATGGTTTTAGATAAAATTCCTTATGAACCCATGCAAAACATGCAATCCTTATTTTGACTATATTATGAGTGATTTGATCATATCTATACTATTGAATTTATGTGTAGTTTAGATTGGGCTATTGAGTTATGAAAGAATTATTTTAGAATTATATTTCGGCTGTTCTAAATTGATAAATTCATATTATTTTACTTTGAATTCATTGTATATTGAAATTATTGGATTTTTTTGGTTATCAAGGTTATGGGTAAGAGCCTTTGTCGAATGTGTTGATTGAATTGGCTATGGATTGAATTTGTGGGATTGAATTGGTGGTAAGTTGACCTAATTCTTTTTATTGTATAGTATAGTGTTGAATTGTGTTGATTGGTATGGTCCACTTATGGTGGCGGTGCTTATGTGTTATACTTGAGATGAAGTGGCCTCGTCGACATTACTTTATGTAATATGAGGAACATGGACTTGTCGGCATTACTTGATATATATTTTGATAGTTGTGTATTGACTTATGTGAAGTATGATCATATCTATTTATATATTAGTAAAGTGAAAGTATGTGTTATTCTATTGATATTAGGTGATCATGCTAGATTATGACTATGTCCTTATAAGATTCTTAAGTGATGTGCTATATGTAATAAAGTAAGGTATTGATGTGTCTTGTTTTGGTAGACTTGTGTCCCTTACTTGATACATGAAGAATGTGAATATTAATCCTTGACATTGTATGTTAGAATACCCTTTGTCATCAATGAATATGTACGAATGAAACATGATATTGAATGTACAAAAGAAGATAATTATGCTGAAAATTTTAGAAAAAGGTAATGAATATGTATGAATGAAACATGATATTGTATGTTAGCTTTGAGGATTGCTTAGGTAGGCATGAAGAGGGTGTATGGGCGGTCTCTTCATGTCTAAATTAGGAGAGTCTTAGAGTAATTCTAGTTAGGTAGTTTAACTAATGAAATGGGAATACTCTTATATTAGGTAGTCTAAAGGATCTCTTTGGTGTGTCTGAAGGGATTGTATGGGCAGTCGCTTCACAACTTACTCAAGTGAGCCTTAGAATCACATTTGGTAGGATCTTGTCATGTTTATGTTTTTTCGAAGTGTTCTTGATGTTCTGTGTTGTATATTATACTTATATTATGAAGTTTTACTCCAAAAAGAGCATGTTTTACACAAATGTCCGTTGGTCATGATTTTATGCATTATGTCATACTTAGTACATACAATGTGCTAATTATATATGTTATTTACTTCTAATGGTGTAGGTGGCTTTTGAGAGGTGTTCGTGAAGTTAAGCTTGGATATTAGCACTCATTCAAGCAAGAGTTGTGGTACGTCCTCAATCGATTCGAGGACACCAATATGTTTAGCTTTTCTAGTTAAGACTATCACATCCTGGGAGCACCCCCTAGACGTAACTGGCGTCGTCGTCCTCTTTAAGGACTAAGACTAGCTTCTTAGCTTACATCATTACATTTATAGGTTGAAAATGCAGAAAACTTAAAAGTTTTCTATACCTATCTTGAGGTTTACATAGACGTCTACACATACATAATCTATTCATATCGAGTATACATAGATCCTTCGTATAAGAAGATTACATAGTCTTCTACTTTTATTGCACATACATTGTATAAGATAGTCTCATAAGAAGTCTATAACATAGTCGCATATTAAACCATCTAGATACGAGTATCACAATTTGGGCATAGCCCTTACATCAATAATTATAGTCACAAATAGGCTTTACAATTATAGTACCAAAATGAAAGAGAATGAACAAAGTGTCTTTAACACTAAAAAACATTCAAAGGTAGATAATGGCATCGTCCTCGTAAAGTGAGTACCTACCAAACTTTTAAGATAAGAATCAAAGTAATATTCATAGCCTGCTCTAATATCAACGGCTGGATCCTACATTTGTAGTAAACATCAAACATGGGTTAGTACACACTTGTACTAAGTATGGGTATATGCACATAAAACAAGTGGAATCCTGCTAAAGAGGACATTTGATCAAAACCATGCTAAAACACTTTGAAAAGCCTTATGCACAATCAAGAACACATATAAACCAATAATCACATAATCTATAAGTCAACCCCATGTACGACACAAGACCAACATCAACAAGTAATAGACAAGTCAACATATAAAAGAGTTCATAACATCATAGTATAAGCAAGACCCTTATTCCTAACACTCCATTTAGCCTAGAAGTGCAATGACCAAGCAAAGCCCAATAACCTTACTCAATCAAGTAAACCAAACAAAGGATCACAAATAATACCTAACACAACATAACATGGCATCAATAGTAGTTATCATCATATTTAGCAATATAGACCAATAGCATGTTCGTAAATGAAACTAACAACATATAGGATCATCAACATGTAAAGTCATCATAATCATACAATATACATTATAAGAACACAAGAAAAAACTCCTAAGGATTCCATCAAGGCAAACTAGTGCAAGGCATAGGTAGAGTCCCATACCCCTACCTAGGCTAAATCAAACCTCTCAAGACACCCTAGTTAGTGTATAGTTCATTACTTCATTTTACTTTCGGGAAAACTTGCCTTAATCGACATAGACCACAAGAGATAAGTGCGGAATTCGGTGTTTTAAAACCTTACAGCGATGGAAGGCGGACTACCGGCCAAAGTAGTACCAAACATGAACGTAGCTTTCTAGGTTGATCCACTAGCTAGTCTTCCTATGGTGGCAACATAGTTCTAAAACTAGGAGATAGTTATTGAACTATCTTCATGCCTATGGCATTGGATCCTCATCTCATGGGAATCCATTGGGTGAGTGTCCCTCATTGGGGAGTCTACATCTCATATGGAACTATATAGTGAATCTTCCTCTATGGGAAGCCAACACCTCACACTGTCTAGTTCACTCAATGCTATGACAAGTCCCTTTTGAAATGTCTTTATTTTATAAATCATTACTTAGTTTAGGTCATAGGGTCTAATCCCTTGTATAGTCATAACCATTTAGCTCAATAGGTATTGCATGAGTATGTCCTTTCAATACAACCCTCATATGTGAGATTAGCATGTTAACAACATCATATCTTAATAAGGTACATAGGTACGTCATAAAAAAACTTATATCATTTCATCTTAAGCATAATCTCACAATCAGATAGTCAAGACATTTCAATGCAACATCATACCAACACATACATATGTTTTTCACAAGGGACGCTTCAATTGGACTACATCATCAATCACAAGCCATCATAATTGAAGTAAAGTTAGGATAATAAAGACATACCAAATCTCCTTCAAAATCCATCATCATGGTATTACCATAAACCAGCCAATTACATCCAATAATATGTGTAATACCATCACACAACAGTGATTAACACAATAGCTAGGTCACTTGCATCATCACTATCCAATTTAACTTCAATTCATAACCTAGGGTTAGGGGAATTAGGGTTCATCATGAATTAATCAAGCATTAGATCAATCCCAACAATACTTTACCCTGTTCAATACATACATGAATTAGAATTGATATAACAAGTCTAATAATCAATTCATTCTTCAATTCCCATCAATTCATAACCAAGATCCAAGACTTGGGGAATTTGGGAAAGGGAACATGATCAAAATGAAATTGCATCTATTTACATCAATTAATCAACAATTTATACTCAATTAGTCATAGGAAATCACAATTTATCATCAATTTGAAGTTTAGAAGAAAACCCCATGAAATTGGGTAATTTAGAAATCAACTTTGAAAGGAACTCTTGGTGAAAGGAATCCCAAGAGTGAAGAACTCATACCTTAATGAAGATTAATCCACATCATTGAAGTGAAATCCTAGAGAAATCGACCTTCTTATTCAAGCTTTCTTCCTTCTTCAATGTAGGAATTCGGGAGACAGAAAGTAGAGAGAAGTGAGATCTTTTGGATTTTGTTTTGGGGATTGAGTTTGGATGAGTGAAAAATGACTTTAAAATGACCCTTAGGTTATATATAATCATCCCCTAAATTACCCAAAACACCCCTCATTTAATTTGGTCTCTTTGTGAAGTCAAAACGTCAAAAATATGATTTTATCGGATCTGGGAAGTGGATGCGCGTAGCGGGGCCGACACACATTTTAAATTTTGAAAAAGGAGACAGAACTAGTGAGGTCATGTGGGTTGCGCGTCGCGCATCAGCCCACTGATTCTTGACTTTCGTCCTCCATGATCGTTCGGTTGGTCCTTGGGCGTTGTTATTGGACGTTTAGACCCTCCATATAACACTCTACCTAACCAAAGTCTTTTTACAAGTTTTAGACATCATTTGACCATCCGAAACCATCCCCAAACATCGACGTCAACTAGTTCAATTAGGCTACTTTCCGGATGTCATGGACGTCTTTTGATGTCTTGGCTCTAAAATATCTCGGATGAATTGTAAACATTATTTTAGGTCATAAAATAGTATCTAAACCTTTAGACACTCATGTTAGGCTCTAGATTAGGTCTTTACTTTTTGGAGTGTTACATAGACATTTTAATAGTTTATTAATTCATATTCGATTGTAGTTTGGGCTGTGACCCAAAGATGTTTCATGAGTCTAATTTTGTTTCTTGGATACTTAGCATTTTTATTGTTTTCCATAAAAGATATATTTTGAAGTATTACTATTTTGTGTGAAATTTTTTAATTACGCACTACTTGTCAAACATGTTATGCAATGAACGATGTGAAAGGGCTTGTACAAGATCTCCGAGAGGTAAAGTACACCGTTTTTTTATTCGAGATCGTCATATCTTCTAGGGTGTGCTCTCGGGTCGTAACACATTAGCTCAATAATAATTGAATGAGAACATCCTTTCAATACAACTCTCATATGTGAAATTAACACATTATCATATCATATCATAGTAAGGCACATAGGCAATTCAAAACATAAATTATATCATTACATATTAATCCTAATCTAACAATTAACAAAATCAAGACATTTCAATTGCATCATCATACAAACACCTACTGAATCTACTCACATTATATGCTTCAATTGAACTTCATCACCAAGTACAAGCCATCACAATTGAAGTAAAGGTTCAAGATCACAAAGTCTTACCAATTCTCCTTCAAAAGCCATCATCATTGGTATGCCCATCAACAAACTAAATTCACCCATAAATAGGTGTGATAACATCATTATTATAGTAATAAACATCAATTGCATCAACACTAATCAATTAAACATGAGTTCATAACATAGGGTAAGGGAATTTGGGTCAATTCATGATCTATTCCACATACTAGGTTTAACATCAAGAACTAGCATAATTGTACAATAATACATCATAATATAATCATAATAATCAAAACAATTTGAAAGGTCAATTTCGAATTAGAAAGAAACCTATGTTCATATCGTCTTTTGGAAATCAATTTGGAAGAACACTTTGGGGAAATGAGTCGAAAAGGTGAAATATTCCCATACCTTGTTAATCCTTGAAGATTGATGGAGGATTGTGAACTTCTTGCTGCTCTAAATCCCCTTGACCTTGGTCTTCTATGGATTGTTTTTGGGAGAGAGAAAGTAGAGAGAAGAAAGAGAGATTTCAATTTTTGGAATTGTGGTTGTTGGGTTAGTTTAATTAGACTTAGGTCTTTATATATGTCACATTAGGGGATCACCCTCTAGACGTAACCTACGCCGTCATCCTCGAAGAGGACTAAGACTAGCCTCTTAGTTTACATCATTACATTCATAGGTTAAAATGTGGACAATTTAAAACTTTTCTTCTATCTATCATTGAGGTTTACATAGACCTCTCGCATACACATAATATATTTATATCGAGTATGCATAGACCCTTCTTAAATGAAGATTACATAGTATTCTACTTCTATTGCACATACATATGTATAAGATATAGCATAGTCTTAAAATGGATGTCTCATATCATAACCATCTAAACAAGAGTATTATAATTGGGCATATCCCATACATCAATGTAATAAATCCACATATAGGCTTTACATTCTTTAGTACTCAAATGAAAAAGAAAGAACCAAAAGTATTATAACTAGAAAAATATTAATATCTCGATAGTGGCATTGCCCTCAGAAAGTGAGGACCTACCCAACTAGGAGAGTGGGAATTCCAAGTCTTCCTTGAAAAGTCGTCACAAGCCCTTCAATGACCGGAACCTAAAATGTTGGGGAAAAGGGAGTAAACGAGGTAAGCACATCACTTGTACTAAGTATAGGAACACATGAACACATAACATAAAATCATGCTAAAAAGGGACATTTCATTAAAGTATGCTATTTTACTTTGAAAAGCCATATACACATTCAAGAACCAATACAAGTCAATAATCCATATTCACTAAGTCAAGACAACTCTATCACCAAGTCATAACATCAACAAGCTTGAGTAAAAGTTTATAACATCATAAACAAAGCAAGACCATCCCTCATGATTCCTCATTAAGTCCACTAATGCAACGACTAGGTAAAGCCCCATAACGTTACTTAATCTAGTAAACCTAACAAGAACCATAATCAATGTACAACTTCACATAGCATATAATTAAGAGTATATCACATCATACTTTAACAATAGAGACCATACACATGTTCATAAGAGTAAACAACATCACATTGTGTCATTAACATGTAAGATCATCATATACATATCATTTACATTTATGATAATACACATACATAAGAATAACCTCCTAAGGCTTTCCTCAAGGGAAACGAGTGCAAGGTATAGGTAGAGTCCCATATCCCTACCTAGGCTAAGTCAAACCTCTAAGTCACACTAGTTGGTTTGTATTTCATTACTTCATTTTAGTTTAGGAATCATTTGCCTTAACCGACATAAACCACAAGAGCTAATGTTGAATCCAGTGTTGTAAAACCATTCACCGATGGAAGGTGGTCTACCGGCCAAAGTAGGACCAAACATAAACGTAGATTTTTAGGTGGATCCACTAGCTAGTCTTCCTATAGGGGCAACATAGTTAAGGAGCTAAGAGATATGTATGAACCCTCTACGTGCCATTTGGCATTGGAGACTTATCTCATGAGATTCCATAGGGTGAGTATCCCTCATAGGTGAGTCAGTACCTCATGTGGAACGATAGGGTGAATTCTTCCTCTATGGGAAGCCAACACCTCTCATTGTAAAGTTCACTCGGTCCTAAAATAAGTCCCTTTTTGAAATGTCTCTCATTATACTCATAAATTAGTTTTAGGTGATAGGAGACTAACCACTTGTATATTATCTTAATTAGATCATTAGAAATTGTATGAGAATCACCTTTCAATACATCCCTCATAGTGAGATCAACATCTTATATCATATCATAGTAATGCATATAAGTGAATCAACATCATCCTTATATCATAAAAAACTTAACATGATCTCACAATACATAAGTCAAGACATTTCAATACCAACGTCATACCATCACATACATAGGATAATCACAAGACATGCTTCAATTGAACTACATCACCAATCACAAGCCATCATAATTGAAGTAAAGGCTAAGATAATAGAGACTTACCCAATCTCCTTCATAAGACATCATCATGGTCTTACAATCAAATAACCAATCTCATCCAATAATAGGTGTAGTATCACCACTCAATAGTAATTAACACAAGAACTATGTCAATTGCATCATCGCTATCCAATTTACCTTCAATTCATAACCTAGAGTTTTTGGGGAAAAGGGTTCATCATGCATTCCTCAAGAAATAGATTCAATACCAACAATACATTACCCTAGGCAGTCCATGATTGAATTAGAATAGACAAAACAAGTCTAACAATCAATACATTAATCGATTCCATGAATTCTTGAGCAAGATCCAAGACTTGGGGGAATTGGGGAAAGGACATGATCGACATGAAATTCCATCAATTAACATCAACTACACAATAATATATACTAGATTAGTCATAGGCAATCATAATTCAACATAATCAAGCATCAATTTTGACTTTATAAGAAAACCCATATGTAGAGAAAAATCCTAAGAATTTTGGTAATTGAAATTAGACCTTGAAAGGACCTCTTGGGGAAAGGAATCCCAAGAGTGAAGAACTCATACCTTAATGAAGCTTTATTCCAAACAAAATGAGTGAAAATCTTGGAAACTTTGTCTTCTTCCTCAAGCTTCTTGTTCTTCAATGGAGGATGAATGAAGAGAGAGAACGTACAGAGAAGTGAGAGCAATTTTGGTTTCAATTTGGATTTCTGTTTTTGTAGTGGGAATGAATGAAAATTGACCTAAAGTCAATATATAGTCCACCCCCAAAGTACCCTTCATTATGTTGGACTTCCAAAAGTGAAGTCGAACTTGAATTTAATGTGAAGCCCCCGTCCATTACCATGCCCCACTTCACGGTCCGTGAAGTGCTCAATAGACCATGATGGTGGTCGTGAAGTGATGAGGCAGTAGCTCCCCTCGAGGAGCCTCTCTCCAACTTTCCCACTAAGGCAGGACCAAGGAGAACTTGTTCCCTTCCGTGAATATGCACTACGGCCCGTCAAGTTTCTCGTGTTTCACTTAGGCATTAGCTCACGATCGACCACCAACTCACCTTCTTTTTTTCTAAGGCCTTTCCACGGAATATCCTTCCCATCCATCAAGTTCACCACAATTCCTCAAGTGTCTCGTGGTGTCTTGGACAGTAGCTAGGCTACCTTGGTATGCTTTCCCATGGCTAAGTCCCTTCACGAGCTCCCCACCTTGGCCGTGGTCATGCTCGTGAAGAGTGAGGTAGTAGCCTCACTTCTTTGGCAGCTTTGGCCTCTTGTCTTTGGCTTACCCTTGAAGGTAGGCACTCCTCACTTTGCCTAGCATCCTTAAGCCCTTATTTGAACTTATATTTATATCCTCTTTATCTCACCGAGATAAAACCTCTAGACACTTTCTTCAACCCATCAAGACACCCCAATAGCCCAAGTAGTGAGTTCACCGAACGTCCTGGACGTTTTGATTCCTAAATGTCTTATATACCTTATAATTAACCTTAAAAAAGTGATACAACCGTTAGACACTCATGTTAGGATCTAGAAAACGCCTTAGACTTTCGGAGTGTTACATTATCCTCCCCTTAGGAACATTCGTCCCCGAATGACACTAAAATCTTTTGGAAGGAAGGAATAGACTCAAGACTACCAGCCCAACCAAAAACAATACATTATAACATGAGTTACAACATCAATCACGACATTTACACAATATCAATTCAAATCATCAATTACTACACATAAAGCTCAAAATTACAATATGAGGAATTTCCTTCTCATAAAAACATTGTAACACACTAAAATAAACTAAGGTTAACTAGAGCTTCGTGAATTTATTTTGAGTTAATTTAATGTTAACGTGAGTTGCATTGATGTTCTTAGGAAGTGTGTGATGTTTGGTTAAGTTTGGAGGTCAAACTTCCAAGAACGTCCATGACGTTCGGAAGGTGAGCCTTAGAAAGTGCTTGTGTGTTCTCATGCGTTTGAGTGAGTTTACGTGTTTGTTTTGTTTGAAATTGGTGTGAGATGTTCCTACGACCTGTACAACTATGTATAGGGGTTTAATGTCCTGGTACGAACCCACCTAGGACCCACGAGGGGCCCTAGAAGAGGACCCCATCTGTTTGTCTAGAAGCTTCCAAGCAGTGACCAACGACGGCCACAAGGGATGGTCCGTTTGTCAACAACAGGTCGGTCGACCATAGGCCTCGACTGGACTGCAAGGATTGCAAAGCCTCCACGTGATGGTGGCTAAGTCCCAATCAACGGACCATTACCAACGGGGCGTCAATTGAGAAATGGCACGTCTGTGAAGGGGGCGTCGATGGAACTGCCAAAAGATGCATTTTCTGCCAACGCTTGGGGTGTTTGGTAAATTTACCCCAAATATTTTATGAACCTAGGAAGTTAATTTAGGTCTTTTTAGGTATATTAAGATGTCTCAAACCCTTAGACCTAATTTTAAAGTTAATTTCCTAAAACCCTAAACCCCTCTCTCTTGAAAGACTCTCTCAAACTCCATAGAAGCTAAAACTCAAAAAATAGCTAGGAGGGCTTTGGGTGGACGTTTATTCATCAAAAAGCATTGGGGTTTACTCTAGTTGAGGTATGGTAGTCATCCTTTAACCCTCTTCCATTCAAGGAGTCCTTTCTAATAGATTTTCAAAAAGGGTTTTCAACCCTAACTTTTTCTATCTTTAACTCTAAATATGGGTCCTGCATGGAAAAGTTTTAAATGATTAAAATATGATGCTTCTAAGGTTAGTTGGTGATTTTAATGCTATAACCTCAATGTAAAAATGTTAAAGCTTTTTATCAAATTTTGGCTTACGGAATGGGTTAAATGAGCATGGTTTTGTCTTCTTTGAGCTTTGGTTTCCTTGTGTTAATACTGTTGTTTAGCTACTGCCTTAAGGGCTAATTTATGATGAATTGTTGAGTAAATTGTGAATAGGTGTGAAAGATTTGGAGGAATGGTAAGTTGGTTTCATAATTAACTCTTATTATGAATTGCTCTTGAGTGGTATGGTCCACCTTCTTGGTGGCGGTGTTTACTTGAATTGTATGAATGTGAAGTTACTTGTGTATTGTTAAAGAGGCCATGAAGAAATATTACGTGAAGTAAAATGATTGTGATGTTATTCTTGTTAATGTGGCTTATGAAGTTTATTATGAGATGTATGCTACAGAATATGCCTAAATGATTTATATCAATATGTGAAGTATGTTAAAGTGTGTAATTTGATGAATGAAGGACTAAAAATGAATAGAAGTTAATGTAAATGAAATGATGATTATGGGCAAGGTGTGTTCACATGTACACACATATACACACACTTTAAATGAATGAATGAATGAAGTTAAAGAATGTGAATGAAAAAGGGAGTTTTGGGGTGAACACTCTTCGTGAGTTGAGATGAAGTGTTTAGTACCAACCTCATTGTCTTCCAAGAGCTTTATAAGATAGGTAGGAGGATGAATGCCCTTCGTGAGTTGAGATGTGGTGTTCACTAGTTATCCTTAACCTATAGTATATAATGTTGAGAATCCGTGGGGAGTGTTGAGATGTTGTATTCCATTGTACCTCTTTAGATGAGTACTCCTCGTGAGAAGAGAGTGATTTACTTAGTACCAATCTCTTTATCCCATAACTATGCGGCCGCATAGGTATAGCTATTGGGAAATCCATGTAAAAGCTAAAAGAAAAAGCCTCACTCTAGGCAAGTGGGGGACCCTTCTCCGATAAAGGAAGTATCGGGATTCCATGTTTAGCTCTCATGGTCTATGTCGGTTAAGCTAACCCCACAAAATAAATGAATAAACTCAATCTTCTAAAAGATTGTACTACTTAGGGTAGGTGGTGAAATGGGACGCTATCTATACATTGCACTAGGTAGGCATTCCGAAAGGGGAGTCTTGGTGAGTTTTATATGAATTGAAAGTACTAAGTCTTCTTAAAGAGTGTACTACTTAGGGTAGGTGGTGGAATGGGACGCGATCTATTCAATGCACTAGGTAGGCATTCTGAAAGGGAGTCTTTGTGAGTCTTATTGAATTGAACGAGCTAAGTCTTCTAAAAGAGTGTACTACTTAGGGTAGGTGGTGGAATGAGATGCCATCTATTCATTGCACTAAGTAGGCATTCTGAAAGGGAAGTCTTGGTGTTTTATGTGGAGTGTTTTGAGTGTTCTTCTAATGTTTTGTTATTGAAGAGTGGCTTCTTCCCCCGAGGTGAGTAAGCCTTTAATGGGTAGTCTTGAGGATCATTTAGGTGTGCATCGAAGGGATTGTATGGGCGGTCCCCTCATGTCTTACCTTGGTGAGTCTTAGGATAACCTAGTTTTTAGGGGAACTCCTACGGAAATGAGTTCACTTCATCTTGGCTTGACTTTGGGAGTTCACTATTTTGGGATTCAAGTTCACTGTAAAGGCGAATATGAATTCAGTGTAATGTTGGAAGGGTTCCCTGTAACTTTTGGGTACTCCACTGTAAAATGTTCCTTTTTGTTAAGATTTTGGAAATCCTTCTCTTAAGTGTTAAATGATTATTCTTATGTTGTTTTACTTCTATATTCATGAATGTTTTATTTAATTGGCATGAAAATGTTGTAAGACCCCCAAAATGAGTTAGGGTATCTAGATTCTAACATCTTCGTCATAAGGGTATAAGTTCCTAAAAAAGCTTATAATATGGTATTGAGGGAGTGTGTAAGGTTTGAGGTTATTTGGAAGTCAAACGTCAAGGGACGACCAAGACGTTCCATGACTAGTCACCTATGTGCCTCATGTGTCTATATGTGTTTATATTTGTATTTCATGAGCTTATGAAGTCTTAAAATGAGTTATAATTATCTTTATAGGAAGTATATGAATTTTCATGAAGTTTAAAGGTCAAACGTCCAAGAACGTCTAAGACGTTGAAAGTTAGCCCTTGAGTCGTTCATGTGTGTCTTGAGTGTGCCTTGCATGTTTGGATGTGTTTTACGTGTGCATTTTGGCTGAAACTTTCTTGGAAGGTCTTAAACATGTTAAGGTTCATATTTACGTTTGAAACTCCCGGGTATGACTTCCCAAGGGCCTCGCAAAATGGCCCACAAGAAGGACCCAAAGGATGTCGAGACAGTGCCTTGGCATTGTCAATCGACGAGCTAAGTTGACGCCCTGTTTCCCAATCGAAGCATGGGATGCATAGATCAACACATGGCTTGGTGAGACTTGTGACTCAAATAAGAAGTTGCATTCACCAATGACGGAGCAGCAGGATGCCCTGTCGTCCAGTCGACGCCCAGTCGATGCCCAGTCGATGTTGTCCGTTGATGGTTGCCTGCAACTGCAACAAGAACACTGTTTCATTAAAGGGGTGAATGGGAAATTCACCCCATGTCCTAACCTGACCCTACTTTGTTTATTCATTATCTTTCGGTGTATTTAAGGGGAAAAAACTTGATCAACCCATTCCCAATCCCATTGAGACAAAATAAACATTCCCTCCAAAACCAATTCTCCCTAGAAACCTCCATGGATGGTGAAGATCAAGAACATATTGGAGCTTGTATTCTTATGGGTTCTTCATAAAGTTTTAGAGGTTTCTTCTAGACAAAGGTATTGTGATCCTTCATCTCTAGTTATCCTTCCATCTAGAGAGTTAATCTCAAAGTTTCAAAGAGATTTCATAATCAAACTTCTTCTTCTTCAATCTAGCCATGAGTTCTTTCAAAAAATGTTTTTATTGGATTAATCATGATAAATTGATGATAATGTATTTGTTTTAACGTGAAATTTAATCCAATTGCATTATAAACCCATGTCCCTTCCCAAACTCAATTTAGCCTTTGCATGGGCATTGTGATCGTGACTTGTTATTGATTGAATTGGTGATTCTATTTGTTGAATTTTATTATACCAACTGCTAGTAACGTGAATTGATGATGAATTATGTGACTATTGTAATTAACATGTGAAGTGATGCTTGAATACTTGATCTCTACTTTCTATTGATTGTTAATGTATGGACTTCACTGTAACATCGATTCTATGGTACATGTATAGGATTTCGTTTATGTAAAGTTAACTGTAGATAATGCCTTTATATGATGTTATTGATGAATTTTTGGGTATTAATCCTTGATTATAAAACAAAGGATTATTGGTATGGATCTGTATTAGCATGATCGTTAGCGTTAATATTTAAATTATATACATGATGTGATCTAACTAGGAGCTAGTTGCATATTAGACTCGATTTTATGTCTTTACTATGAACCTAATTGGTATTAAATATATTATATGAATGTTGATTATGATGATGAAATCAAGGAATATAGTAAGTGATATATGTCCTCCTACTTTACAGTGTATTGGTGATGTTTGTGTACATGTTGTAGTATGATCTTGTAGTGGCTTATGCTAGTTACTTTTATGATTAAGTACATGTAGGTGCTGCCCTATATATGATTTTTTGATGAAAAAGGGTGTATCGATCAATGATGATCAAAGGTTGATGAATTGGTAAGAATGACTCTCCTTCTCTACTTTCTTAATAGTATTGATAGTTGATGAAGCCTTAATATGGCATTGGTGGTATGGTCCCACTATATGGTGCGGTGTTTACTTTATTAACTAATATATTGTAATGTGAATAATGGCCTAAAAAAATTGTGATATGATTGTGTGGTGGTGGTGATCACAAGTGTGAATCTTATGCCTACTTGCCTATTTTAGTTGTGATCTGGTTGTATGGCTATTGTATAAGAATGTGTATATCTAATTAAGGTAAAGTGTGGGTGCTGCCATTGATGAGTTAAAATGGTTAAATCCTTTACCTATTGTACCTCTATGTTGGAATGCCATGATAGCAAAAGTTAGGAAGTCTAAGTGAAATATGAAGTTGACTTGTCTCCTAAGCTTTGTGTTTATGTCGATCTATGCTTGAGAAGTTATGTGTATGTATTTCTTAGAGCGGGGTGGCTGCTTAATGTGTTGTTGATAGCCATTATGTGATATGTTCGACCAATTGTGACACCTCACGCTTCATGCATGCTTATAAGTAGATAATGGATCATAGTGTCTATATGATGAGAGGTTTGTTCTCATATTTCTTAGCTAAGTATTATACGGTGACTATGCGATGTAAATGCATATATAGATTAACGTTTGTATTATGTTATGTATTTTTTAACGGCAGATGACTTTATAGTGTGTACTAGATGGACAAGGGTGGACCTTGTTTGTTTGCAAGTGTACTTGATAAGGTTCGATTCTTGTTTGGTTTCTATATAACTGAAAAATGAATAGATGGATATTAATGAATATGACTTAATGATTGATGAAGTTATGTATGTGCATCGATGGGTCTTTAATGTGTTTTTTATGACTGAAAGGGAGTTCACTTTATATAGTTTATCCTTAGCTTAGTGCTTGGATATGAATGTTGATAATGTGATTTATTGTTTGGAAAGGTGTGCTCGCATATAAGTTGACACCACTGTTATGATGGATCTAGTCATCAGGGGCCTTAGGTGTCTCCAAGAGTACTCTAAAACTAGATGGTTCTTCAATATGCTATAAGCATATGAGGAACAAATATCCTAAGCATATGTTTTATGATATACTGTTAATAAAGGCTTCTAACAAAGGAAACTTAGCTTAGCTCCGAGTGACTTGACATGAGAGGTATTGACTTCCCTGGAGGAAGATTTACCATTTGTTACTTATGGAGTGTTGATTCCCTTAGAGAAATACTCACCTATGGATCCGCATGAGGTGGTGGCTTCCCTTTGAGGCCGGTTCACCCATATTTTCGCATGAGAGGAGGCCCCAATTGCAAAATGGCATGTAGAGGGATCATACCTATATCTTAGTTCCATAAACTATTCTTGACACATAGGATCTAGCAAGTGAATACACTTAGGATGATAGGATATATGTTAAGGTTCTACTTTGGCTAAGTGGAACACCTTCCATTGGTGTAAGGCTCTACAACACCAAATTCAATGGTTAGAACCCATGGTCTTAGTGTCGTTTAAGGATATAGTTTCCCTAAAGTAAAATTGACAATGGAAGTAAATGACTAGTACCATAACTAGGATGACCTAAGAGAGGTTACTTAGGATAGGTGGAAGTAATGAACCCATCTAGATATTGCACAAGTAGCTCCTTAAGAAGTTCTAGGAAGGTATTCTAATGTACTTTAAATATTATGTCCTTATACATGACATTGTAGTAATTGTCAACTTGTTATGAAGCTGTGGATGGTATTACTCTATATGATGTGAACTTGTCCCTATATGCATGATGTTGGTATTAATGACTATATGATGAAGGTCTTGCCTAGCTTTGATGAAGTTGCATTTATTTGTTATGTTGATGTATGAAGTGTTAAGGCTTGTGGTCTCACGATATGTTTACTAAGTATGTGTGAGGTTATGGGGATTCACATGTACATTGCACTAGTAGACTAAGATTGAGGTCATGAGTAAGGTCTAATAACGATTTATGTGAAGTGAAATGAATAGATGTGCAAATGGATGTAACTTACTGTAAAGCCAATTGAGTCTTGACTTAAATGTGTCAATGATGTATTATGCTTCCATAATTATATGTGTTGGCTTATGTAGGTTGCATGTATGTTTTCTTTGTGGCCTAAGGTGATGCATTGCACCAATTATCCTAAAGGGTTACTTGGGATGTTAATGAATAAAAGAAAAGGTAGCTCACTGTAAAGAAGGAAATAGCTCACTGCAGTGTGGCTTTAAAATGCCTTAAATTCTATATGTGATCTTATATGATGTTTGGCTTTTAGATATGTCTATATGAAGTATGTAAATGATATAAATGATATTGTATAAGTGTTTTATGAAGATTTACTCAAAAAGGCATGAAGTATGATTTCAAGAAAATGTCCCTTTTAAATGCATGTTTTTGCATGGCTGTCATACTTAGTGTATTCTTGTACTAATACAATTATTCTATACTTCTTACACAAAGTGTAGGTTATGGATGCTTAAGGGATGTTTATATCATTGAGGAGCTTTATTTGTGATTCCCAAGCTCAAGGAAAGGAATCCTTAAGTTTCAAGAATCTCCTAAGTTATGGTTTACTATAAAGTGTAGTATTATTGTACTTATGTATTATGTTGTAAGGTCCGTGTCCCAAAAGTACTCTTACGATGTTGAGTCTAGAATGGAAAATAGAATTAAGGTCTAAATACGTATTATGACATATGTTTTATATATATATGAAGTGATGTGTCTAGAATATGATGTGTTATGAAAATTTATAAATTTTCCACTAAATTTACTATGACAATGCGATGAATGATAACAATGGGCTTGTATAAGAGCTCCAATAGGTCAAGTACGCCATGTTACTTCTAGGGGGTGCTCCCCGGATGTGACAAACGTGGTATCAGAGCATTAGGTTTATAAAGTGGTTTTAGGTTCTAAAAGTTTCATATTGTCACGTCTAGTAGAGTCTCGTGTTCATTGATGGTGAGTCGCGACATCATCAAATGATATGGGAGGATATAAGACGATAGAATTTCCCTTCTTCATCATTCTCATATCGCCATAGAACTTAACTCTATAAGATCTCTCTTTTATGTTTTCTTGTCCGGTTGTCTTTTAGATGTGATTGCTTGGATGAGATGATATCTTATATGCTTGAGGAAGAAAAGATTAGTTAATGATTAACAAGGCTTTATGGTTGTATGAGTATGTGTGCAGGTGAATTTTGTTATGTCTTGATGATGTGATGCCATTTATGGCTATGTATGAGACTTATGTGAAATAGCATGTTATGTTGAGAAATGAATGTCATGATAGGATTAAAGCATGTTAGAAGTTATTTTAGTTAAAATAAGTTTCATTTGGAATGATGTGTTACTATATGGTATTACATAATGGTAGCGTAATGATATGATTTTGAGCTTGTATATGCTTAGTGACTACCTATAGAAGTATGCCACCCTAAGAATATGTGCTTAAAAGTGCTTAATGTTTTCTTTTGTATATATGTGGCCCTTGAAAAGTTGCCTAGTAGGAATTGGAGTCCTTTGTATAGACTTGATCCTAGGTTTGAAGGTAGTATGCTTGTCTTGGTAGGGTGATGATGGGGGTTTTAGTGACCTAGGAGTCACCTTACTGTAATGTCCAAATAAAAAGAAGAAATTTGAAGGCTAAGTCTCTTCTATTATTTCTCCTAATGTTGAATGGCCTTGGTGTCTATTGTATTGTATGAAAATCTTATGTGGTTGAATGGTATGACTTAACTTGATGATTGGGGTTAAATTGGTTAAGTGATAAGGTTTAGAATACCTTGGTTGACTTACTCTAATTCCTTCTAAGGTGGTAATCACTTTTAAGTGATGAAAAATGAAGGTTGTTAAGTTAAGATCCTCTTAAGGTTGGGTTAAGTTGCTCTTAATTGGGTTTACCCTAAGTAGGGGATGGTGATGAAGTAGTAAGGTTGTAGATATTTTCTACCTTGTCCTTCTATTTTTTTCTTGAACTTGAAACTAGTGAATTCTTAGTAAGCTTGTTCATGAATAGATTTTTGCCTAAAATATGAATAACATGACCTTTATATGTTTCGTATGTACTGATTGACATTACCTTAAGGATATTTTAAGATTCCAAAGTGCATGAAGGGAAATTTTTATAAAATCCATGTTTTCTCATGTGTATTGTGCATCTTAACATGCTAATTGTGAATTTGACTTCTTGAGGTAAGATAAGAAACATGGTTGTAGTCACTTGTGACGTGTAATGTTTAGCCTTATAAAGGAAATTGAGTATCTTTAAAATGAAAAGTGTAGAGTCACTTGAAAACTATGTGACTTTTATGATTTGAAAACCATGATTGTAGGCTCACTCTTAAAAGATGAAAGCATGTTTAGCTAAGTGTCTTTTCTGTGCCTATGATTTGTATTATTTTCCCCAAATGATGCTTACTGTGAAGGTGAGTACTATGTTAGAAATTGACATTTTGTGAAATGTCTTCCTACTTGTTGTGATGTATTTGGTGTGAATTACCATTTAAACTTCCCTAGGAAGGAAACATGAGCATGTCTTGGTTTAAAAGTTGAGAAATTCTCATTTTAAAAAGGGATTGACCTTGTACTTTGCTTGGGTGTGCGCTCATGATACATGTAAGTGTGTGAGAGAAGGACATTTGTCACAACCCGAAACCATACCCTAGAAGATAGGGTGCAATCTCGGATTGCGACCGGTGTCGTCGAACTCTCAGAGTTCTAAGACAAGCCTCATTCATATCATTCATTGCATATATATAGTGAAAAGTAGTGCGGAATTAAAACTTTTCACAAAACATAATATAGTCCTTAAAAATCTCTTTCATATAAAAGTAATAGAAATGCTAGGTCTCAATCTCATCATCTTAAGACACAAGATTACTTTGGGACACGGCCCATAATTCAATACGAAAATAGAAAGACATAGTCTATTACAATACTTCAAAGAAAACAATAAAAGACATATGCCCTCGAGTCAATTGAGGACATACTTCAACTTCTTCTTGAACGATCTTCTAAGTCCAAGTCTTCACTTCACAAGCTCTTCACCTACCAAGAACTATAGATAGAAAATAAAGCATGGAATTAGTACAACCACATGTACTAAGTATGGCTATATGCATAAAATCATGAAAATAGACTTTATTGGAAATATGCATCTTTTCATTTGGAAATCATAGTTTAAACATAAGAACATCATTTAGCAATTAGGAAACACATAACATAACCATTAACCAAAAATACCATTTAAAGAACTTAATTTACAGTGAGCTATATTCACTGTACAGTGAATTAATTCACTGTTACAGTGAAGCAATTCATCCCTCACTTTAAGTCTTCCTAGCATATAATTCCCTCACTTAAAGTCATCCTAAGATTCACTTAAGTCACACAAAGAGAGACCGCCCATACACCCTCTCTAGATGTGCCTAAACGACCCTTAAGATTACCTACAATGAGTCACATACATACTTAGAAAACAATTATAAACATCTATGTAAGACTCATCTACCAACATTCGTCCTCGAATGACACTTGCCACTCTCCGAACACTTCCAAGATTAGAGACTCAACTAGCAGCACATAACCAAGCCATACAACACATATCTAAGAAGAAATCATCAACTTCACATAGTCAAGATATTCGCAACACAACAAGAAACTAGAAAACAATTCTATAACTCATTATGCTACAAAATTCACATGCTTCAATCCAAATAGCAAAAACTTATTTTATATTCAAAATCATACTCATATACATCAGTTCTAACCACATTACTACAATTTTAGACCAAAGAATCAAATAGTCATTTTCTCAAAAATTTAACAGTGAGCAGTGTATCAAGCTACAGTGATTTTTTGCAAATTTTCCAAAAATGCAATTTTTAGGCAATTCTTTATATAGACATGCTAATATGCAAGATAACATCATTTAAACACATCATACAACATGCTCAAAGCTTCATAGAACACACAATGCAAGAAGTTAATTGAAATTCAATTTCAACCAAACTCGTAAATATCATGCACAAGCAACAAATCAAGGAATTCTATCCCATCTACAAACTAAACTCCCCCACTCAGAAGGAACTCATACTATCAAAAGAGAAACAAGAACTTACCAACATCATCATCACCATCACCCGACTTCTCAATTCTAGTCCGGAGTGCATAGAAACGCCTCTTAGTTGGAGCATCTTCCTTCGGAACACTAGCCTCAACCCTCTTGCCCTCCTTCCTAGAAGCAATGTTTGGACAATCTCTCACTTTGTGCCCATCCTTTCCACATCCAAAGCAACTACCGGTACCCAATAAACACTCACCATAATGTATCTTACCACAAGTGGCACATAAAGGTTTGTCATTGCTAGAACCACCTCTCTTCTCAAACTTCTTCTTAGGAACACTAGGTCCATCTTGAGTTTGAACCCTCTTTTTGAACCTAGGTTGCACTTGGTCACTAGCAACACTCCTTTTCTAGTTCCTCGACATCCTCCTAATTTTAGACTCTTCAATTGATTGTGCATACACCATGAGTCTAGCCAAAGTTATATTATCATGCAACATAGCCGTACGGCATTCCTTCTTCACTAAATCGGCTACACCCGTCACAAAGCGACTCATTTCATCCCTTGAATTAGTCACTAGGAAGGTGCATACTTAGACAAAGTCGAGAATTTCAAAGAGTACTCCTCAACACTCATATTGCCTTGCTTGAGATTGATAAATTCTTCTACCTTCTCTTCCCTCTTGTCACGGGGAAAGTACTTGCCAAGAAAAGCTTCCTTCAATTCTTCCCACTCAATAGGACCCGACTCCACCGGTCTATTGTCCTTCCATTGAGTGTACCAAATTTGAGACACATCTCTCAATTGATAAGAAGCCAACTCCGCCTTCTCCCTAGATGTAACCCCCATAGCACTCAAAACTTTGTACACACCATCAAGAAATTCTTGGGGATCCTCATTCACCTTAGAGCCAAGAAAGATTGGAGGATTCAACCTCACAAAGTCTCTCAACCTAGATGACATAGTTCTCTCCATAGCATTAACCCTAGGCATCATGTTCAAGTTAGCTTGAGCCGTTACGGCTTGGGCTACAGCAAGCAAAGCCTCTCCAATCACCCTATTAGACAATTCCGGCACCTCATCACCTCGTCCTACATTAGGAGCATGATCACCTTGAGGAGGCACTTGATCATCTTGAGCACCTTGAACACCTTGAACACCTTGAGCACCTTGAGGAACTTGCTCAACTTGGGGAAGAACTTCCTCATTACCCCTTCCCTCTTCCATCCTTCTAGCGGCCATCCTTCTAGTATTCATCTCCTAGAAAACAAGGAAACACATTTAGAAGGATACTCATAACATAACTCTACCGCACGAACATAGGAGTAGAAATGAAGGGAAACACTATCGTCCTATAGCCTCTCGCCCATAGATGTGTCGCGACTCACACCGATGGTCAAGACTCTACTAGACGTGACTTGATGAGACTTTTGATACCTAATACTACTTTCACCAACCTATGCTTGATACCAACTTTGTCACAACCCGAAACCATACCCTAGAAGATAGGGTGCAATCTCGGATTGCGACCGCGTCGTCGAACTCTCAGAGTTCTAAGACAAGCCTCATTCATATCATTCATTGCATATACATAGTGAAAAGTAGTGCGGAATTAAAACTTTTCACAAAACATAATATAGTCTTTAAAATTCTCTTTCATATAAAAGTAATAGAAATGCTAAGTCTCAATCTCATCATCTTAAGACACAAAAGTACTTTGGGACACGGCCCATACTTCAATACGAAAATAGAAAGACATAGTCTATTACAATACTTCAAAGAAAATAATACAAGACATATGCCCTCGAGTCAATTGAGGACATACTTCAACTTCTTCTTGAACGATCTTCTATGTCTAAGTCTTCACTTCACAAGCTCTTCAACTACCAAGAACTATAGATAGAAAATAAAGCATCGAATTAGTACAACCACATGTACTAAGTATGGCTATATGCATAAAATCATGAAAATGGACTTTATTGGAAATATGCATCTTTTCATTTGGAAATCATAGTTTAAACATAAGAACATCATTTAGCAGTTAGGAAACACATAAGATAACCATTAACCAAAAATATCATTTAAAGAACTCAATTTACAGTGAGCTATATTCACTGTAACAGTGAATTAATTCACTGTTACAGTAAAGAACTTCATCCCTCACTTTAAGTCTTCCTAGCATGTAATTCCCTCACGTAAAGTCATCCTAAGATTCACTTAAGTCACACAAAGAGAGACCGCCCATACACCCTCTCTAGATGTGCCTAAACGACCCTTAAGATTACCTACAATGAGTCACATACATACTTAGAAAACAATCATAAACATCTATGTAAGATTCATCTACCAAAGGTGATTTCCAAGGTTCACTTGAGTGAGTGTGGAGCGACCGCCCATACAATCTCTATCACACACACTCAACAGATCCTATAGACTACCTCAAATAGAATCATTCTCACTAAACACACCACACTTAGATTAGAAGACATTCTCCTTCCAAAGACTATCAAAAGACCTACTTAAGTAAATCGAGAAGATAATGTCCATAGTGCAGTGACCTCTTCAAGATTACCTAAATAGTCCTTAAGACTTCCTAAGGTTTAGATCATGTCAACAAGATTAACCAACTTCCCTAACTAGAGTCATCCTCAAGACTTCCAAAGATAAGACATGAAGAGACCATCCTTTCATGCCCTCCTCACACTTTAGCTAAGGAATGCTTAAGTCACTTTAGATTAGGTACTCATTCATTTACATAGTTACTAACATAGGTCATTAGTTCATTAGTTCATTAAGACTCATACATCACATAAGACACTCACATAAAGCATCACATAAGACACTCACATAATGGTCTTGGACAAGACCTAGGAACTCCACATAACACCTTCAAAGTCTATTGTGCAATGTCTAGATAGCGTCCCATACCACCACCTAAACCTCATAAACTTATCTAATGCTAATAGGTATTCCACATGATGAGAATAGGCAATAACCGACATAGACCATGGTAGCAAGACATGGAATCCGAAGTTCTATCCTACTCCGATGAGGTTGTTCTACTTGCCAATGGTAGAACTTGGACACATCCCATGTAGGCACATGGTTAAGGAATATGAAGGGCGTATAAGCATTCAGTCTTTCTTAACTGAATCCACTTCCCTTACTCATACTCACTCGGTGCTAGCCTTAGTTCTCATAGATTAATTCACATTAAGGTTCATATAAATAGGTCCATATCTAGTTCATGACCCCCTTTACATTCACCCTACCAAAGCAAGGTCCACTAGGGCATAACTCACTTTGGCGACAAGAAGCTCATACTTTCCTAAGGTATGATATGATGCCGTTCCAGCCAATCAACCTTAAGTCCATCACTCATCACATGAAGGATACCATTACGGCTAACTACTTCACAATTATAACCTCGCCACTAAGTTCAAGGTTCCACATAAATGACCTCTTATCATTAAGGTCTCACTTAATTATTATTCAAGACTAAGAGTTTAACACCCTATATCAAGACATCACATATACATAATCCTATATACATCAAGGAAGTGATACAAGTCAACCAAGACAAGACATCACATACTTCACTTTTAACACATAATACAAGTCATTCTAGAAACACCTCTAAAACAACCTAACATCTTCAAGTCATCCTATATATCATCATAACATCATTAATATACTCCACATAGACTCATAAATTCAAGTAGGAATAACCAAGACTTAACCTAACACTACACTCATAATGTCAAGTCAAAGTCTAACATGATCACTTAAGGCAACATAACTAGAAGAATACATACATGACTATATAACTTCACATGTAGATAGGTAATGTCATCAACCTACACAAATAGCCACATAACTTCAAGTAATTGCCAATAAGGCCATGCTCATAATATTGCATAAAGTAACGCCGACAAGGCCACATCAATTGCAAGTAAAACACATAACACCGCCACCATAAGTGGACCATACCAATCACAATAGAATCGAAGTATAATTAATATCAAATTAAGGAAAACGGGGCAGCATACCTTCATCCCCATATCCACACTTCAATTCAATGCCAAATCAACCAATTCAACATCACAAGGCCCTTACCCATGGCCATGAACAACAATTCAAAGCAATAACCATAAAACTCAATGAATCTACATCAATTCAATCTAGGTTTAACAATCTAAGATCAATTATATATCAATTGAATACAATTCTTATATCATTAGAAAGCCCATAAGAAACTACACAACAATTCATCAACATTAGCTTAATATCAAGTAACCCAAAAGTAGTCAAAACTAGGGTTCATCAATTCACATGGGTTCATAGGTAATTTATGTTGAAATCATCAATACAATATCAATTAGATCATAATTCAATGTTTAGAAATCATTTATGCAAGAACCCATGGTAGAATCCCGAAATTGGACAATTCACTTTAGAAAACTTTGTAAAACACTTTGAGGATTGGGCTCCTTGATGAAATAAGTTTCAAGGATCAAAAGCCATACCTCAAGGATGATAATTCTTCACTTTGATGAAGAATTTCCACACAAGAACCCCTCACCAAGCTGCCTCTTCAATGGAGTCTTCAATGGAGGTTTTGGGATATTCTAAGAGTTTTGGGTTTTCAATTTGAAGAATGAAGTCTTTAGGGTGTTAACTACTTATATAGTTAATTAAAATACCCATAAGACCCTTAATAAACCGCCTAAACTCTTATTTGGAAGTGGGGTGAATTTACAATTCACCCCTGACTTGGCAGAAAAATCTGCACGCAGGAGACCACTCATGACGACCTGCCCATGACGGGGCGTCACGGGTGAAACGGGCGTCATGGCCTTCCGTTGCAAGCAACAGTAGCTTGCCAAGGGTCCCTCTACACCCTTGGACAAGTCCCCCACGACGAGACCCTTGTGACGGGGCGTCACAGCCACTACTGGCCGTTGACAGCTCCGTCGCCAAGGCTGCCTGGGACTGCCTGCACATCAGTTTTGGGTCCTTCCTCAAGGACCCTTGATGGTCCTTGGGATAATTTCCCACGTTTCCAACCCAAATATGATCATATATAGTTTAACACCTCTCACATGAATTTCATCCAAAACGAACACATAAAACTCAACGAAACTCGCCTAGACGTACAGGTCGACTCAAGGCATATCTTTCAAACGCCTTGGACGTTCTTGGTCATTTGACCTCCAAACTTCACGAAACTTTAACCACTGCCTATACATGATATATTAACTCTATTAAGAACCTTAAAACACCATGAAACACACATAAACACATAAAACCACATAAGAGACATCTAGGTGACTTAGTCGTCAAACGTCTTAGTCGTCGCTTGACGTTTGACTTCCAACACCTCTAATACTTTAGCTAATGCCTTTATACCAAATATTAAACATATTTAGGACCTTATAACACCAAGACCAACATGTTAGGCTCTGGTTAACCTATGTCGTTTTCGAGGTCTTACAACATTCCTCCTTAATCATGACTAAGAATGGTATGGTTGAGTATGACCTTCATGGAAATAGGTTTAACTAATAAATATCTTTGCTGATTCAATCAACTCAAGTCTATGTGAATTGAAGTATGAGTGTCTAATTGTTTCTTGAGCGTTGTTCAAATCTGCCTAAGTGTGACTTAAAGATGGTTGCAAGATGATTCTTAATGAATTGAAGTGTAATGACCATGTTATTACTAGGAGAAGGATGTTCCTCCTATAAACATGATAGGAGCCTTTGTGGTTGATGCATTAAAAAGTGAGTGAATGAAAGTTTTGCTTGCTTGCGTGCATTGAGTGCTATAATGATTTGAAGTTGTGTTCCTTGTAAGTTTGGTGCATTAACTTCTATGTGATGTTGTTATGAATGTGATGAAATGCTCTAGGATTCATTTAAGTCCTTGTTGTGATTAAGTTTTCCAAGTGTTATTCGAGTAAGAATATTCCCAAGTGGGGGATAATGTAAGACCTCCAAAATGAGTTAGGGTGTCTAGATCCTAAAATCTGCGTCATAAGGATATAAGTTCCTAAAAAAGCTTATAATATGGTATTGAGGGAGTGTGTAAGGTTTGAGGTTATTTGGAAGTCAAACGTCAAGGGACGACCAAGACGTTCCATGACTAGTCACCTATGTGCCTCATGTGTCTATACGTGCTTATATTTGTATGTCATTAGCTTATGAAGTCTTAAAATGAGTTATAATTATATTTAAAGGCAGTATATGGAGTTTCATGAAGTTTAAAGGTCAAACGTCCAAGAACATCTAAGACGTTGAAAGTTAGCCCTTGAGACGTTCATGTGTGTCTTGAGTGTGCCTTGCATGTTTGGATGTGTTTTACGTGTGAATTTTGGCTGAAATTAGCATGGAAGGTCTTAAGCATGTTAAGGTGCATATTTACGTTTGAAACTCCCGGGTACGACTCCCCAAGGGCCCACAAGAAGGACCCAAAGACTGTCGAGACAGTGCCTTGGCATTGTCAATCGACGAGCCAAGTTGACGCCCCGTTTCCCAATCGACGCATGGGATGCATAGCTCAACACATGGCTTGGTGAGACTTGTGCCTCAAATAAGGAGCTGCAGTCACCAATGACGGAGCAGCAGGATGCCCTGTTGTCCAGTCGTATAACGCCCCAAAATGAACTAAGGTGAACTAGAGCCTCAAAGTTGTTTCTTGAGTTAATTTTAAGTTAAACGGAGTTAGTTTGGTGTCCTTAGGTAGTGTGCAAATTTTGGTTAAGTTTGGAGTTCAATCGACCAAAAACGTCCATGACGTTCGGATGGTATGCCTTAGAATGTACTTGTATGTCTTGGCGAGTTTGGATGAGTTTTATGTGTTCGTTTTACTTGAAACATGCGTCGGATGTTCCTTAGACCTAGTCGACTTAGTTTAGGGGTTTGACGTCCGGGCATGACCCCACCTAGGACCCACAAGGGGCCCTAGATGAAGGGCCCAAGACTTGGGCAAATTCTGCCCATCAGTGGCTCACGACGACCATGGCGACGGTCCGTTCCACTCAGGACGGTCCGTCGATCCAGGGCGTCGCGAGTGACAGAGAGTGGAAACTTAGACAGGCTCCAGTTTGAGCCAAGTGTTCCTCGACGGGACCCCATGACGGTCCGTGGTGAACGTGATGGTCCGTCGAGGAGGTCTCGTAAACGAGGCCTGCCAGTGCACGACTTAAGGCTGCCAACTTGGGGTGTTTTACGTAAATACACCCCAAGTCTTATAAGACCCTAGGTGTATATTTTTGGTATTTTTAGGTTATATTAAATTAGTTTTAAACCCTAGACCTAGACAAGACCCCCTCACTTCAACATTCAAACTCTCTCTCTAAAAAGAAAACTCTCTCAAAGTCACCATTGAAGCCAAGGCTCAAGGAGGGAAAGGAGGGCTGCTTTGGGCTTGTTCCTTCATCAAATTCGTGGGTTTATTTCTCCTAAAGGTATGGTATCCATTCTTGAATACCTTTCCATTCAAGAAGCAACTTCCAAAATGGTTTTCAAAAAGGGGTTTTAAACTCAACTTCTTCTAAACTTTGATTTCTATTATGGGTCTTCTTGTAACTAAGTTCTAATGGTTTAAATGTATTTATCTTGGTTTGAATAGATGATTTTGATGTTAAAACTCCACGAAACTCTTGTTTATGCATACTTCAATTTTTGACTTGAAAATGGGTTATGTGAGCATGATTTGAGTAGGGTATGAACTTGGGTCTTCTTGTATTTGTCGTGTTGGTGTAGCTACTGCCCTAAGGGCCTTAATATGGTGAAATATTGATAAATTGCTTATGGGTAATGATGGTTTGATTTGTTGATGAGTTGCTCTCATTGTATAATTCTTATTATGAATTGCTATTTGAGTGGTATGGTCCACCTTATGGGTGGCGATGCTAATTGATGAACTTGATGTTACTTAGTATGGTTTGAGTATGTGACCTTGAAGGTCTAATATGTGAAATGAAGATATATATATTGGAAATGGGTCTTGTGTTGTGTTTGATGTAGCTTTAATTGCATGTTTGAGCTAGTTTATGTCTAAATGAAGTATATGATTATGAGAAGTATGTAGAGTGTGTAGCTTGATAAATCAAGGTTAAAGTATTAGTAGAACTTGATGATAATGAAATGATGCTTATATGCAAGGTGTGCACATGTACACACACACTCTTTTAAGATTTGTATTATGTCAAGTTGAGCAAAAAGGGGAAATCTTGAGGTGGACACACTTCGTGAGTTGAGATGTAGTGTCTAGTAACAACCTCTCCATTTCCTAGTGAGCTTTCTAAGATAGACTATTACGTTGAGAAATCCGTGTGGAGTTATGCCTAGCACCGAGAGGATATGAAGGGGAGGTGGATTGCACTTCGTTAGTTGAGATGTTGTAATCCAAAGTACCTCTTGAGATGAGTACTCCTCGTTAGTAGAGAGTGAGTTACTTAGTAACAATCTCCTTATCCCTTAACTATGTGCCCGCATAGGTGTAGCTATTGGAAAAGCCATGTAAACGCTAAGAAGCATGACCTTATACTAGGCAAGTAAGGATCCCTCATCCGATAGGGGTTAATATCGGGATTCCATGTCTAGCTCTCATGGTCTTTGTCGGTTAAGCTAACTCCCACAAAAGAATTGATTTGAAACTAATTATCTTGTGTATTGTTGAAATTGTGTATGTATGTCGTGAAGTGCTCAATCCACATTAGTTACCGAGTAGGAGCATTGAGTGGGAGTAGTAGTATGGGATGCTATTCTCACATTGCACTTGGTGTGACCTATACCTACTATGGGAGAAGAGTACCTTCATGAAATCCGTGTGAATGAGTACTATGGTGTAGTGTTATGGAGGATTATTGTGGAGTACTTGAGTAAATGGAATCCATTAGGAGTACTAAGTGGGAGTGGTAGTATGGGATGCTACTCTCACATTGCACTTGGTATGACCTATATTTCCATGAGTGTTTTGCATATGTTAGCCAAGGGCGTGGATTTGATTTCTAACGAAGTAAGCCTAAGATTTGGTAGTTTTAAGGGTCGCTTTGGTGTGCTTTGAAGGGAGGTGTAATGAGAGTCCCTTCTTGGCTCACCTTAGGGAGTCTTAGGATAACCTTGGGTTAGGGCAACTTCAAAGGAAAAGGGTTCATATGACTTGGACCGTGCCATTCACTGTAAGGTCTTCATTGTAAGAATTCAAAATGTTCACTATGATGCTTTATTCAATTTTATTGCAAGTTTAGCAAAGTTTATTGAAATGTTCCTTTTGTTTACTTTAAGTTTGGTAAGATAGCCATAAAGTGTTAATTGTTGATTCTTATGTGGGTTTGCTTCTAGATTCATGAAGGTTATATTTGAATTGCATAGAAGCTATCTTTACTAAAATGTCCCTTTTTGCATGTTTTTGCATATGCCATACTTAGTACATTGTTGTACTAACCCCATACTTTTATATACCTTATGAGTATAGGTTGGAAGCCTTTTGGAGGATCGGAGTTGAAGCTTGGGAATTCTATCTCTCAAGGATTGGGTATGTCCTCATATATTCGAGGACATAGTTTTATGTTTCTTACTTTCTTTATTAATACTTACAAAAAAATGTATTTACTTTTATTGTAAAGGGCCGTGTCCCTAAGATTCCAAGTTGTGTCTTTAAGTTGGCTTGTGACGATAAGATTTTTTAGTATTTATGAAAAGACTCCTTTTATTATTATTATCGTGAAAAGTTTTAATTTCCGCACTACTTTTCATGCTTTATGTTATGAATGCTAGTTAGAGGGCTTGTACGATACCCCAAAGGGGTCAAGTACACCAGGTCACGATTCAAAAGTTTTCCCTAACTTCTAGGGGGTGCTTTCGGGTCGTGACAAGTCGACGCCAAGTCGTTGCTGTCCGTCGATGGTTGCCTGTAACTGCAGCATGCGCACTGTTTCATTAAACGGTGAATGGTAAATTCACCCCACGTCCTAAACTTAACCTACATGGTTTAATTCATTATTTTTGGGTGTATTTACGGGATCAAAAACGTCATCAACTCATTCCCAATCCCATTAACACAAAATAAGCTTTCCCTCCAAAACCAATTCTCCCTAGAAACCTCTGTAAGACCCCCAAAATGAGTTATGGTGTCTAGAGACTAACATGGTTTTCTTAAGGTAATAATGTCCTAAAATGTATTATAATATGGGACAAAGGCGTTGTATAAATTTTGAGGTGAATTGGAAGTCAAACGTCAAGGGTCGACCAAACCGGTCGACGACTAGTCACCTATGTATCTCATGTGTCTATGCATGCTTAAAATTGTATGAAATGAGATTAAAGTCTTAAAATGAGTTATAATGATTTTTAAAGGTATTATATGAATTTTTGTGAAATTTAGAGATTAAACGTCCAAGAACGTCCGAGACGTTCGAAAGTTAGCCCTTGAAACATTCATGTACGTCTCGATGGGGCCTTGCATGTTTGGACGAGTTGCAGGTGTTTTTTTTGGGTGAAATTTATGTGGAAGGTCTACAACTTGTTAATGGTTGTATTTACGTGGGAAACGTCCAGGTACAACTTCAAAAGGGCCCCACAAAATGGCCCACAAGAAGGACCCAAGGCTGGTCGAGACACTGCCTTGGCAGTGTCAATCGACGGACCAAACGATGGCCAGTTGTTCAACCAACGGGACTTAGGTGAGTTCTCGTCATTTGAAACTTAGCTTGGGCAGGTGTCAAGCTCAAAATTGGCCAAGGACCAATCGACGGAAGCTCAAAATACAATTCACGTCGACTGATCAACGGCCAATAGATGGGTCCGTCGATGGTGGCCTATAGCCTCCTGCCTGCGTACTGTTTCATTAAAGGGGTGAATGGAAAATTCACACCACGTGCTAACCTGACCCCACATGATTTATTTGGTGATTTTTGAGTGTATTTAAGTGATCAAAAACGTGATCAACCCATTCCCGAACCAACTCACACAAATGAACCTTTCCCTCCAAAAATATTCTCCCTAGAAACCACCATTGTTGGTGCAACTCAAGAACAGCTTGGAGCTTGGATTTCCATGGATTAATCATCAATTTTTAAAGGTTTTCATGAATAAAAAGGTATGGTGATCCTTCATATCTAGTTATCCTTTCATCTAGACAGTTAATCTCAAAGTTTCAAAAAAGAATTTATCATCAAACATTTTCTTCTTCAATCTGCAATGGGTTCTTTCTTAAATTGATTTCAAAGGCATAATATGAATGTATTAGTGATTATCTACTGATTTGGACGTGGTTTTCAATCCAATTGCATGATGAACCCATGCTATTTCACAAATTCGATTTTAGTCTATGTATGGCTTTATGATCTTGATCTTATGCATGTTGATTTGTGATTCAACTATGTTAATATGCTTAGATCTACTGTTTAGAATTTTTATTTATTATGCATTACGTGATATTGGATCAATGTGGATGGATACTTAAAGAATAAGTTGTATACGTCCTATTGAATGTTAAGCATGGCCTTCACAGTAACATGAACCTTATTATGCATGAATGTGGAATCCAATTGTGTAGGGATAATTTTACCTACTGTCTCACTTGGATATTATTGTTGAATTATATATATGTGATTCATGTGGTTCAAGGTTTTATTGGACTATATTCTTCTATCTTCCATGTTGTTCTAATGTAGCATGTTCACTGTAATTTAGAGTTTATGGTAGGTGTAGTAGGGCTTCTTCTAGATTATGACTTACTTAAATACTTCCTTACGTTGATGTTGTTAATGGATTATGGATATGAATCTTTGAGGATTAAAGGAAAGTAGTCTTTGCATGAATTGATCTAGGTCCTTCTAGCCTACAAATTGAATGGTGTAATGTACTTTATGTGATCTTAATTCTAGGGTAGATAAAGCAGGAGTTAAACTTGAATATGATGTCTTTAGATACTACCCTAGATTATGTGATTAATTAAAGATAAATGATGATTTATACAAGGGAATTTGGTTAAAGACCTATGGCCTCCTACGTTCTAGTATATTCGTTATGTATTGTACTAGTTGTAGCTTGGTATTATAGTGTCTTAAACATTGCTTCTTTTATGATTAAAGCACCTTTATATACTGCCCTTTTATATTTAATTATTGATGAAAAAGGAGTATTGATCAAGGATGATCAATGGGTGAGAAATTGGTAATAATGCTTATCGTTTCTACTTTCCTTATAGTATTGTAGTTGATGAAGACTTGTATGGAATTGTGGGGTATGGTGCACTTATTGTGGTGGTGTTTACTTTATGTAACTATATACGTGTTGTCCATTGACTTGAAGACAAATTGATAAATACATGGAGTGGTTATGATGATCACTTTATGTGTAACTTGTGCCTAGTCTTCTACTTGAGTTGTGAATCTAGGTTTTGTTGCTATGGCTATGAGCATGAAAAGAGTTAGGTAATATCATGTGTAGGTTTTTTCATTAATGATTTATTAAAAATTGATGACCCCTACCAATGAACCCTATGTGAAGGTGTGAATAGTTAATCTTAGGAGTCTTAAAGTATACTATGAAGTTGTCTTGTCTCCTATGCTAAGTTGTGTTGTGTGGTCTATACTTGAAAGTGTAATGTGGTCTAAGAGGGTGAATGCCTCAATGAGTTGTTTATGGTCATTATGTGATCACGTTGACCAATGTACACACACTCACACTTATGCATGCTTGAAAGTAGTAAAGGTTCATGGTGTCTAAATGAAAGGTAGTTCTCATATTCACTAGTTTCTACTACTATGCATGTTAAGGTTATATGATATGATGAAGTATGAATGTGCATAGAGTCTTAGTGGGTTTTATATGAAAGGATTGCTCATATAGTTATACATATAGACTTATGCATTGATGTATGAACATGTGTGATACTATGTGTTATGTGAAAGGTTTACTCACATGTATGTACACACACACACATGGATGATGATATAGTAACTGAGAGGGGACTTGATAAGGGTGCCCAATAAAACTCTAAACTAGATAGGTGATTGAATATGCTATAAGAATATAAAGAATGAATATCTTAAGCCTATGTTTTATGAAAATGTAATTAAAGGCTTTTCAATAAAGGGAACTTAGTTTAGCACCGAGTGAACTTGACATTGAGAGGTGTTGGCTTTCCTTGGAGGAAGATTTACCATTTGTCCCTGATAGAGTGTTGACTTCCATTTGAGGAATATTCACTTAAGGACCCACATGAGGTGTTGACTTACCTTTGAGGAAGGGATCACCCATGTTTTCTCATGAGATGAGGCCCCAATTGCCCAATGGAATGTAAAGGGAACTACCTATCTCTTAGTTCCATTTACTATGCTTGCCACATAGGATCTAGCAAAGTGAATTCACTTAGGATGCTAGGATATATGTTAATGTTCTACCTTGGATAGGTAGGAACACCTTCCATTGGAGTAAGGCTCTATAACACCAAAATCCATGATTAGCACCCATGGTCTTAGTGTCGGTTAAGGCTATAGTTTCCCTAAAGTAAAATGGACAATGGAAGTAAAGAAATAGGATCCTAACTAGGATGACTTAAGAAAGATTACTTAGTATAGGTGGAAGTAATGAACCCATCTATATTTTGCGCAAGTATCTCCTTAGGAAGTCTTAGGAAGGTGACCTAATATGTATGATTATGATTATGTCTTTATGCATGATATTGTAGAAGTTGTCTACTTGTTATGAAGATATGTGCATGGCATGAATCTAGATGATGATCTATCCTTATGTGCATTATGTTGGTCTAAATGACTATATGATGAAGGTCTTGTATTGACATGAATTAAGTTGTCTTTACTTGTTATGAGGATGTATGAATTGTATGTTATGGTTTGTGGTCTCATGAATAGTTTACTAAGTATGTGTGAGGTTATGGGGCTTCACGTGTACATTGCACTAGTAGGCTAATATTGGGGTCATGAACAATGTCTTATAATGATGAATATGAAAAGAAGTAAAAATATGTGTAAATGGATATAGTTCACTGTAATGCGTTATGGTCTTGACTTGAATGTGTCTTGTAAAAGGCTATACTTCTTTGATGATATGTGTTGGCTTGTATAAGTTTTATGCATGGTTTTACTTATGTTCCTATGGTGATTCATTGCACCAAGTATCACTAAAGGGTTACTTGGGACGTTAATGGATTAAAAGAAGTAATTCACTGTTAAGGTAAGAGAGCTCAATGTAAAGTGACCTCAAATATGACATAAATTCTATATGTGATTTTATATGTTGTTTGAACTTTTATTATGTCTCTATGAAGTATGTGAATGATACGAATGCTATTGTTCAAAGGTTTTATGAAGATTTACTCAAAATAGCATGAAGTATGATTTAAAAGAAAATGTCCCTTTTAAATGCATGTTTTTGCATGGTAGTCATACTTAGTACATTCTTGTGCTAACTCCATTCTTCTCTACTTTTTAAACAAAGTGTATGTTATGGATGCTTAAAGGATGTCTTGAATGGTGAAGAGCTTGTAAATTCTTCCCAAGCTCAATGAAAGGAATCCTTAAATCCAAGGATGTCCTAATATGTAGTTTACTGTAAAGTTCTTAATTACTATACTTATGTATTATGTTGTAAGGGTCGTGTCCCTAATATAATCTTATGATGTTGAGTCGAGTATGTCAAAGAGACTTAAGGTCTAAATATGTATTATGACTTATGTTTTATCTTTTATGAGATGAAGTTTCTAGCATATGATGTGCTATGAAAAGTTTTAAATTTTCCGCTAAATTTACTATATCAATGCGATGAATGTCAACTATGGGCTTGTATAAGACCTCCGAGAGGTCAAGTACGCCATGTTACTTCTAGGGGGTGCTTCCCGGATGTGACAAACGTGTTATCAGAGCATGAGGTTTATAATGTGTTTTTAGGTTCTAAAAGTCTCATATTGCCACATCTAGTAGAGTCTCGTAGCATTGGTGTGAGTTGCGACACATCAAATGGTAAGGGAGGCTATAGGACTATAGAGTTTCCCTTCTTCATCATTCTCATATTGTGCCATAGAACTTAACCCTATAAGATCTCTCTCTCTTATGTTTTCCTGTCCAGTGGTCTTTATAGATATGATTGCTTGGATGAGATTGCTCTATGCTTGAGGTAGAAAAGGTGAGTTTAAATTCTTAACTTGGTTTTATGGTGGAATGAGTATGTTTGAAGGTGCATTTTGACATGTTTTGATGATATGATGCCATTTTATGGCTATGTATGAGACTTATGTGAAATAGCATGTTGTGTTGAAGAATGTGTGTCATAATATGGTTAAAGCATGCTAGAAGTTGTTATGGTTGACATGAGTTCTTTTGGAATGATGTGTTACTATATGATTTTATATGTTGGTAGCTTAATATTATGATTTGAGCTTGAAATGTGTAGTGACTACCTATGGAAGCATGCTACCTTAAGAATAGGTGCTTAAAAGTGTTCAATGTTTCCTTTGCATAAATGTGATCCCTTCTAAATTGCCTAGTATGGGTTGGAGTCCTTTGTGTAGACTTAATCCTAGGTGTGAAGGTGATATTCTTGTGTTGGTGGGGTGATGATGTGGATTTTAGTGACCTTGAAGTCACCTTACTTTAATGTCTAAAGAAAAAGAAGAATTTTTATGGCTAAGTCTCCTTATTGTTTCCCCCTAATGTTGTATGACCTTGGTGTCTATTGTATGGTATGAAAACCTTATGTGGTTGAATGAGATGACCTAACATGAAGATTGGGGATAAATTGCCTAGGAAATGAAGTTTAGAATACCTTGGTTGACTTACTGTAAATTCTTTCTAATTGGCAATCACTTTTAAGTGATGACAATGAATGTTGTTGAGTTAAGATCCTCTTAAGGTTGGGTTAAGTTTCTCTTAATTGGGTTGAGCCTAAGTGGGTGATGGTGATTAAATAGTAAGGTTGTAGATATTTTCTACCTTGTCCTTCTAATTTTGCTTGAACTTGAATCTAATGAAGTCTTGATGAACTTGTTCTTGAATATAGTCTTGCATAGAGTATGAATGGCATGACCTCTACATGTTTGGTATGTCTTTATTGACACCATCTTAATGACATTTTGAAGACTTGTAAGTATTTGAAAAAGACTTTTGATTAATTTCATGGTTTTCTCATGTTGAATTGCATCTTAACATGTTAATTGTGCATTTGACTTCATGAGATAAGATAAGAAACTTGGTTGTAATCACTTGTGAGGTGTAATGTTTAGTATTATAATGGAAAGTTGAGTCTCTTGAAGATGAAAAGTGTAGAGTCTCTTGAAAATTACGTGACTAGTATGGTTTGGAGAGCTTGATTGTAGGATCACTCTTAAAAAAGTGAAAGCATGTTTAGCTTAGTATTCATGTATGTGCCTATGATTTGTATTAATTTTCCCAAATGATGCTTATTGTGAAGGTGAGTACTATGTTATAAATCGACATTGTGTGAAATGACTTCCTAATTATTGTGATGCATTTGGTGTGACCTACCATTGAGACTTCACTAGGAAGAAAACATGAGCATGCCTTCGGTAAAAAGTTGAGAAATTCTCATATTACAGTAAAAATGACCTTTGTGCATTTGCTTGGGTGTGAACTCATAACACATGTAAGTTTGTTGAGGAGAAGGATATTACTCCATGGACACAACTAAGCATGGTATGGTTGAGTATGACTCTCATAGCACTAGGTCTAACTAATGAAGGTTTTAGCTTGCTTGTGTGCATTGAATGTTAAAATGATGTGAATTTGTATTCCTTTGTAAGTTTGGTGCATTAATTTCTATGTGATGTTGTTATGATTGTGATGAACTGCTCTATGATGCATTGAAGTCCTTGTTATGATTGAAATGTTCTAAGTGTCATTCGACGATGAATGTTCCCAAGTGGGGGATATTGTAAGACCCCCAAAATGAGTTAGGGTGTATAGAGACTAACATGGTTGTATTAAGGTTCTAGTCTCCTAAAATATCTTATAATATTGTTTAGATGCAGTGTATAAAGTTTGAGGTGAATTGGAAGTCAAACGTAAAGGGTCGACTAAAACGTTCGACGACTAGTCACCTATGTGCCTCATGTGTCTATGCATGCTTAAAATTGAATGAAATGAGCTTATGAAGTCTTAAAATGAGTTATAATGATGTTTAAATGTATTATTTGAAGTTTGGTGAAGTTTGGAGGTCAAACGTCCAAGTCGTTCGAAAGTTAGCCCTTGAGACGTTCATGTACGTCTTGATGGGGCCTAGCATGTTTGGAGGACTTGCAGGTGTTTGTTTTGAGTGAAACTTATGTGAAAGGTCTAAAACTTGTTAAGGGTTTTATATAAGAGGTAAACGTCTGGGTACGACTTCAAAAGGGCCCCGCAAAAGGGCCCACAAGAAGGACCCAAATTTGGTCGAGACACTGCCTTGGCAGTGTCAATCGACGGACCAAACGACGGCCAGTTGGTCAACCAACGGCCCGTAGGTGAGGTATCGTCGTTTGACACTTATATTAAGCAGGTCTCAATCCAAAAATTGGCCAAGGACCAATCGACGAAAGCCAATTCACGGCCCGTCGACTGACCAACGACCAGTAGATAGGTCCGTCGATGGTGGCCTGTAGCCTGCTGCCTGCCTACTATTTCATTAAAGGGGTGAATGGGAAATTCACCCCACGTGCTAACCTGAACCCAAATGATTTATTTGGTAATTTTTGGGTGTATTTAAGTGATCAAAAATGTGATCAACCCATTCCCAAACCAACTCACACAAATTGAACCTTTCCCTCCAAAAATATTCTCCCTAGAAACCACCATTGTTGGTGAAGCTCAATAACAGCTTGGAGCTTGGATTTCCATGGATGAATCATCATGTTTTGAAGTTTTTCATGAATAAATAGGTATGGTTATCCTTCATCTCTAGTTATCCTTCCATATAGAGAGTTAATCTCAAAGTTTCAAAAGAGAATTTATGATCAAACATCTTCTTCTTCAATATTCCATGGGTTCTTTTTTAAATTGATTTCAAAGGCATAATATGAATGTATTAGTGATTATCTACTGATTTGGATGTGGTTTTCAATCCAATTGCATGATGAACCCATGCTCTTTCACAAACTCAATTTTTGTCTATGTATGGCTTTATGATCTTGATCTTATGCATGTTGATTTATGATTCAACTATGTTAATATGCTTAGATCTACTATTTAGAATGTTTAGTGATAATGCATTACGTGATATTGTATCAATGTGGATGGATACTTAAGGAATGTGATATATACGTCCTGTTGAATGTTAAGCATGGCCTTCACTGTAACATGAACCTTATTATGCATGAATGTGGAATCCAATTGGGTAGGGATAATTGTACCTACTGTCTCACTTGGATATTATTGTTGAATTATATATATGTGATTCATGTGTTTTAAGGTTTGATTGGCCTATATTCTTCTTCCATGTTATTCTAATGTAGCATGTTCACTGTAATTTAGAGTTTATGGTAATTGTAGTAGGGCTTCGTCTAGATTATGACTTCCTTAACTACTTCCTTACGTTGATGTTGTTAATGGATTATGGATATGAATCTTTGAGGATTAAAGTAAAGGAGTCTTTGCATGAATTGATCTAGGTTCTTCTAGCCTACAAATTGAATGGTGTAATGTACTTTATGTGATCTTAATTCTAGGGTAGATAAAGCAGGAGTTAGACTTGAGTATGATGTCTTTAGCTATTGCCCTAGATTAATGTGATTAATGAGAGATAAATGATGATTTATGCAACTGAATTTGGTTAAAGACCTATGTCCTCCTACGTTCTAGTATATTGGTTATGTATTGTACTAGTTGTAGCTTGGTATTGTAGTGTCTTAAAAATGGCTTCTTTTATGATTAAAGCACCATTATCTACTGCCCTTTTATATTTAACTGTTGATGAAAAAGGAGTATTGATCAAGGATGATCAAAGGGTGAGAAATTGGTAAGAATGCTTAACGCTTCTACTTTCCTTATAGTATTGTAGTTGATTATGTCATTATATACGTGTTGACCATGCCCTTGAAGGCAAATTAATAAATACATGAAGGAGTGGTTATGATGATCACTTTATGTATAACTTGTGCCTAGTCTTCTACTTGAGTTGTGAATCTAGGTTATGTTGCTATGGTTATGAGCATATAAAGAGTTAGGTAAAATCATGTGTAATTGCTGCCATTAATGATTTATTACAGATTGATGACCCCTACCCATGAACCCTATGTGAAGTTGTGAATAGTTAATGTTAGGAGTCTTAAAGTATACTATGAAGTTGTCTTGTCTCCTATGCTAAGTTGTTTTGTGTGGTATACTTGAAAGTGTAATGTGGTGTAAGAGGGTGGCTGCCTCAATGAGTAGTTGATGGTCATTATGTGATCATGTCGACCAATCTACACACACTCACACTTCATGCATGCTTGAAAGTAGTAAAGGTTCATGGTGTCTAAATGAAAGGTAGTTCTCATAATCACTAGTTTCTACTACTATGCATGTTAAGCTTATATGATATGATGAAGTATGAATGTGCATAGAGTCTTAGTGGGTTTTATATGAAAGGTTTGCTCATATAGTTATACCTATAGACTTATGCTTTGATGTATGAAAATGTGTGATATATATGTGTTATGTGAAAGGTTTACTCACATGTATGTACACACACACATGGATGATGATCTAGTATGTTAGAGGGGCCTTGATAGGGGTGCCCAAGAATACTCTAACCTAGATAGGTGCTTGAATATGCTATAACTATAAAAAGAATGAATATCTTAACCCTATCTTATATTAAAATGTAATTAAAAGCTTCAATAAAGGGAACTTAACTTAGCACCGAGTGAACTTCACATTGAGAGGTGTTGGCTTTCCTTAGAGGAAGATTCACCATTTGTCCCTTATATAGTGTTTACTTCCCTTTGAGGAATATTCATTTATGGACCCACATGAGGTATTGACTTCCCTTTGAGGAAGGCATTACCCATGTTTTCTCATGAGATTTAGGGCCCAATTGCCTAATGGCATGTAGAGGGAACTACCTATCTCTTAGTTCCATTTACTATGCTTGCCACATAGGATCTAGCAAAGTGATTTCACTTAGGATGCTAGGATATATGTTAATGTTCTACCTTGGATAGGTAGGAACACCTTCCATTGGTGTAAGGCTCTACAACACCAAATTCCATGATTAGCACCCATGGTCTTAGTGTTTGTTAAGGCTATAGTTTCCCTAAAGTAAAATGGACAATGGAAGTAAAGAAATAGGATCCTAACTAGAATGACTTAAGGAAGGTTACTTAGTATAGGTGGAATTAATGAACCCATCTAGATATTGCATAAGTATTTTCTTAGGAAGTCTTAGGAAGGTGACCTAATATGTATGATTATGATTATGTCTTTATGCATGATATTGTAGAAGTTGTCTACTTGTTATGAAGATGTGCATGGTATGAATCTAGATGATTTGATCTATCCTTATGTGCATTATGTTGGTCTAAATGACTATATGATGAAGGTCTTGTATTGACATGAATTAAGTTGTCTTTACTTGTTATGAGGATGTATGAATTGTATATTAAGGTTTGTGGTCTCATGAATAGTTTACTAAGTATGTGTGAGGTTATGTTGATTCACATGTACATTGCAGTAATAGGCTAACATTGGGGTCATGAACAATGTGTTATAATGATGAATATGAAAAGAAGTAAAAATATGTGTAAATGGATATAGTTCACTGTAATGCCTTATGGTCTTGACTTGAATGTGTCTTGTAAAAGGCTATACTTATTTGATGATATGTGTTGGCTTGTCTAAGTTGTATGCATGGTTTTACTTGTGATCCTAAGGTGATGCATTTCACCAAGTATCACTAAAGGGTCACTTGGGACGTTAATGAATTAAAAGAAGGAGTTCACTGTGTTAAGGTAAGAGAGCTCACTGTAAAGTGACCTCAAATATGGGATAAATTCTATATGTGATTTTATATGTTGTTTGGACTTTGATTATGTCTCTATGAAGTATGTGAATGATATGAATGCTATTGTTCAGAGGTTTTATGAAGATTTACTCAAAATAGAATGAAGTATGATTTAAAAGAAAATGTCCCTTTTAAATGCATGTTTTGCATGGTTGTCATACTTAGTACATTCTTGTGCTAACTCCATTCTTCTCTACTTTTTAAACAAAGTGTAGGTTATGGATACTTAAAGGATGTCTTTAATGTTGAAGAGCTTTATATATGCTTCCCAAACTCAATGAAAGGAATCCTTAAATCCAAGGATGTCCTAATATGTAGTTTACTGTAAAGTTCTTAATTACTATACTTATGTATTATGTTGTAAGGGTCGTGTCCCTAATGTACTCTTATGATGTTGAGTCTAGGATGACAAAGAGATTTAAGGTCTAAATATGTATTATGACTTATGTTTTATATATATATGAGATGAAGTTTCTAGCATATGATGTGCTATGAAAAGTTTTAAATTTTCAGCTAAATTTACTATGTCATTGCGATGAATGATAACTATGGGCTCGTATAAGACCTCCGAGAGGTCAAGTACGCCATGTTACTTCTAGGGGGTGCTCCCGGATGTGACATCCTCCTTGGATAGTGAAGCTCAAGAACAGTTTAGAGCTTGGATTCCTATGGGTTCTTCATCAAGTTTTAGAGGTTTTCTTCTAGACAAAGGTATGGTGATCCTTCCATCTAGAGAGTTAAACTCAAAGTTTCAAAAGATATTTCATGATCAAACTTCTTCTTCTTCAATTTAGCCACGGGTTCTTCCTAAAAATGTTTTTAATGGCTTAATAATGATAAATTGATGATAATGTATTGGTTTTAACGTGAAATTTAATCTAATTGCATTATAAACCCATGTCCCTTCCCAAACTCGATTTAGCCCTTGCATGGGCATTGTGATCGTGACTTGTTATTGATTTAATTGTGATTCTATTACGTTGAATTGCTTATACCTACTGCCTAGTACGTGAATTGATGATGAATTATGTGATATTGGATCAATGTGATGAGATTATTGAATACTTGATCTCTACTTTCTATTGATTGTTAAAGTATGGACTTCACTGTAACATCGATTCTATAGTACATGTATATAGGATTCGTTTATGTAAAGTTAACTATAGCTAATGCCTTATATTGATGTTATTGATGAACTTTGGGTATAAATCCTTTATGATCAAAACAAAGGATTATTGGTATGGATTAATTTACATGCTCTTAGCCTATAGATTTACAATGCTATGTATATGATATGATCTAAGTTCTAGAGTAGATGAAGCATGATTTAGACTCGATTTTTATGTCTTTAGCTACTTCCCTAGATTTGTATTATTAGTATATTATGAATGTTGATTATGATGATCAAAGCAAGGAATAATAGTAAGTGATCTATGTCTCTCTACTTTATAGTGTATTGGTGATGTGGTGTACATGTTGTAGTATGATCTTGTAGTGGATTATATATGGTTTCTTTTATGATTAAAGTACATGTAGCTACTGCCCTATATATGAATTTTTGATGAAAAAGGTGTACTGATCAATGATGATCAAAGGTTGATAAATTGGTAAGAATGGCTCTCCTTCTCTACTTTCTTATAGTATTGATAGTTGATGAAGCCTTATATGACATTGTGTGGTATGGTCCACTTATGGTGGCGGTGTTTACTATATTTTTAGGATATATGTATGTGATCATGGCCTTAAAGACAATTGTGATATGAATGTGTTGTGGTGGTGATCACCAAATGTGAAGCTTATGCCTACTTTCCTATTCTAGTTGTGATCTAGGTTGTATAGATATTGTATAAGCATGTGTATATAAATGTTAGGGTAAAGTGTAGGTGCTACCATTGATGATTTAAAATCGTTAATAATCCCTTACCTATGTACCCCTATGTGAATGCATGAATAGAAAAAGTTAGGAGTCTTAAGTGTAATATGAAGTTGACTTGTATCCTATGTTATTGTGTGTTGTGTGGTCTATGCTTGAAAGTGTATTGTGGTCTTAAGAGGGGGACTGACTCAATGTTTTGCCGATAGCCATTATGTGATCATTTCGACCAATGTACACACTCACACTTCATGCATGCTTACTAGTAGTATATTATCATAGTGTCTAATCAAAGCTTGTTCTCATATTCACTAGTGTGTCACACTACTATGCATGTAAAGTATATATATGTGAATTATGTTATGTATTCCTTAACTTGGATGACTTGATAGGTGTACTAGTATGGGACCTTGTCTATGCATTGCACATGTGTACCTTGATAGGATAGTTCCTAGGTTTGGTTTCTATGTACATGAAAATGAATGTATGGACATATTATTAATATGACTTATATGATACGGTGAAGTATGAATGTGCATAGTGTCTTAGTGTGTTTATATGAAAGGATTGCTCATATAGTTATACCTATAGACTTATGTATTAATATATAAACATGTGTGACATTTATGTGTTATGTGAAAGGTTTGCTCACATATAAGTACACACACATGTATGATATCTAGTAAATAGAGGGGCCTTGAAAGGTGTGCCCAAGAGTACTCTAAAAATATATAGGTACTTGAATATGTTATAAGAATATAAGGAAAAAATATCCTAAGCCTATGTTTTATGATATAATGTTAATAAAGGCTTTAAATAAAGGGAACTTAGCTTAGCACGGAGTGAACTTGACAATGAGAGGTGTTGACCTCCCTTGGAGGAGATTCACCATTTGTTCCTTATAGTGTGTTGTCTTCACTTAGAAGAATACTCACCTATGGATCCACATGAGGTGGTGTCTTCCCTTTTATGAAGGTTCACCAATTTTTTCTCATGAGAGGAGGGGCCCCAATTGCCAAATGGCATGTAGAGGGATTATACCTATCTCTTAGTTCCATAAACTGTACTTTCCACATAGGATCTAGCAAGTGAATTCACTTAGGATGCTAGGATATATGTTAAGGTTCTAATTTGTCTAAGTGGAACACCTTCCATTGGTGTAAGGCTCTACAACACCAAATTCCATGTTTAGCACCCATGTTCTTAGTATCGGTTAAGACTATAGTTTCCCTAAAGTAAAATGGACAATGGAAGTAAATTACTAGGACCCTATCTAAGATGACCTAAGGGAGGTTACTTATGATAGGTCAAAGTAATGATCCCATCTAGACATTGCACAAGTAGATCCTTAGGAAGTTCTAGGAAGGTGTTCTAATGTGTATGATTATGCTTATATCCTTATACATGAAATTTTAGTAATTGTCTACTTGTTATGAAAATGTGCATGTTATAAGTCTATATGATGTGAACTTTTTCCTATATGCATGATGTTGGTCTTAATGACTATATGATGAACGTCTTGCCTAGCTTGGATAAAATTGCCTTTACTTGTTATGTTGATGTATGAAGTGTTAAGGCGTATGGTCTCACGATGTGTTTACTAAGTATGTTTGAGGTTATGGGATTCAGATGTAAATTGCACTAGTAGACTATGATTGAGGTCATGAGTAAGGTCTTATAACAATTTCTGTGAAGTGAAATGAATACATGTGCAAATGGATGTAACTTAGTGTAAAGTCAATAGAGTCTTCACTTAGATGTGTCTATGATGTATTAGTGTTCCATAATGATATGTGTTTGCTTAAGTAGGTTGCATGTATGCTTTATTTGTGGTCTAAGGTGATGCATTGCACCAAGTATCACTAGAGGGTCACTTGGGAGGGTAATGAATAAAAGAAATGATAGCTCACTGTAAAGAAGGAAATAGCTCACTGTAATGTGAGTTTAAAATGCCTTAAATTCTATATGTGATCTTATATGATGTTTGGCTTTTGAATATGTCTATATGAAGTGTGTTAATGATATAAATGCAATTGTATAAAGGTTTTATGAATATTTACTCAAAAAGGCATAAATTATGAATTCAGGAGAATGTCCCTTTTAAATGCATGGTTGTCATACTTAGTGCATTCTTGTACTAATCCCATTATTCTCTACTTTTTACACAAAGTGTAGGTTATGGATGCTTAAGTGATGTCTATATGATTGAGGAGCTTTATATGTTATTATCAAGCTCAAGGAAAGGAATCCTTAAGTTACAAGGATCTCCTAATTTATGGGTTACCGTAGAATGTAGTATTATTGTACTTATGTAATACGTTGTGAGGGTCATGTCCCTAAAGTACTCTTACGATGTTGAGTCTTGGATGGCAAAGAGACTTAATGTCTAAATATTTATTATGACTTATGTTTTATATATATGATGAGATATTTCTAGCATATGATGTGATATGAAAAGTTTTAAATTTTCCGCTAAATTTGCTATGACAATGTGATTAATGATAACTATGGGCTTGTATAAGACCTCCGAGAGGTCAAGTATGCCATTTTACTTCTAGGTGAAGCTTGGGAAAGATTCTCTCAAGACAAAGTATGTCCTCATATATCCGAGGGCATAGTCTATGTTTCTTAATTTTGTTATTAAGACTCATTATGTATTTCTTTCAAATGTAAAGGGCCGTGTCCCTAACATATTATGTCGTGTCTTTAAGTTTGGCTTGTGACGATGAGATTTTCTTAGTATTTATGAAAGAACTCCTTTTTATATTAAATGTCGTAAAACGTTTTAGTTTCACACTACTTTTCATGTCTTATGCAATAAATGATAGTTAAAGGGCTTGTACAAGACCCCAAGGGTCATGTACGCCTTGTTCCAATCCAAGGGCTCTTCCTAACTACTAGGGGTTTGTAACATTTTGAAATTTCAAGGCAAGTTGTAAAATTTAACCTAGATTCCATGAGGTCTAATCAATGTTATAAGTCGAATTAGGTGTATATATAATAGTTAAGAGGTATAAGAACCAAAATATTCAATAATGTCCATGACGTCCGGAAAATTGGTTCATAAGAGGGTTAGTGTGTCTTAAGTCGTTTGACTAGTTTAAGAGTCGGAATTGAACAAAAGTTGGTAGAAATAGGTGTAGAACATGTTAGGGATGTTTCATGATTGAAACGTCCGGGTACGACTCCCCAAGGACCAACCAAGGGCCCTTGAGGAGGACCCTTGTAGTTGGATGCAACATTGCCTGGCAGTGTGCATCGACGGAATGGATGACGGGGCGTGAGTGGCTCGACGGGGCATCGAGGCCATCGTCGTCCCAAACTTAGAAAGTTTCAAGAAGGCCCTTGCTTACATAGCTTCTGTACCAGGCGACGGAGGGGGGTGACGGGACGTCGACTCATAGACGGACCGTGGTCGGGGTCTCGTCTGTGAGGGCTCAACTTACTGCCAAGATTCTAAAACGACCCTATGTAATTAATTAATGAATTTTGGTGGTTAGTTGGGGGATTAGGAATTCTAATTAAGTAATTTAACCCCTCATATAATTACCCCAACCCGCATTAGCCTAAACAGAACACTCAAAAAATAAACTCTCTTCCTTCTCTCTACTTTCTCTCTCTATTGGAAGACACCATTGAAGTTTAGCTTGGAAGTTGAATTGGGGACTGGTTAAGGACGAATTCACCATCAAAGGGTCATCCAATATTAAGGTATGGTATCTAATTCACCTTTGAGACTTCTTTCCTCAAAGGGCTCCTTCAAAGGTTTTCCAAAAGTTGAGTTTTCATGTGGGTTTCATTCAATTACGAAAATGATGTTATGAATTGAGTTGTTTATACTTTCTTTAGGGTATAATGAGTAGATTATCATGTAATGCAACTTAATTGGTATGAATTGAGATGGTTTGGTCTAGGTTGTAGATTATGACCCTTAACCCTTAACCCTGGGCATAATCTTGATATGAATTATGTTGGGTTTGATGCAATTTATTTTATTATTTGTTAAATCATCCTTAATGGTTGTTATTACATTGATCATGGATCTATAGTGATGAATTTAAGTCCTTCATGCTAGTCCTTGAGTATTGATCTAGGCAAAGAAGATAGACTAAAATATCATGTTTTCAAGCTTGGATCTAGTATTGAATTATGGTGTGGTGATTCTTCTAAATTCATTATCATGTTGGTTATTGGATACATTGGTGTGATGACCCAAATTGGGTGGATCTATGGGTTGATGGTAAGGCCCTTATTGATGAACTGTGGAGGAGTGTTGGTAAGTCTTGACTATCCTAATTCTCACTTCAATTGTGGTTAATTGTTATCAAGTTATGATGTTGTGTTGAAGTATACTTTGTTTAAGGTGATAGGATGGTATGATGATTGAATTGAAATGTCTTATGTTTTGGTTGTGAGGTTGCTTAGGAGTACATGTTATAAAGAAGTTGATGTGTAATAATGTTCCCTATTATGATGAGATGTGCAAGTGTCAACTTCACCTATATGAATTGTGAATGAAAGGACTATTTCTCATACAATTCTTTTTGAGCTATGATGATGAATATACAAGGGCTAGACCCTATGACCTAACTAAGTGTATGATGGTAATAAGGCTATAAATACATTCTATAAAAAGGGGGAATTTGTTTAGTACCGAGTGAACTTGACAATGGGAGGTGATGACTTGTTCATAAAAGGAAAGATTCATCCTAAAGTTGCCCGTGTGATGTTAACTCCCTTGCTTATGGGGTATGTCATCTAAGGGATTCCCATGAGGAGCGGCCCAATTACCACATGGTATGAATAGGGATATCTATCTCTTAGTTATTGAACTATGTTGACACAATAGGATAATAGCTAGTGGATCCACCTAGATAGCTACCGTTACGTTAGGTTCTACCTTGGCCGGTAGACCACCTTCCATCGGTGTAAGGTTTCACGACACCGGATTCCACATTAGCTCATGTGGTCTATGTCGGTTAAGGCAAGAGTTACCTAAACTAAAATGAATGAATGAAATATAAACTAATTGAAGTAACTTGATGGGTTTTATTTAGCATAGGTAGGGGTATGAGACTCTACCTATGCCTTGCACTAGTTTGCCTTGATAGGAACTTTGAGAAGTTAATATTATGTATAGAAATGATGATGTAATGTAAATGACTTTATATGTTGAATAAGATACTTATGAATATGAAATTGGTTATCATGGTTAAAGAAAGAATATCATATGAAATGGAATACTATGCTATGTGAAGTGAATTGATAATTATGATCTTTAGTAGGTTACTTGATTAAGTAGGGTTATGGAGCTTTACTTGGTCATTACACTTGTTTTGGTTGGTTTGTTTTGCTATGTTTGTGATGTTATTAAATAATGGTAGAGTTATATGAGATTTTAGGTTTAAGTATAATGATATGCATATGATATAATTAACTTGTTTAGTATGATTAAAGGATTGGTTTAAATGACATGTTTTCATTAAATGTCCCTTTTTAGGATACTTTGATGATATATGTGCATATGGTCTCATATTTAGTACATGTGGCGTACTAACCCCATTTTCTCCCTCTTTCCCAAATATTCTAGGTTCCGATCGTTGAAGTGTGACTTGAGGTGATTTGAAGGAAGACTTGGATATTCTATCATCCAAGTGGTAGGTCCTTATTTTCCCGAGGACGATGCCAATATTTTCTTTATGAAGTTACTTAGTTACTACAACTTTTGTATTGACTCTATTTCCTATTTGAGACAAAGTTGTATAAAGCCTATATGCGGCTTTCTTTTATTGATGTAGGGTTATGCCCAATGTTATTGTTGTCGTTTAGATTGTTTATGAGATGAGACGGATTTATGATTCTATTTTCTCATTATATAAATGTGTGAAATAAAAGTAGAAGACTATGTAATATTCTTATACGAACAAGTCTATGTATACTTGATATAAATATGATTATGTGTATGTAGAGGTCTATGTAAACCTCCGATTAGATTTAATTTGAAGAAGTTTTAATTCTTCCGTATTTTTAATCGATGAATGCAACGATGTAAGACTAAGAGGCTTGTCTTAGTCCTCAAAGAGGACAACGACGCTGGTTTTGTCTAGGGGGTAAACCCGGATGTGACAAACTTGGTATCAGAGCATGAGGTTGAATATTCTTGAGGTTGATGTCTCTCTCAACCACATCTATGTAGGTTTGTATTCATAATTGTGAAGCGCGCCACACTTATGAATAGGAACTTATTTGGTGCTTAGCAATCACTCTCATTTTTTATTTGGAAATCCATTATCGTGCCTCTAGAGTGTACTTTTTATATGATTTCACCTAAACCTTGTATTTTTGTTATAGGAGATGAATACTCGACGGGATGCTGCTAGAAGACTTGAGGAGGAGATGGGTAATGCGGGAATTCCTCCCCATGATGATCCAATTCCTCCTCTTGAAGAGGTTGTTGTTGATGATTAGGCTCCGACCAATCCTCCACCTATGGCAGAGTCTCAGATGAGGGCTATTCTTGCTCAAATGGTCCAAGCCATGACTACTCAAGCTCAAGCCGCAATGGTACAAGCTCAAGCTATGACTGTCCAAGCTAATCGAGATGTTACACCTAGGGTTCATGAGCAAACTATTGCTTCTCGACTTAGGGACTACACACAGAGGAATCCTTCTATCTTCTATGGGCCTAAGGTTGATGAAGACCATCAAGAATTCATTGATGAGGTTTATAGATACTATGTGCTATGGGGTTGTCTTCCAATGAGAATGTCGAGTTGGCCTCATACCAACTCAAGGATGTGGCTCAAACTTGGCATGTGCAATGGAGAGATAATAGGTCACTTCAAGGTGGGCCGAGGACTTGGTAGATCTTCAAGAGGGCTTTCCTTGATCGGTTCTTCCCTAGAGATATGACAGAAGCTAATGTGGGGGAATTCATCAACCTCCGCCAAGGAGGTATGAGTGGTCATGATTACTCTTTGAAGTTCATTCAATTGGCCAAATATGCTCCTTCCTTGTTCTCCGATCCTAGAGACGAAATGAGTCATTTTGTGACGGGTGTATCGGATGACTTGCAAGAAGAATGTCATTCGGCTATGCTTCATGATAACATGAATATTGGTCGTCTTATGGTGCATGCAAAAAGAGTTGAGGAGGCTAGAGCAAAAAGGAAGGATAGGGATGCAAAGAGGACAAGGTCATTTGAGGGTGGATCTACGAAAGATAGTCTTGGGATTCAAGACAAGCCTAGATTCAAGAAGAGGTTCTCAAATCAAGTTCCATTCAAATTTCCCATGACTAGGGATGCGAAGGCCCCTAGGCCGAGAGTTGCAAAAAGAAAGGGTGGAAATTCATTTAATGAGAAGCCTAAGTGTGCAAAATGTGGAAACGAACATTATGGTGAATGCTTGATTGGAACGGGAAATTGCTTTAGTTGTGGGAAGTGTGGTCACAAAGCTATGGACTGCCCTAACATAAGGAACCGAGAAAATAATGCTCAAAATCAAGCAAGTGAGTCTCCTAAGAAGAATCGCTTCTATGCTCTTCGTACTAGAGATGACCATGAGGCCTCACCCGATGTGGTGACCGGTATGTTACAAATCTTTACTATTGATGTGTATGCTTTGCTTGATCCGGGTGCTACTTTGTCTTTTGTTAGTCCCTTAGTATCTAAAAAGTTTGATACTTTACCCGATGTTTTGCATGAACCTTTTGGTGTCTACTCCGGTGGGAGAGTCCATTGTTGCAAAAAGAGTCTATCAAAATTGTCCTATCACTTTGCCCAATAGAGTTTCTCAAGTGGATCTAGTTGAACTAGATATGCTTGACGTTGATGTCATTTTTGGTATGGATTGGTTACATGCTAGTTTCGCTTCCATTGATTGTAGGACTAGAGTTTTGAGGTTTAGTTTCCCAAATAAACCCGTTATTGAGTGGAAGGGTGGGAATTCTATTCTTAGAGGTCGATTCATATCTTGTCTAAAATCATGTAAAATGATCTCAAAGGGGTGTCTTTATCACATTGTAAGAGTCCAAGATTTGGATTCCGAAATTCCTCCTATTGAGTATGTCCCCGTGGTAAGTGAATTTCCGGAGGTCTTTCCTAATGACCTTCCCGGTATTCCTCCCAAACGGGAAATTGATTTTGGTATCGATTTGCTACCGGAAACAAACCCTATTTTGATTCCTCCTTATCGAATGGCTCCGGCCGAATTGAAGGAGTTGAAGGCACAACTTAAATATTTTCTAGACAAGGGCTTTATAAGGCCTAGAATTTCTCCATGGGGTACTCCAGTTTTGTTCGTGAAGAAGAAAGATGGGTCATTGAGTATGTGTATTGATTACCGCCAACTCAACAAAGTTACTATAAAAAACAAGTATCCTCTTCCTCGGATTGACGATTTATTTGATCAACTCCAAGGAGCGAGTTACTTTTCAAAGATAGATTTGAGGTTGGGGTATCACTAACTCAGGGTGAGAAATAAAGATATTCCAAAGACGGCCTTTCGGACTCGGTATGGGCACTATGAGTTCGTGGTTATGTCCTTTGGTCTCACAAATGCTCCGGCGGCGTTTATGGACCTAATGAATAGAGTGTTTCGAAGCTATCTAGATTCATGCGTTATTGTGTTTATTGATGATATATTGGTATATTGAAGAATAAGGTTGATCACATGGGTAATTTGAGGGTGGTATTGCAAACCCTTAAAGAGCATCAGTTATTTGCCAAGTATAGCAAATGCGAGTTTTGGTTGAGGTCGGTGGCGTTTCTTGGGCACATCATCTCTAGTGAGGGAGTTGAGGTAGACCCAAGGAAGACTGATGCGGTGAGAAATTGGCCTAGACCCTTGACTCCGACTGACATTAGGAGTTTCTTGGGTCTAGCGGGCTATTATCGAAGGTTTGTGGAGGGATTTTCATCCATTGCATATCCTTTGACTACATTGACCCTAAAAGGTAAAAAGTTTGAGTGGTCGGAGGCTTGTGAGAAAATTTTCCAATTATTGAAGGATAGGCTTACTTTGGCTCCGGTGTTGACACTACCAGAAGGTACAAAGGGCTTTGTTGTGTATTGTGATGCATCTCGTATAGGTTTGGGCTGTGTGCTTATGCAAAATGGGAAGGTGATTGCCTATTCTTCGAGGCAACTTAAGGTGCATGAGAGAAACTATCCCACTCATGACCTTGAGTTAGCGGCCGTGGTGTTTGCTTTGAAAATATGGAGGCATTACTTGTATGGTGTTCATGTTGATGTTTTCACTGATCATAAGAGTCTCCAATATGTGTTTACTCAAAAAGAGTTGAATCTCCGGCAAAGAAGGTGGTTAGAATTGTTGAAAGATTATGATATGAGTGTCTTATATCATCCCGGCAAGGCCAATGTGGTTGCGGATGCCCTAAGTCGTATGACTATGGGTAGTGTGTCGCATATAGATGAAGCCAAGAAAGACCTAGTGAAAGATGTTCATAGGTTGGCTAGATTGGGGGTGCGATTGGAGAGTTCTCCAAATGGTGGTGCTACGGTTCATCATAGCTCCGAGTCATCATTGGTGGTTGAGGTAAAGTCCAAACAACACCTTGATCAACTATTGATGGAGTTGAAAGAATCGGTTCTTGGCAAGTTGAATGAGTCTTTCTCCTTAGGGGGGATGGTGTGTTGAGGTACCAAGGGAGATTGTGTTCCCGATGTTGATGGGTTGAGGGATCGGATCCTTGAAGAAGCCCATGGATCCCACTACTCCATTCATCCGGGTTCGACTAAGATGTACCATGACCTTCGGGAGATATATTGGTGGGAAGGTTTGAAGAAGGACATTGCGGAATTTGTTGCTAAGTGTCCAAATTGCCAACAAGTGAAGGCGGAACATCAAAAGCTGGGTGGCTTACTACAAGAGATCCAAATTCCTACTTGGAAGTGGGAAGACATTAATATGGACTTTGTAGTAGGTTGCCTCGACTCAAAAGTCATATGATTCTATATGGGTGATTGTTGATAGATTGACTAAGTCCGCTCATTTTATTCCGTCAAGTCCACTTATTCGGCGGAAATTATGCAAAGATCTTCATAGATGATATTGTGTGTCGCCATGGTATTCCGTTATCCATCATTTCGGATCGGGGTGCACAATTCACATCTAGATTTTGGAGGTCATTCAAGAAGGTTTGGGTACTAAGGTGAAATTGAGTACCGCTTTTCATCCTCAAACGGATGGTCAAGCGGAACACACTATTCAAACCCTTGAGGATATGCTTAGAGCTTGCATTATTGATTTTAAAGGTAATTGGGATAAGCACTTGCCTTTGGTGGAGTTTGCTTATAATAATAGCTTTCATTCATCCATCTCCATGGCTCCCTATGAAGCCTTGTATGGTAGGAGGTGTAGGTCTCCTATAGGGTGGTTTGAGTTGGTGAGCCATCGATTCTTGGTCCCGATTTGATTTATAGGACTTTGGAGAATGTGCACATCATAAGGAATCGGTTACAAACAGCCTATAGTCGACAAAAGTCCTATGCCGACAATAGGAGAAGAGATTTGGAGTTTGAAGAAGGTGATAAGGTGTATTTGAAAATTTCACCTATGAAGGGGGTGGTTAGATTTGGCAAAAAGGGAAGTTGAGTCCTCGTTATGTGGGCCCTTATGAGATTTGAAAGGGTTGGTAAGGTTGCCTATCACTTGAAACTCCCAAATGATTTAGCTTCGGTTCATCCGGTTTTCCATGTATCTATGTTGAAGAAGTGTGTTTGGGATCTCGAGTCTATTCTTCCTATTGAAGGACTTGGAGTCAAGGATAACCTCTCTTATGAGGAGGTTCTGGTGAAAATCCTTTATAGACAAGTGAAGAGGTTGAGGAACAAAGAGGTGTTTTTGTAAAAGTGTTATGGAAGAACCACCTAGTTGAGGGTACAACATGGGAGGCCAAGCCGACATGAAGACCCGTTATCCTCATCTTTCCGATGATTAAGGTTAGCCATTCTTTTTAATAACATAATTATTACTAGGAATTTTGGTTTCTTGATTTTTAGGTGAAGTCTTGCAAAAATCCAAATTTTTGAGACTTCACAGTGATGGTACAGTGAAGTCACTGTAACTTGGCTTTGAAACTTGGAAATTTTTTTACTTGTTGCTTATTTGAGTTAAGTTATGCATTTTAATTTGGTGAGTCTTTGTGGAAATTATATGTAGCATATTGATGAAACGAACTTGGTTCTAATTGACTTAGGTAATGAATGATGAGCTCATGTGTGTTGTGAGAAGGAGGTACCTCATGACGAAATTTTGAGCGTATGTGTGGTAAATTGAGTTTTGAAGTTTGCCTTATTGAACTGATTTGATTCATGTTAATTTGATATTGTGAATTGGTTGGGCTGCTAGTCTTGAGTCAATTCCATCCTTTAAAAGAGTGTTTAGTGTCATTCGGGTACGAATGTTCCTAAGGGGGGATAATGTAACATTTCAAAATTTCAAGGCATGTTGTAAAACTTAACCTAGGTTCCATGAGGTCTAATAACTGTTCTAAGTCGAATTAGGTGTTATAGAATAGTTAAGGTGTTTAAGAACCAAAATATTCAAGAACGTCCATGACATCCGGAAAGTTGGTTCATAAGAGGTCTAGTTTGTCTTAGTCATTTGACTAGTTTAAGAGTCGGAATTGAACAAAGTTGGTAGAAATAGTGTAGCACATGTTAGGGATGTTTCATATTGAACGTCCGGGTACGACTCCCCAAGGACCAACCAAGGCCCTTGAGGAGGACCCTTGTAGTTGGATGCAACACTGCCTGGCAGTGTGCATTGACGGAAGGGATGACGGGGCGTGAGTGGATAGACGGGGCATCGAGGCCACCGTCGTCCCACACTTTGAAAGTTTCAAGAAGGCCCTTCTTACCTAGCTACTGTTCCAGGCGACGGAGGGGGGTGACGGGGCGTCGACTCACAGACGGACCGTGGTCGAGGTCTCGTCTGTGAGGGCCCAACTTACTGCCAAGATTCTAAAACGACCCTATGTAATTAATTTATGAATTTTGGTGGTTAGTTGGGGGATTAGGAAGCCTAATTAAGTAATTTAAACCCACATATAAATACCCCAACCCTCATTAGCCTAAACACAACACTCAAAAAATAAACTCTCTTCCTTCTCTCTACTTTCTCTCTCTATTGGAAGACACCATTGAAGTTTAGCTTGGTAGTTGAATTGGGGAATGGTTAAGGACGAATTCACCATCAAAGGTTCATCCAATCTTAAGGTATGGTATCTAATTCACCTTTGAGACTTGTTTCCTCAAAGGGCTCCTTCAAAGGTTCTCCAAAATTTGAGTTTTCATGTGGGTTTCATTCAATTACGAAATTGATGTTATGAATTGAGTTGTTTATACTTTCTTTAGGGTATAATGAGTAGATTATCATGTAATGCAACTTAATTGGTATGAATTGAGATGGTTTGGTCTAGGTTGTAGATTATGACCCTTAACCCTTAACCCTAGGCATGATCTTGATATGAATTATGTTAGGTTTGATGCAATTGATTTTATTATTTGAAAAAATCATCCTTAATGGTTGTTATTACATTGATCATGGATCTATAGTGATGAATTTAAGTCCTTCATGCTAGTCCTTGAGTATTGATCTAGGCTAAGACTATAGACTTAAATATCATGTTTTCAAGCTTGGATCTAGTATTGAATTATGGTGTAGTGATTCTTCTAAATTCATTATCATGTTGGTTATTGGATTACATTGGTGTAATGACCCAAATTGGGTGGATCTGTGGGTTGATGGTAAGGCCCTTATTGATGAACTATGGAGGAGTGTTGGTAAGTCTAGACTATCCTAATTCTCACTTCAATTGTGGTTAATTGTCATCAAGTTATGATGTTGTGTTGAAGTATACTTTGTTTAAGGTGATAGGATGGTATGATGATTGAATTGAAATGTCTTATGTTTTGGTTGTGAGGTTGCTTAGAAGTACATGTTATAAAGAATTTGATGTGTAATAATGTGCCCTATTATGATGAGATGTGCAAGTGTCAACTTCACCTATATGAATTGTGAATGAAAGGACTATTTCTCATACAATTCTTATTGAGCTATGATGATGAATATACAAGGGCTAGACCATATGACCTAACTAAGTGTATAATGGTAATAAGGATATAAATACATTCTATAAAAAGGGGGAATTTTGTTTAGTACCGAGTGAACTTGACAATGGGAGGTGATGACTTGTTCATAAAAGGAAAGATTCATCCTAAAGCTGCCCGTGTGATGTTAACTCCCTTGCTTATGGGGTATGTCATCTAAGGGATTCCCATGAGGAACGGCCCAATTACCACATGGTATGAATAGGGATATCTACCTCTTATTTCTTGAACTATGTTGACACCATAGGATAATAGCTAGTGGATCCACCTAGATAGCTACGTTTATGTTAGGTTCTACCTTGGCCGGTAGACCTCCTTCCATCGGTGTAAGGTTTCACGACACCGTATTCCATATTAGCTCATGTGGTCTATTTCGGTTAAGGCAAGAGTTATCTAAACTAAAATGAATGAATGAAATATAAACTAATTGAAGTAACTTGAGGGGTTTGACTTTAGCATAGGTAGGGGTATGGGACTCTACCTATGCCTTGCACTAGTTTGCCTTGATAGGAACTTTGAGAAGTTAATATTATGTATAGAAATGATGATGTAATGTAAATGACTTTATATGTTGAATAAGATACTTATGAATATGAAATTGGTTATCATGTTAAAGAAAGAATATCATATGAGATGGAAGACTATGCTATGTGAAGTGAATTGCTAATTATGATCTTTAGTAGGTTACTTGATTAAGTAGGGTTATGGAGCTTTACTTGGTCATTGCACTTGTTTTGGTTGGTTGGTTTTGCTATGATTTACTCTTATTCATGTTTGTGATGTTATTAAATGATGGTAGAGTTATATGAGATTTTGGGTTTAAGTGTAATGATATGCATATGATATAATTAACTTGTTTAGTATGATTAAAGGATTGGTTTAAATGACATGTTTTCATTAAATGTCCCTTTTTAGCATACTTTGATGATATATGTTCATATGGTCTCATACTTAGTACATGTGGCGTACTAATCCCATTTTCTCCCTCTTTCCCAAACATTTTAGGTTTCGGTCGTTGAAGTGTGACTTGAGGTGATTTGAAGGAAGACTTGGATATTCTATCATCCAAGTGGTAGGTCCTCATTTTCCCGGGGACGATGCCAATATTCTCTTTATGAAATTACTTAGTTACTACAACTTTTGTGTTGACTCTATTTCCTATTTGAGACAAAGTTGTATAAAGCCTATATGCGGCTTTCTTTTATTGATGTAGGGCTATGCCCAATGTTATTGTTGTCGTTTAGATGGTTTATGAGATGAGACGGATTTATGATTATATTTTCTTATTATATAAATGTGTGCAATAAAAGTAGAAGACTATGTAATCTTCTTATACGAACAAGTCTATGTATACTTGATATAAATATTATTTTGTGTATGTAGAGGTCTATGTAAACCTCCGATTAGATATAATTTGAAAAAGTTTTAATTGTTCCGTATTTTTAATCGATGAATGCAATGATGTAAGACTAAGAGGCTTGTCTTAGTCCTCAAAGAGGACGACGACGCCGGTTACGTCTAGGGGGTAAACCCGGATGTGACAGGGTTACTTGCGGGTCGTGACAAACATGAGCTCAATATACCATTAAAGATTCAATTATGTCAACACTCAAACTATAAACATGCTCAATATCATTTCACATAGACTCCACATACAAAAATTCATAATATAACTCAAACAAGTAAAATTGACAATTTTCAAGTCTATAGGCATAACTTCACTAAAAATCAAGCAACTTCAAATTTAGTCATTATTTTCATTATTAGTAAGAACTACTAACCGTCGTTAGGAAAGAGATGAGGATAACAGGACTTCATGTCTGCTTTGGCTTCCATGTTGCTCCCTCAACTAGGTGGTTTCTCCATAACACTTTTATGGAGGCAACCTCTTTGTTCCTCAAACTATTCACTTGACGATCAAGGATTCCAACTGGAACCTCATAGGAGAGGTTATCCTCTGCACCAAGACCCTCGATAAGAAGAATAGACTCGATATCACCAATACTCTTCTTAAGCATAAAACATGGAAAACTGGATGAACCAAAGATAGTTCATTAGGGATCTTCAACTCATATGCAACCTTACAAACCCTTTGCAAGATTTCATAGGGAACCACATAACTAGGAGTCAACTTTCCTTTCTTGCCAAATCTAACCACCCCTTTCATGGGTGAAATCTTCAAGTACACCTTATCATGTTCTTCAAACTCTAAATCTCTTCTCCTATGATTGGCATAAGAATTTTGCCGACTATAGGCCATTTTTAACCGGTTCCTTATGATATGAACTTTCTCTAAAGTCATATAAATGAAATCGGGAAAAAGAAGTGAAGACTCGCCAACTTCAAACCACTCAATAGGAGATCTACAACTCCTACCAATCAAAACTTTATAAAGAGCCATAGATATGGATGAATGAAATCTATTATTATACGAGAACTCCATCAAAGTCAAATGCTCATCCCAATTTCCCTTAAAGCCAATGATAAAAGCTCTAAGAATATCTTTAATAGTTTGAATAGTCCGCTCCGCTTGACCATCCGTTTGCAGATGAAAAGCGGTGCTTAACTTTACTTGAGTACCCAAACCTCTTTGAAGTGATCTTCAAAACTTAGATGTAAATTGAGAATCTCTATCCGATATGATGGACAAAGGAACCCCATGAAGACTCACTATCTTCTCAATATAGATTCTTGCATTATCTTCCGCCGAATAAGTGGACTTAACAGGAATAAAGTTAGCGGATTTGGTCAGTCTATCCACTACCACCCATATAGAGTCATATTGCTTTCGAGTCAGAGGTAACCTAACTACGAAATCCATGTTAACATCTTCCCACTTCCAGTAGTAATTTGGATTTCTTGTAGTAACCCACTCGGCTTTTGGTGCTCGGACTTCACTTGTTGGTAATAGGGACACATTGCAACAAACTCCATTTCCACGTTAACATCTTCCCACTTCCAACAACCTATTCTTTCAACTCCACCATTAATGGATCAAGATGTTGCTTAGAGTTAACCTCGACCACCAAAGATGACTCGTAGTTATGATGTACCACTACCCCACCAATAGGAGAATCTTCAATTCGAACCCCTAAACAAGACAACCTATGAACGAGAGTCGATATCACAATCTTTAAAGAAAATACCACCACCTCATGAAACTTTAAATAAAATACCACCACCTCTAGCTCAAGATCATGAGTAGGATAATTATTCTCATGAATCTTAAGTTGCCTAGAGGCATAGGCTATGACTTTCCCATGTTTCATAACCACACACTCCAACCCGACTCGATATGCATCACAATATACCACAAAACCCTTTGTAACCTCCGGTAGGGTCAATACCAGAGTGGAAGTAAGCCTATCCTTCAACATTTGGAAGCTCTTTTCACATGCTTCCGACCACTCAAATTTCACATTCTTTTGGGTCAAGGTTGTCAAAGGGGAAGAAAAAGATGCAAACCCATCGACAAAACTTCGATAATAACAGGCTAGGCCTAAGAAACTCCCAATATTCGTAGAAGCCAAAGGTCGAGGCCAATTTTTCACCGCTTCGGTGTCCTTTGATCAACCTCTACACCTTCACTAGAGATGATATGACCAAGAAACGCTACCGACCTCAACCAAAACTCACATTTGCTATACTAGGCAAATAATTGATGTTTCTTAAGAACTTTTAACACCACTCTCAAATGGTTCATGTGTTCACCCTCATTTTTCGAATATACCAAGATGTCTTCAATGAAGACAATGACAAATGAATCTAGGTAACTTCAAAACACCATATTAGTTAGGTCCATAAATGCCGTCGGATAATTAGTGAGACCAAAAGATATTACTAAGAACTCATAGTGACCATATCTTGTTTGAAATGCCGTCTTGGGAGTATCTTCTCCTCTCACTCTAAGTTGGTGATATCCCGATCTCAAGTCGATCTTAGAAAAGTAACTCTCACCTTTGAGTTGATCAAATAAATCATCAATCCGAGGGAGAGGATACTTGTTCTTGATTGTGACTTTGTTGAGTTGATGGTAATCGATACACATTGGAAGGGACCCATCCTTCTTCTTCGCATAATAATAACGGAGCACCCCATAGAGAAATACTAGGTCCTATAAAACCTTTGTCTAATAAATCCTTGAGTTTGAGCCTTCAACTCTTTCAATTCGGCCGAAGCCATCCAATAAGGAGGAATTGAAATGGGGTTTGTATCCGGTAGCAATTCGATACCAAAATCAATTTCCTGTTCGGGAGAAATACCGAGAAGGTCATTAGGAAAGACCTCTGGAAATTCCCTCACTACGGGGACCGACTCAATGGGAGTAATTTTGGAGTCTAAATCCTTGACTCTTACTATGTGATATAAGCACCCTTTTGAGATCATTTTGCATGCTTTTAAACAAGAGATGATTTGACCTCTAGGAAACGAATTTCTCCCCTTCCACTTTAAAACAGGTTCATTTGGAAAGTTAAACTTGACCACCCTATTCCTACTATCTATTGAAGCAAAGCAAGCATGCAACTAATCCATACCCAAAATAACGTCAAAATCATACATATCAGGTTCTACTAGCTCGACATAAGTAACTCTATTGGGCAACATTATTGGACAATTTCTATATACCCTATTTGAGACAACCGAATCACCCACCGGAGTAGACACCGAAGAGGGTTCTTTTAAGATATCGGGTAGAATGTCGAATTTTTTAGCTACTAATAGGGTAACAAAAGACAAAGTAGCACCAGGATCAAATAAAGCATATACATCAATATTAAAGACATTCAACATTCCGTTCACCACGTCAGGAGAGATTTCTTGCTCACCCCTAGAGCGGAGAGCATAGAAGTGATTCTTCTTTGGAGCATTCTAACACCCTAAAATGAGTTAAGGTGAACTAGAGCTTTGTGATTGTTTTTTGAGTTAATTTTGTTATAAAATTAGTTATATTAGTGTCCTTAGACAGTGTGTGAATTTTGGTTAAGTTTGGAGGTCAAACGTCCAAGAACGTCCATGACGTTCGAAAGATATGCCTTAGATAGTGCTTGTGTGTTCTCATGTGTTTGAGTGAGTTTTACGTGTTCGTTTTATATGACATTGGTGTGGGATGTTCCTAAGATGTAGACAAATATATTTAGGGGTTTAAAGTCCAAGTACGACCCCATCTAGGACCCAAAAGGGGTCCTAGAGGAGGGCCCAAGAGAAGGACCCAAAACTGCCTTCCAATTGACAACCAACGAGGACAAACGACGGCCAGTGGTCAAACCAATAGCCCGTCGACTTGCACCATCGATTGTACCTGCAAGGTAGTCAATCCAGGCCCCAAATGAATCTAAGTTTCACCCACAAAATCCCACCAATGGACCCTTGATGGACAGACGGTTCGTTGGTTGCATCCGTTGATTGAAGGTTGTCCAAAAAGTTGCTTTTCCTGTAATGACTTAGGGTGTTTGATAAATTCACCCCAACTCTTTTATGAACCTAGGAAGTCATTTTAGGGTTATTTACGTATATTAAAGAGTTCCAAACCCTAAGACCTAATTTTAGACCTCATTTTCCTAAAACCCAAAAACCCTCTCTCAGAACTCTCTCTCAAACTCCATAGAAGCTAGAGGTCAAGAAGGAGCTATGAAGACTTTTCGTGGTTGAGTTATTCATAAATATCATTTGGGTTTCTTCTACTTAAGGTATGGTATCCATCCTTGAACTCTCTTCCATTCAAGGAGTCACTTCTAATGGATTTTCAAAAAGTGTTTTAAACCCTAGTTTCTTCTATCTTGAACTCTAAATATGGGTCCTGCATGAAAACATTTTGAATGATTTAAAAATGATTTTCTAATGTTAGTTGATGATTTTAATGCTAAAACTTCAATGAAAACATGTTAAAGCTTTGTATCAAATTTTTGCTTAAGGAATGGGTTAAATGAACATGAGTTGGTAGTCTTTGAGTTTTGGTTTCTTATGGTTGATATGGTTGTTTAGATGCTGTCCTAAGGGATATTTTATGATTAATTGTTGAGTAAATTTGTAAATAGGTGTGAAGGCTTTGTAAGAATGGTAAGTTGGTCTCATTGTTAACTCTCTTTATGAATTTCTCTTGAGTGGTATGGTCCACCTTCTTGGTGGCGGTGTTTAATTGATGAATTAGGTTATACTTAGTATGTATTGTAAGTGTGGCTTTGAAACCTAATATGTGATATGAAGTTATAATGAAGTTTGTTCTTGTATTGTGTATTATGAATCTTGAATTGCATGTTTTTCTTAGATTATGCCTAAATGAAGTAATGTATATGTGAACCATGTAAAGTGTGTGAATTTATGAATGAAGGTCTAAAGCATGCATAGAAGTTAAGGTAAATGAAATGATGCTTACATGTAAGGTGTGTTCACATGCGCACACACACACATACATAATTGAATGAATGAAGTTAAGTTAAGTATAAAGGGGGAGTTTTGAGGTGAACACTCTTCGTGAGTTGAGATGAAGTGTTTAGCAACAACCTCACTACATCCTAAGAGATTTCTAAGATAGGTCGGAGGATGAATGCCTTTCGTGAGTTGATATGTGGTGTTCACTAGTTATACTTAACCTATATTATAAAATGTTGTGAATCCGTGGGGAAATATGCTTAGCACCGAGAGTATATGAAGAAGGGGTGGTTACGCTTCGTGAGTTGAGATATTGTATTCCTATGTAACTCTTGAGATGAGTACTCCTCGTTAGTAGAGAATGAGTTACTTAGTAGCAATCTCCTTATCCCTTAACTATGTGCCTGCATAGGTTTAGCTATTGGGAAAGCCATGTAAAAGCTAAGAGAACGACCTTACTCTAGGAAAGTGAGGATCCCTCATCCGATAGGTTTTAATATCGGGATTCCATGTCTAGCTCTCATGGTATATGTCGGTTATTCTAACCCCCACAAAAGTAATGAAATTACTAAGTCTTTTAAAAGAGTGTGATACTTCGGGTATGTAGTGGAATGGGACGTTATCTATCCATTGCACTAGGTAGGCATTCCGAAAGGGAAGTCTTGGTGAGTCTTATATGAACTGAATGAACTAAGCCTTCTAAAAGAATGTACTACTTAGGGTAAGTAGTTATATGGGATGCTATCTATCCATTGCACTAAGTAGACCTTTCGAAAGGGGAGTCTTGGCGCCAAGCCTTCTAAAAGTGTGTATACATAGGATAGGTGGTGGAATGGGGCGACATCTACTCATTGCACTAAGTAGGCATTCCGAAAGGGAAGTCTTGGTGTGTTGAGTGTTCTTCTAATGTCTTGTTATTGAGTGGTGACTTGTTCTCCCGAGTGGAGTAAGCCTATGATGGGTAGTCATAAGGATATCCTAGGTATGAATTGAATGAGGTGTATGGGTGTTTCTTTCATGTCTTACCTTGGGGAGTCTTAGGATAACCTCAGTTAGGGAAACTCCTACGGAAATGAGTTCACATCCTCTTGGCAATTCCTTGAGAGTTCACTGTTTAGAGTTATTTTGGTTCACTGTAATGTCTCAAGAGTTCACCCTTAATGTCGGGTTGTTTACTGTAAAGTGTCTCTTGGAAGTCTTCCTCAACTTTGGACCCATATAAACTAGGGGGATTCATCCTAGTGAAATCCCTCAAATGGGAGGACATGGTGCTAAGTTATTGGTTACCTCGGGGTACCACCTCCCGATAAGCTTGGGTCGTCTTGTGATTGAGTGGTGACGTCTTGCTTTTGGGTCGTAAAGTCTTGGTCCATTTGGAGAAAAGCTGCCCTTATATTCCCATCCGCCATGGGAGGAGGAGCAACCGGAACTTGATTACCCATAGCAACTTCTTCAAGTGGAGGCACTTGGTCGCCTTGTGCTCCCACATTAGCAACTCCTTCTTCGGCCCTTCTTGGGCTTCTCTTTGGGTATTCATACCTATAACCACCATAAAAGGTTTAGGTAAAAGCACACATAAAGTAGACTCTAGAGGCACGACATACGATTACAAGAAGATGAGAGTTTCCTAAGAATTACATAGTTCCTCATTCATAAGTGTGGCGCGCTTCACAATCATGAATAAGAATATACGTAGACGTGGTTTAATGAGACATAAATCCTAAATTTATTCAACCTCATGCTCTGATACCAAGTTTGTCACATCCAGGGAGCACCCCCCAGACGTAACCGACGTCGTCGTCCTCTTTGAGGACTAAGACTAGCCTCTTAGCTTACATCATTACAATCATAGGTTAAAATTTTGGAAAATTTGAAACTTTTCTATATCTATCTTGAGGTTTAGATAGACCTCTACATACAACATAATATATTCATATCGATTATACATAGACCCTTCGTATAAGAAGATTACATAGTTTTTTACTTTTATTGTGTATACATAGTATAAGATAGTCTCATAAGAAGTCTATAACATTGTATCATATTAAACCATCTAGATAAGAGTGTCAAAATTTGGGCATAGCCCTTACATCAACAATTATATCCACATATAGGCTTTACGATTATAGTACCAAAATGAAAGAGAATGAACAAAGTGTCTTTAATACTTAACAACATTCAATAGGTAGATAATGGCATCGTCCTCGGAAAGTGAGGACCTACCAAACTTTGAAGATAATAATCCAAGTAATCTTCAAAGCCTTCTCTAATATAAACGGACGGATCCTACATTTGTAGTAAACATCAAACATGGGTTAGTACACACTTGTACTAAGTATGGGTATATGCACATAAAACAAGTTGAATCATTCTAAAGAGGACATTTGATCAAAATCATGCTAAAGTACTTTCAAAATCCTTATGCACAATCTAGAACCCATATAATCCTATAATCACGTAATCTATAATTCAAACCCATGTATGGCACAATACCAACATCAACAAGTTATAGACAGGTCAACAATACAAGAGTTCATAACAACATAGTATAAGCAAGATTCTTATTCCTAACCCACCATTTAGCCTACAAGTGCAATGACCAAGAAAAGCGCCATAACCTTACTCAATAAAGTAAACCAAACAAAGGATCACAAACAATGCCTAACTCAAATTACATGGCATCAATAGTAGTTATTATCATATTTAGAAATATAGACCAATAGCATGCTCATAAATGAAACTTACAACATATAGGATCATTAACATGTAAAGTCAACATATTCATAGCATATATATTATAAGAACACAAGAACAACCTCCTAAGGATTCTCTCAAGGAAAAATATTGCAAGGCATAGGTAGAGTCTCATACCCCTACTTAGGCTAAGTCAAACCTCTCAAGTCACCCTAGTTTGTGTAGAGTCCATTACTTCATTTTAATTTCTGTAACACTTGTCTTAACCGACATAGACCACAAGAGCTAAGTGTGAAATCCGATGTTTTAAAACCTTACACCGATGGAAGGCGGACTACCGTCCAAAGTAGTACCAAATATGAATGTAGCTTTCTAGGTGGATCCACTAGCTAGTCTTCCTATGGTGGCAACATAGTTCTAGAACTAGGAGATATTTATTGAACCCTCTACATGCCTATTGAATTGGAGCCTCATCTCATGGGAATCCATTGGGTGAGTTTCCCTCATAGGGGAGTCTACATCTCATATGGAACTATAGGGTGAATCTTCCTCTATGGGAAGCCAACACCTCCCATTGTTAAGTTTACTCGGTTCTAAGCTGTCCCTTTTGAAATGTCTTTCTTTATAAATCATTAACCATTTAGCTCAATAGGTATTGCATGAGTATGTTCTTTCAATACAACCCTCATATGTGAGATTAGAACGTCAACATCATCATATCATAATAAGGTATATATGTACTTCATAGCCAAATTTATATCATTTCATCTTAAGAATAACCTCACATTCACATAGTCAAGACATTTCAATTCAACATCATACCAACACCTACATAGGCTATTCACAAGGCATGCTTTAATTGCACTACATCATCAATCACAAGCCATCATAATTGAAGTAAAGGTTCGGATCATAAAGACTTAGCAAATCTCCTTCAAAAGCCATCATCATCGTCTTACCATCAACAAACCAATTACATCCAATAATATGTGTAATACTATCACACAACAGTAATAAACACAATAGCTAGGTAAATTGCATCATCAGTATCCAATTTAACTTCAATTCATAACCTAGGGTAAGGGGAATTAGGGTTCATCATGAATTCATAAAAAATTATATCCAATCCCAACAATACTTGACCCTAGTCAATCCATACATGAATTAGAATAGATAAATAAAGTCTAATAATCGAATCATTCTTCAATTCCCATCAATTCATAACCAAGATCAAAAAATTTGGGAAAATAGGAAAGGGAACATGATCAACATGAAATTACATCAATTAAAATCAATTAATCAACAATATACACTCAATTAGTCGTAGAAAATCACAATTTATCATCAATTTGAAGTTTAGAAGAAAACTCATTAGAATTGGAAAACCCCACGAAATTGGGCAATTTAGAAATAAACTTTTAAAGCACCTATTGGGGAAAGGAATCCCAAGAGTGAAGAACCCATACCTTAATGAAGAATAATCCACCAAATTGAAGTGAAATCCTAGAGAAATCGACCTTCTTCTTCAAGTTTTCTTCCTTCTTCAATGGAGGAATTGGGGAGAGAGAAAGTAGAGAGAAGTGAAAGCTTTTGGGTTTTGTTTTGGGGATTGAGTTTGGATGAGTGAAAATGACTTTAAAATGACCCTTAGGCAATATATAATCACCCCCTAAATTACCCAAAACACCCCTCACTTAATTTGGTCTCTTTGTGAAGTCAAAATGTCAAAAATACGATTATACCTAATCTGGGAAGTGGCTCCGCATCGCGGGGCCAACACGCATTTTAAATTTTCAAAAAGGAGAATGAACCATTGAGGTCCGTGTGGGTTGCGCTTCCGCAGCAGCCCACTTATTCTTGACATTCGCAGGCTGCTTTGGCAGCCTGCCCACCCATGTTGGGGTCCTCCTCCATGACCCTTTAGTTGGTCCTTGGGGCATTGTTATTGGACATTTAGACCCTCCATACTACACTCTACCTAACAAAAGCCTTTAACAATTTTTATACTTCATTTGACCCTCCGAAACAATCCCCAAACATAGCGACGTCAACTAGTTCAATTAGGCTAGTTTCCGGACATCATGGACGTCCTTTGTCTTGACTCTAAAACTTCTCGGATGACTTCTAAACATTATTTTAGGTCATAAACAGTATCTAAACCTTTATACACTCATCTTAGGCTCTAGATTAGGTCTTGACTTTTTGGAGTATTACATAGACATTGTAATAGACTTTGTTAATTCGTAATCGATTGTAATTTGGGCTGTGACACAAAGATGTTTCATGAGTCTAAGTTTGCATCATGGATACTTAGCATTTCTATTGTTTTCTATAAAAGAGATATTTTTAAGTATTACTATTTTGTGTGAAAAGTTTTAATTTCGTACTACTTGTCATACATGTTATGCAATGAACGATGTCAAAGAGCTTGTACAAGACCTCCGAGAGGTAAAGTATGTCATTTTTTAATTCAAGAGTGTCATATCCCATAGGGTGTGCTCTCTGTTCGTAACACATTAGCTCAATGGTAATTGAATGAGAATATGCTTTAAATACAACCCTCATATCTAAGATTAACACATTATCATATCATGTCATAGTAAGGCACATAGGCAATTCACAACCTACCTTATATCATTACATCTTAATCATAATCTAACTTCACATAATCAGGATATATAAATTGCATCATCATACCAACACCTACTTAATCTACTAACATAATATGCTTCAATTGAACTTCATCACCAAGTACAAGTCATTACAATTGAAGTAAAGGTTAAAGATTACAAAATCTTACCAATTCTCCTTCAAAAGCCAACATCATTGGTATAACCATCAACAAACTAAATTAACCCATCAATAGGTCTTATAACATCATTATAATAACAATTAACATCAATTACATCAACACTAATCAATTAAACATGAGTTCATAACCTAGGGTTAGGGAATTTGGGTAAATTCATGATCTATTCCACATACTAGGTTTAACATCAAGAACTAGCATAATTGTACAATAATACATCATAGTATAATCATAATAATAAAAGAAAATCAAGAACAATACAATTTGAAAGGTCAATTTCGAATTAGAATGAAACCCATGTTCATATCATCTTTTGGAAATGAATTTGGAAGAACCCTTTGGGGGAAGGAGTCGCAAAGGTTAAAGATTCCCATACCTTGTTAATCCTTTAAGATTGATGAAGGAATGTGAACTTCGTGCTTCTCTAAATCCCCTTGACCTTGTTCTTCTATGGAGTCTTTTTTGGGAGAGAGAAAGTACAGAAAAAAAGAGAGATTTCAATTTTGGGAATTGTGGTTGTTGGGTTAGTTTAATTAGGCTTAGGTCTTTATATATGTCACATTCGGGGATTACCCCCTAGACGTAACCGGTGTTGTTGTCCTCGAAGAGGACTAAGACTAGCCTCTTAGTTTACATCATTTCATTCATAGATTAAAAATGCAGAAAATTTAAAACTTTTCTTCTATCTATCATTGAGGTTTACATAGACCTATCGCATACACATAATATATTTATATCGAGTATACATAGACCCTTCGTATATGAAGATTACATGGTCTTCTACTTTTATTGCACATACATATATATAAGATATCGCATAGTCTTAAAATGAATGTCTTATCTCATAACAATCTAAACAAGAGTATAACAATTGGGAATAGCCCATTTGTCAATGTAATATAGCCACATATAGGCTATATGTTCTTTAGTACTCAAATGAAAAGGAAAGAACCAAAAGTCTGATAACTAGAACAACATCAATAGCTTGATAGTGGCATTTCCCTCGAAAGTGAGGACCTACCCAACTAGGAGAGTGAGAATTCCAAGTCTTCCTTCAAAAGTCGTCACAAGCCCTTCAACGACTGGAACCTAAAATGTTGGCAAAAAGGGAGAAAACGGGGTTAACACATAACTTGTACTAAGTATAGGAACACATGAACACATAACATAAAAACATGCTAAAAATGGACATTTCATTAAAGTATGCTATTTTACATTGAAAAGCCTTATGCACATTCAAGAACCAATACAAGTCAATAATCCATATTCACTAAGTCAAGACAACTTTATTATCAAGTCATAACATCAACAAGCATGAGTAAGAGTTTATAACATCATAACTAAAGAAAGATCATCCCTCATGAATCCTCATTAAGTACACTAGTGCAACGACTAAGAAAAGCCCCATAACCTTACTCAATATATTAAACCTAACAAGAACCATAACCAATGTCCAACTTCACATAGCATATCATTAAGAGTATCTAACATCATACTTTAACAATAGAGACCATACACATGTTCATAAGAGTAACCAACACCACATAGTGTCATTAACATGTAAGATCATCATATACATATCATTTACATTTATGAGCATATACATACATAAGAACAACCTCCTAAGGCTTTCCTCAAGGCAAACGAGTGCAAGGCATAGGTAGAGTCCCATAACCCTTCCAAGGCTAAGTCAAACCTCTTAAGTCACCCTAGTTGGTTTGTATTTCATTACTTCATTTTTGTTTAGGTAACAATTGCCTTAACCGACATATAACACAAGAGCTTAGTGTTGAATCCGGTGTTGTAAAACCATACACCGATGGAAGGTGGTCAACCGGCCAAAGTAGGACCAAACATAAACGTAGCTTTCTAGGTTGATCCACTAGCTAGTCTTCCTATAGGGGAAACATAGTTAAGGAACTAAGAGATATGTATAAACCCTTTACATGCCATTTGGCATTGGAGCCTCATCTCATGAGAGTCCATAGGGTGAGTATCCTTCATATGGGAGTCAATACATCATTTAGAACTATATGGTGAATTCTTCCTCTATGGGATGCCAACACCTCTCATTGTCAAGTTCACTCGGTGCTAAGCTAAGTCCCTTTTTGAAATGTCTTCATTCATAATCATAACTTAATTTTAGGTCATAGGATACTATTCCCTTGAATATCATCATAATTAGATCATTAGGAATTGTATGAGAGTCACCTTTCAATACATCCCTCATAGTGAAATCAACATATTATACCATATCATAGTAATGCACATAAGTGAATCAACATCATCCTTATATCATAAAAAACTTAACATGATCTCACAATACATAAGTCAAGACATTTCAATACCGACATCATACCATCACATACTTAGGATAATCACAAGACATGCTTCTATCGAACTACATTACCAATAACACGTCATCATAATTAAAGTAAAGGTTAGGATCATAGAGACTTAAACAATCTCCTTCAAAAGCCATCATCATGGTCTTACCATCAATCAACCAATCTTATCCAATAATAGGTGTAGTATCAACACTTAATAGGAATTAACACAAGAACTAAGTCAATTGCATCATCACTATCCAATTAACCTTCAATTCATAACCTAGAGTTTTGGGGAAAAGGGTTCATCATGAATTCCTCAAGAAATAGATTCAATACCAACAATACATTACCATAGACAGTCCATGATTGAATTAGAATATACAAAACAAGTCTAACAATCAATACATTAATCAATTTCCATTAATTCATAAGCAAGATCCAAGACTTGGGGAAATTGGGGAAAGGACATGATCGACATGAAATTCCATCAATTAACATCAATTACACAATAATCTAAACTAGATTAGTCATAAGCAATCATAATTCAAAAAAATCAAGCATCAATTTTGACTTTTGAAGAAAACCCATTTGTAGAGAAAACCCATGTGAATTTGGGTAGTTGAAATTCAAACTTGAAAGGACCTCTTGGGGAAAGGAATCCTAAGAGTGAAGAATCCATACCTTAATGAAGCTTTATCCCAAAAAAATTGAGTGAAAATCATGGAGACTTTGTCTTCTTCCTCAAGCTTCATGTTTTTCAATGGAGGATGAATGAAGAGAGAGAACGTAGAGAGAAGTGAGAGCAATTTGGGTTTCAATTTGGATTTGTGTTTTTGTAGTGTGAATGAATGAAAATTGACCTAAAGTAAATATATAGTGATCCACCAAAATACCCAAACTACTCGTCATTAAGTTGGACTTCCAAAAGTGAAGTCCAACTTCACTTCAGTGTGAAGCCCCCGTCCATCACCACCACCACACACTTCATGGTCTATGAAGTGCTCAATAAACCATGATGGTGGTCGTGAAGTGATGAGGCAGTATCTCCCCGCCAAGGAGCCCCTCTCTATTTCTCCCACTAAGGCAGGACCACGCACTTATTCCCTTCCCTGATGATGCACCACGGCCCGTCAAGTGTCTCGTGTTTCTCTTAGGCAGTAAGTCACCATCACCCACCAACTAACCTCCTTTTTGGCTAAGGCCTTTCCACAGAAGACCCTTGCCCTCCATAAAGTTCACCACGATTCGTGAAGTGGCTCGTGGTGTCTTTGACAGTATCTAGCCTACCTTGGTATCTTCCCCCATGTCTAAGGCCCCTTCACGAGCTCCCCACCTTGGCCGTAGTCATGCTCGTGAAGAGTAAGGTAGTAGCTCTTCTTGGGCAGCTTTGGCCTCTTGGATTTGGCTTCCCTTAGAAGGTTGGCACTCCTTACTTGGCCTAGCATCCTTAAGCCCCTCTTTGCACTTATATTTATATCCTCTTTATATCACAAATATAAAACCCCTAGACTCTTTCTTCAACCCATCAAGACACCCACTAGCCCAAGTAGTAAGTTCACCTGACGTCTTAGACGTTCCTTGACGTTTTGATTCCTTAATTACTTATATACCTTTTAATTAAACTTAAAACAGTGACACAACCTTTAGACACTTATGTTAGGATCTATAACACGCCTTAGACTTTCAGAGTGTTACATTATCCCGCCCTTAGGAACATTCGTCCCCGAATGACACTAAAATCTATTGGAAGGAAGGGATAGACTCAAGACTAGCATCCCAAACACAACAATACATTATAACATGTGTTACAAAATAAATTTTGGCATTTACAAAATAGAAATTCAAAACTTCTATTACTAAACATAAATCTCAAAATCACAATATGAGGAATTTCCTTCGCACAAAAACATTGTAACACCCTAAAATAAACTAAGGTTAAGTAGAGCTTTGTGAATGCTTCTTGAGTTAATTTTGTGTTAACTTGAGTTTCATTGATGTCCGTATTCAATGTGTGAAGTTTGGTTAAGTTTGGAGGTCAAACGTCCAAGAACGTCCATGACGTTCGGAAGGTGAGCCTTACAAAGTGCTTGTGTGTTCTCATTGTGTTTGAGTGAGTTTTACGTGTTCGTTTTATTTGAAATTTGTGTGATATGTTCCTAAGACCTAGAACACTATGTATAGGGGTTTAATGTCCGGGTACGACCCCATTAAGGACCCACGAGGGGGCCCTAGAAGAGGACTCCATCCCTTTGGCTAGAAGCTGCCAAGTAGTGACCAACGACGGCCACAAGGGACGGTCCGTTTGTCAACAAACGGTCCGTAGACCTTGGGCGTCGACTGGAATGCTAGGCTGGAAAAGCCTGAACATGATTGTGTCTAAGTACCAATCGACGGACCCCCACCAACGGGGCGTCGATTGACAAACGGCCCTTCTGTGAAGAGGGCGTCGATGATACTGCCAAAAGCTGTATTTTTCTGCCAAGGCTTAGGGTATTTGGTAAATTTAGCCCAGGTGTTTTATGAATCTAGGAAGTTAGTTTTAAGTCTTTTTAGGTATATTAAGATGTTTCAAACTCTTAGACCTAATTTTAAACTTCATTTCCTAAAACCTTAAACCCCTCTCTCTTGAAAGACTCTCTCAAACTCCATAGAAGCTAAAACTCAAGAAGCAGATAGGAGGGCTTTGGGTCGACGTTTGTTCATCAAAAATCTGTGGGGTTTCTTCTATTTGAGGTATGGTAGTCATCATTGAACCCTCTTCAATTCATGGAGTCCTTTCTAATAGATTTTCAAAAAGGGTTTTCAACCCTAACTTCTTCTATCTTTAACTCTATATATCGGTCTTGCATGAAAAAGGTTTAAATGATTCAAATATGATGCTTCTAAGGTTAGTTGGTGATTTTAATTCTAAAACGTCAATGAAAACATGTTAAAGCTTTTTATCAAATTTTTGCTTAAGGTATGGGTTAAATGAGCATGTTTTGTAATCTTTGAGCTTTGGTTTCCTTGTGTTAATATTGTTATTTAGCTACTGCCCTAAGGGCAAATTTATGATGATTTGTTGAGTAAATTTTTAAATAGGTGTGAAATCTTTGGAAGAATGGTAAGTTGGTTTCATTATTAACTCTTATTATGAATTGCTCTTGAGTGGTATGGTCCACCTTCTTGGTGGCGGTATTTACTTGAATTGTATGAATGTGAAGTTACTTGTGTATTGTGAAAGTGTCCATGAAGGCATATTATGTGAAGTAAAATTATTGTGATGTTATTCTTGTTAATGTGGCTTATGAAGATTATTATGAGAAGTATGCTAGAGATTATGCTTTAATGATTTATATGATTATGTGAAGCATGTTAAAATGTGTAATTTGATGAATGAAGGACAAAGCATGAATAGAACTTAATGTAAATTAAATAATGTTTATGGTCAAGGTGTGTTCACATGTACACACACATACACACATTTTGAATGAATGAATGAATGAAGTTAAAGAATGTGAATGAAAAGGGGAGTTTTGGGGTGAACACTCTTCGTTATTTGAGAAGAAGTGTTTAGTAGCAACCTCATTGTCTTCAAAGATCTTTCTAAGATAGGTTGGAGGATGAATTCCCTTCGTGAATTGAGATGTGGTGTTCATTAGTTATCCTTAACCTATAGTATATAATGTTTAGAATAAGTTGGGAGTTATGCTTATTACCTAGAGGATATGAAGAAGGGGTCGTTACACTTCGTGAGTTGAGATGTTGTAGTCCAATGTACATCTTTAGATGAGTACTCCTCGTGAGAAGAGGTGAGTTACTTAGTAGAAATCTCAATATCAAAGGGTTTTGAAGATCAATACTTCATGGGGTTCCTTTGTCCATCATATCGGGTAGAGGTGCTCAATTTACATCTACATTTTGGATATCTTTTCATAAGGGTTTGGGTATACAAGTGAAGTTAAGCACCGCTTTTCATCCCCAAACAGATGGTCAAGCGGAGTGAACTATGCAAACTCTTGAAGATATTCTTAGAGCTTGCATCATTGATTTTAAAGGAAATTGGGATGAGCATTTGTCTTTGGTGGAGTTCTCATATTATAATAGTTTTCATTCATCCATCTCTATGGATTCTTATGAAGCTTTGTATGGTAGGAGGAATAGTTCTCCTATTGGGTAGTTTGAAGTTGGTGAGTCTTTGCTTATTGGTCCTAATTTGATTTATAGGACTTTGGAGAAAGTTCATATAATAAGGAACCGGTTACAAACAACCTAAAGTTGGCAAAAGTCTCATGCCGATCATAGGAGAAGAGATTTAGAGTTTGAAAAAGGTGATAAAGTGTATTTGAAAATTTTGCCTATGATAGGGGTGGTCATATTTGGCAAGAAAGGGAAGTTGAGTCCTTGTTATCTGGGTCCTATGTGATCTTTCAAAAGGTTGGTGAGGTTGCTTATGAATTGAAACTCCCTTGTGAACTATCTTCTGTTCATTCGGTTTTCCATATTTCTATGCTTAAGAAGTGTATCGGTGGTCCCGAGTCTATTCTTCCTATTGAGGGTCTTGGTGTGAAAGATAACCTCTCCTATGAGTACGTTCCGGTTGAAATCCTTAATGTTCAAGTGAAGAGGTTGAGAAACAAAGAGGCGGCCTCCGTAAAAGTGTTGTAGAGAAACCACGTAGTTGAGGGAGTTGTTTACATCCCTACTCTGTTCAAATAGGAAGAAACGTCGCGTGACACAAAAATAATTCATTGATTCAATTTTAAACAATTTTAAAGAAGAAATGAATTTTAAAGGAGTCGCCACGTAATTTTTGGAAAAACAAGGAAACCAATTAAAGTAATCTACGAAACCATTAGTTCTAGGTAAGGGTTCATGCTATTCCGAATGGAAGGTGTTAGGCACCCTTCGAAATCCACAAATGTGGGCCCCGACTGAATTAATTTTGTTTCAAATTGAGGAGGAAACAAAACTATAAAAAAGTATAATGACAAACATCATACACAAATAATAAAATAAAATAATAATGTGAAAATCGGCCTAAGGTTTGCCTAACGATAATAATATAAACAATAATGAATATACAATACATTTAAAATTTTGTTCGAATAGCTCCAATTTTAGACATCTTCGGGTACCTGTAAAGACACTTAGTAAAAGTGTTAGTATAAATAAATATAAATAAAAATGAATAACTCAAATAATAACTAAAAAAAAACGTTTTATTAACATGTTAGGCCTTGAAAATCGACGGTAATTCCTTCATTAGCCATTTAAAATAAACAAAAAAACATACCAACATAAACTAAATTTTCGTCTTAAATATTAGGGAGGCCTCCAAAATCGACGGAGAGATTTTCTCATTGGCCAAATTTAACATACAATAAATGTGAACTCAAACTAGAGGTAAAAATAATAAAATATCAATATCACTGTCTACAAAAATAGCAACAAACATAATTAAAGCATTTGAGGTTCATCAGAATGGATTTCTCGAACAACTATCAGTACAAAACTCAACAAACAGTAATAATAAAAAATAAAAAAGGTCCAAACTACCATATAAACAATAGCAGCCAACAAAACAGAAAATTAACAACAAAAAAAAAAAATATAGGAATGAATACAATAATGACCATAATAATAAAATAAAGTAAAATAAAATAAAAACTTGATAAAAGAAAATAATAGTAGAAGTACTTTACCAAAATCAATATAATAAATTACTAGAAATAGGGTGGAAAAAAAATCAAAATAACAACGTTGAACATAACACCACACAAAAACTTTTAGCAAATAATTTAAACACAAAAATTATCCAACATATGAACATATTTATAGTTGATGAACCCATAAGTATAATCGCAAAATAACAAAAGTAATTGAAAGATAAAGTAAAGAAACATGACAAACCATAAGGAGAAGTCACTGCAACTGCCAGAGCTATGTCGGAAAAGGTATTGCTATTCGCCGGAGTTGGAGTTATTGTAGCCGGATTCAACATTGCAATGATGGGGGTCTGATGGTGTGAGCTTCGAGCTCTCCAGCGGCCTATAAAACAAGAAAAAATTCATAAAGGGAAAAGGGGATAGGGACCTGTGGTTGCTCTGTTTGAGCGGCTGTTTTATTTGGGTTTGGGGTGGCTTTTTGAGGTTGTTCGGTGGTGTCCGGTGGTCACTGATGGTGAGAACAGGTGTGTTTCCGGTTGTTGATTATCCAGAAATTGTAACGAAAAAAGGAAGGGAGTTTTGGAACTGCTTTGGATAAGAAACTAGAAGGACATAGGGGTTTTAGGGTTGGGTTTGTTAGAGAAGAAAGAACAGGGGGTTGAGGAGATGGTTATTCTGCGGCAGTGAGATTTTTGGGACTTGGTTCACGATGGTTTTGCCGGTTTATTTCGGCTTCAAGCCGGCTGAAAATGAAGAAGGAAAGGAGTTGGTTTGTTTCTGAGCTCGGAGTTCACCATTAATAAAGTTTGTGATGGCTGGAAAGGGTGAGATTATGGTCATTGCTCATCGGTCGAAAAATAAGGAACAGGGATGGTGGTTAGGCTTCTGGTTGTTGTAGAATATGGTGGAGAATGGAGGGAGTTTCGTGGTGTGGTGTTCTGGATCTCGCCAAAAAAATAGAAAAATGAAATTGTTCTAGATCATGGTTGTTTGTCAGAGCTTTTTGGTCGTTGTTTTGAAGATTTCTTACTGGAGAAGAAACGGGTTTTGGTTTCGCCGGAAAATGCTCCGGCGAGGGTGTTGGCTGGAAAGATATGAACACTAAAACAATATCATTAAGACTTATCAATTCTGAAAAAACTAACCCTAGAATTTATTCACCACCCCCTTATTTTTGGCCTAATTCATACTTAAATATAAAAAAAATTATGTAATGGACCCAAATTTGTGGGCTTGGAATTGTAGCCCAAAATTAACAATCCATTGTATATGTAAAAATTTTCCGTATTTAAATAAATTTCTATGATGTGCAAAATATCAACATAAATATTAACAAACGTAACAAATAAAATGAAATATTAGGATAACATGATGAACGTAACTAATGACATAAAAAATGCAATTTTAAAATTAGCTAATAAAAAATGATAAATTATGATAAATATAGATAGTTATCGATAACTTGTTTAAAATTATATATAAAACAATTATTTTGAACTATTAAATAAATAAAACATAAAAGTCACGAATTTTAAAAATGTTAGGCAAAATTGGGTTTCAACAACTGTCCCTTTCGTTGTATATGATTGATGAAATCAATTGTGGACAACGAAAATTGACTAACCCGATATTGGCCAAACACATAATATTTTTTTTATATGTAAAAATGTGGTTCGATTGTGGTTGAAGTAAATCCTAGACACGTCTCCAAAAGGTTCTACGCTATGTTGCGTCCTTGATGAAGTAATTTGCACATGTATCTCCACTAAGAATGCATCCACTTGGATGTCCTCGAAAAAACAAAGATAAAACTCATAAGTATAGACAAAGGTAACAGAAAAAAGGTAGCATCTCTTACTATATGATGAATGGAGATTATCTATCGGTATGATATAAATACATGTCTGTTGGTAGGACGAATGAAGATGATCCATCGGAAGAATTTGAATGTATGTCCATCGATAGGACGAATAAAATGATCCATTGGAAGGATATAAATGCATGTGTGTCCATCGATAGGACAAATGAAAAAAAATGATCCACCGGTAAAATTTGGAATGTATGTCCATCGATAGGACAAATGAAAAAAAGATGATCCATCGGTAGTAATTTAAATGTATATCCATCGGTAGGACGAATGAAAAAAATGATAATCCATCGGTAGTATTTTGAATGTATGTCCATCGGTAGGACGAATAAAAATTCTTTCAAAGCAAGTCTCCTTCAACTTGAACGTGGAATAGATAGGGTGCACATCCTTCACCTACGATTAAATTCGACTTAAATGCAAACATCTTTCAACACAAGTTTCTACCGACTTGAACATTAAAAAGATAGGGTGCACATCCTTCACCTCCGAATAGATGCGACTTAAATGCAAATATCTTTCAACACAAGTTTCCACCAACTTGAACGTTGAATAGATAGGGTGCACATCATTTACCAGCGAATAGATGCGACTTAAATGCAAATATCTTTCAACGCATGTTTCCACTGACTTAAACGTTGAAAAGATAGGGTGCACATCCTTCACCACCGAATAGATGCGACTTAAATTCAAATATCATTCAATGCAAGTTTCCACCGACTTACACGTTGAAAAGATATGGTGTACATCCTTCACGTCCGAATAGATTCGACTTAAATGCAAATATCTTCCAACACAAGTTTCCACCGATCTGAACATTTAAAAGATAAGGTGCACATCCTTCACCTCCGAATAGATGCGACTTAAATGCAAATATCTTTTAACGCAAGTTTCCACCGACTTGATCGTTGAAAAGATATGGTGCACATACTTTACCTCCGAATAGACGCGACTTAATTGGAAATATCTTTCAACGCAAGTTTCCACCGACTTGAACGTTGAAAAGATAAGGTGCACATGAGTCACCTCCGAATAGATGCGACTTAAATGCAAATATCTTTTAAGGCAAGTTTCCAACGACTTGAGCATTGAAAAGATATGGTGCACATCCTTCACCTCCGAATAGATGGACTTAAATGTAAATATCTTTCAACTCAAGTTTCCACCAAACTTGAACGTTGAAAAGATAAGGTGCACAACATTCAACTCCGAATAGATGTGACTTAAATGCAAATATCTTTCAACGCAAGTTTTCGCCGACTTGAACGTTGAAAAGATAGAGTGCACATGCTTCACCTCCTAATAGATGCTACTTTAATGCAAATATCTTTTAACCCAAGTTTCCACCGACTTGATGTTAAAAAGATATGGTGTACATACTTCACCTCCCAATAGATGCGACTTAAATGCAAATATCTTTCAACGCAAGTTCCCACTGACTTGAACGTTGAAAAGAGTGCACATCCTTCACCTCCGAATAGATGTGACTTAAATGCAAATATCTTTTAAGGCAAGTTTCCACCGACTTGAGCATTGAAAAGATATGGTGCACATCCTTCACCTCCGAATAGATGGACTTAAATGCAAATATCTTTCAACTCAAGTTTCCACCAACTTGAACGTTGAAAAGATAAGATGCACAACATTCACCTCCGAATAGATGCGACTTAAATGCAAATATCTTTCAACGCAAGTTTCCACCGATTTGAACGTTGAAAAGATAGGGTGCACATGTTTAACCACCGAATAGATGCTACTTAAATGCAAATATCTTTCAACGCAAGTTTTCACCGACTTGAACATTGAAAAGTTAAGGTGAGCATCCTTCACCAACGAATAGATGTGACTTAAATGCAATGACCTTCTTGGCGAATGAAAAATGCAATGACCCTTTTGGTAAATAAAATTCAATGACCTTTTTTGTTAAAGAAAAAATGCAATGGCCCTCTTGGAGAATAAAAATCAAATGAAAATACAACTGATGGATGACCTAATGATTTTCCACTGTTACGAGGTTGATGTCTCGTGTATCTTTAAAGCTTCATCTTCCCAATGATTTCACGTGTTCCATGGCAACGCTGAAGATTTACAAGTTGACTTTGAGCTTCAATCGCTGAAGGATTTTTTGAAGTTGTTATCAAGCTTCTCACAGTACTTGTTGAAATTTTTAAGGTCTTTCTCAAAAATTATGTACCAGTTAAAACTTTGACAAATCTCAAAAATGATCTTTCATTTTGACTTGCTGGAGATAACATCTTTATTGTGAATTTTTGAGATATATTCTCAAAAGTTTTGTCCCAGTGTTTATTACAAGGTGAAAGAAAAATCACACTTGGTATATGACCGAGTTGTCGTGGCGCCTACATATTCTGTTGAGCCAGGAATCAAGTCAAATGTAGTTCCAATTTTCTCCGATGTATACTGCAAAGAATCTGAGACAAGATCATCAGTAGAAAATGCACAATATGAACATAATAAAATAGGAAAATAATATTTCATGTGATATTCAAATCCTAGAGATAAAAGACATGTCACATTTTTTGGACGGACGACCCCATGAAGTAAAATAGGACTCTCACACATAGAACATTAACTTAATGACACTTTTTAAAATAAACAACTCAAAAATACAATTCTAAAAAAGATTTTAAAAAATATTAAATAGTGGGTGCTTCCAAACGTTTTTTTTGTTTTTCTTTTCTTTTTGCAAAATACAGAATGTGATGAGATAGTCAAATCTTCACTACAATTGGTACCAACAGTAAGGATTTCAGGTAAATCTCTCATTCCCTTTCTTCTTCTTTTTTTCTCTTTTAAGATTGAATTTAAGGTAATTCCTACAGCTTCAAGTGGTACCTCAAATATACTTAAGGATCAACAAGATTCGTTCATCTTGCTTCAAACAAAGCTTTTAAATTATACCAATCCTCATGTTTCAAGTGCCCTCACGACAAAGGTTGGTCCTATTTCACACTTATTTAAACATTTAATTATACGACATTTTTCAATGTGCACTCACACTCACAAGAATATTCAATGCATACAACTGTGATACCATATGCTTGACCCTTATGTAAATCTCCACTAATGTGAGAATATTAGGAATGAGATCATGTAGGGTTTGTCATTGTTTTGTAACGTAGTCTTAGGGATGGGTAGGATATTTATTTGGGATAAAAGTGACTTAATTCCTCCTTGAGCGTCACACATAATTTGTGCTCTCAATGATTGGTACGCCTTTGACATCAGATCCTCTTCATTCTTGTCCCCCCTTTCGACTTCTTTTGAATTCTCAGTTTTTGAAGCTTTTCCCTTCTTCTTTTTTCACCTCCTTTGTTTTTACTTCTTTTCTGTTCTCATTTTTTGGAGTTTTTCCCTTCTTCTCTTCTTTTATTTTTACCCCCTTTGTTTTGACTTCTTTTGAGTCCTTATTTCTTGGAGCTTTTCTTTTATTTCACTCCTTTATTATAAATTTTTCTCCTTTTTTGTTGGATTATTTTCCTTCCCACCTTTCATTAACCCTGTAAAGTTATTTTTGCCTTTATTTATTTATTTCACCTTTCATTCTTCTTTTCTTTCTTTTTTTTCTCTAGAAGTCTTTTGCTTCCTTGACTTTGGGAGACTCGATATCTTTTCTTTTGGAAATTTCAAACATGGATCTTCTCTTATAATTTGCACATTCTTGGTGCACTCAAGAAGGTTGGGCCAAAAGAAGATTGTGCTTGTAATCACTCAAAAGGGTAGTGGTTAAGATGTGGTTTTCCAAACAAAGGGTTCAGGCTCAAAGTAGGAAAACTAGGGAATAATGTCATTTGGTAGGCTTCGAAAAGCACAATCGGATCAAAGAAGACCTACAATCTTTTGCTGAACCAAACATTACTCAGTATTTTACCTCGAATAACATTCAGACCAAGTTCTAGATCAACAGTGCAATGCAATTGATTTTTGATCTAAAAGCTCTCCACACCATGCACATGAAACCATGAGGTTGGTTTTATTCTTATCTTGATTGCATGCAAGAGAATTTTCAAGCATGACAAAAGTATAGATAAGAGGTACCACAAAAATCTAAAGTTTATCATAAAGTCAGTCTTTTCCATCATATCGAATATATTTACATGCTCTTGACTGCATTGGTCCCAACCGATCTAAAGACATTACTCTTACATTATGTACAATATATTTTATTTTTTGAAAGAATAATTACGGAACCCGAGAAGGGCTGCCTACGTATATCATTAAGATGAGAATCGGGTGTGCATAGTTCATGAAGAGATGACTTTGAAAATATTAACAAACTATTTACTTTTTTTTTGAAATTTGAAAGAATAAATACCGAATCAAATAAGTGTTGCCTGCGTATCTCACCGAGATGAGAATCAGGTTTGCATAGTTCGTTCAGATATGACTTGGAAAATATGCACAAACTATTTTATTTTATTTTATTTTACTTTTGGAAAAATTAATACCGAATTCAAGAAGGGTTGCCTACGTATCTCACCGAAATAAAAATCAGGTTCACGTAGTTCATTCAAATATGACTTGGAAAATATGCACAAACTATTTTTTTTTTACTTTTGGAAATAATAATACCGAACCCAAGAAAGGTTGTCTACATATCTCACCAAAATGAGAATCAGGTTTGCGTAGTTCGTTCAGATATGACTTGGAAAATATGCACAAACTATTTTATTTATTTATTTTTACTTTTGTAAAATATAATACCGAATCAAAGAAGGGTTGCCTACGTATCTCACCGAAATGAGAATCAGGTTCACGTAGTTCTTTAAGATATGACTTGGAAAATATGCACAAACTATTTATTTTATTTGTTTTACTTCTGGAAAAAATAATACCAAACCCAAGAAGGATTGTCTATGTAACTCACCGAAATGAGAATCAGGTTCGCGTAGTTCGTTCTGATAAGGTATATAATAACTAAAGGATTTAGACAAACTCAAAAAAAATCCTAGGTCTAACGCCACTAAAATTTGTAGTCATGAAGTGTTTTTTGACCCCCTTCTTTTTGCACCAATATGTTATACAACCGCTTAATCATCAATCTTTATACTGTCTGTTGAATGTAACCTACGAATTTTTACAAGAACAACTTGTTGTACTCTTTTTGGAGTTTTCTTGGAAATGTGTCTCCTCCCAACTTATTATGGGATCCAGAAATTGTTATGACCATCCCCGACTATCGTCGGGAATGGTTTTCCTGAAAAAAAAATTAGAAATATGTGAAAGCAAGGCCATAATAATAAAAAAAAAATTAAGAAATGTAACTTCATAGTCAAGGACTCCCCTGATTTGTCTTTTTGACTTGATATTGATGTCTTGTGAAATACAAAGATTGAGATTTCGCGAGTCCTCTTGTCCATTGCAACTTCGGATGAACAATGACTTTCAAATTCTGACATAAATTAACCTCTAACGTAAAGGAAATAAAAACTCAAAAGGTAAAAGTTTTAGATTTTGTTCATGATGGGCAATGCAAATATCACAACAAGAATTAATTAACACACAAGCAGTATTTTTAATGAAAGACAAACTTAATTATATCAGATCCTCTTCATTCTTCTCCCCCCTTTTGACTTCTTTTGAATTCTCAGTTTTTGAAGCTTTTCCGTTCTTCTTATTTTTTCACCTCCTTTGTTTTGACTTCTTTTGTGTTCTCATTTTTTGGAGCTTTTCCCTTCTTATCTTCTTTTATTTTTCACCCCCTTTGTTTTGACTTATTTTGAGTCCTTATTCCTTGGAGCTTTCCTTTTATTTCACTCCTTTATTATAAATTTTTCTCCTTTTTTGTTGAAGTATTTTCCTTCCCACCTTTCATTAACCTTGTAAGGTTATTTTTGCCTTTCTTTATTTCTTTCACCTTTCTTTCTTCTTTTCTTTCTTTCTTTTTCTCTAGAAGTGTTTTGCTTCCTTGACTTTGGGATACTCGATATCTTTTCTTTACAAAATTTCAAACATGGATCTTCTCTTATAATTTGCACATTCTTGGTGCACTCAAGAAGGTTGGTGTCACGACCATAAGCACCCCCTAAAGTTAGAAAAAACCTCGAATCATGACCGAGCGTACTTGACCCCTTTGGGGTCTCGCTCGTACAAGCCCTCTAACTAGCATTCATAACATAAATCATGAAAGTAGTGCGGAATTAAAACTTTCCACGATAATAATAATAAAAAAGTTTTTCATAAATACTAGAAAATCTTATCGTCACAAGCCAACTTAAAGACACAACTGGGAATTTTAGGGACCGCGGCCCTTTACATAAAAGTAAACATAAATTTAAAGTCTTAATAAGAAACTAAGAAACATAAAACTATGTCCTTGAATATATGAGGACATACCCAATTCTTGAGATATAAGAATTCCCAAGCTTCAACTCCGATCCTCCAAAAAGGCTTCAACCTATACTCATAAGGTATATAAAAGTATGGGGTTAGTACAACAATATAGCTAAGTATGGCATATAAAAACATACGAAAAGGGACATTTTAGTAAAAATAACTTTTCATGAAATTAAAGCAATATTCATGAATCTAGAAACAAATCAACATAAGAATCGACAATCAACACTTTATGGCAACTTACGAAAACTTAGAGTAATCAAAAAGGAACATTTCAATGAACTTACTAAACTTACAATGAAATTGAAATAAAGCATTACAGTGAACATAATGGATTCTTACAATGGAGACCTTACAAGTGAATGGCACGGTCCAAGTCATATGAACTCTTTTCCTTTGAAGTTGCCCTAACCAAGGTTATCCTAAGACTCCCTAAGGTGAGCTAAGAAGGGATTTTCATCACACCTCCCTTCAAAGCACACCAAAAGCGACCCTTAAAACTACCAAATCTTAGGCTTACTTCGTTGGAAATCAAATCCACTACCTTGGCTAACATATGCAAAACACTCATGGAAATATAGGTCATACCAAGTGCAATGTGAGAGTAGCATCCCATACTACCACTCCCACTCAGTACTCCTAAATGGATTCCATTTACTCAAGTACCTCCACAATAATCCCTCCATAACACTACACCATAGTACTCATTCTCATTGATTTCATGAAGGTGCTCTTATCCCATAGTAGGTATAGGTCACACCAAGTGCAATGTGAGAATAGCATCCCATACTACTACTCTCCCACTCAATGCTTCTACTCGGTAACTAATGTGGATTGAAACACTTCACGACATACATACACAAATTTCAACAATATACAAGATAATTAGTTTCAAATCAATTCTTTTGTGGGAGTTAGCTTAACCGACAAAGACCATGAGAGCTAGACATGGAATCTCGATATTAACCCCTATGGATGAGGGATCCTTACTTGCCTAGTGTAGGTCAAGCTCTTAGCGTTTACATGGCTTTTCCAATGGCTACACCTATGCGGGCACGAAGTGTGTCCACCTCAAGATTCCCCTTTTTGCTCAACTTGGTATAATACATTCTTTAAAGTGTGTGTGTGTGTCACACTTTACATATAAGCCTCATCTCATTATCAACAAGTTATACGCATACTTTAACCTCGATTCATCGAGTTACACACTCTACATGCTTCTCATAATCATATACTTAATTTAGACATAAACTAGGTCAAGCATGCAATTCAAGCTACAACCAAACACAATAGATGACCCATATACAATATATCTTCATTTAACATATTAGACCTTCAAGATTACCTACTCAACACATACTAAAACAACATCAAGCTCATCAATAGCACCGCCACCATAAGGTGGACCATAACCACTCAAATAGCAATTTCAATTCAATAAGAAATGTACAATGAGACAACTCAATCACAATTCAAATCATCATCACCATAATCAATTTATCACATACACCATATAAGGCCCTTGGGCAGTAGCTACACCAACATGACATACACAAGAAGACCCAAGTTCATACCTTACAGCAAATCATGCTCACATAACCCATTTTTAAGTCAAAGTTGAAGTATGCATAAACAAGATTTTTCATGGAGTTTTTATCATCAAAATCATCAATTCAAACCAAGAAAATACATTTAAACCATTATACCTTAAATACAAGAAGACCCATACTAGAAATCAAAGTTAGAAGAAGATTGAGTTTAGAAACCCTTTTGAAAACCATTTTGGAAATTGGCTTCTTTGAATGAAAAGATATTCAAAGAATGGATATCATACCTTTAAGGAGAAGAGGAATCCACATAATTTTGGATGAAGAAACAAGTCCAAGGAAGCCCTCATTTCCTTCCTTGACTCTAAGCTTCCATGGAGTCTTGAGAGAGTTTCTTAAGAGAGAGAGAGTTGAATTTAGAAGTGAGGGGGTCTTGTCTAGGTTAGGGTTGAAAACTCATTTAATATAACCTAAAATCCCTTAACAAACCGTCCAAACTCTTATTTAGACGTGGGTGAATTTACAAGTTCACCCTGGCTTGGCAGAAAAAAAATCTGCGTACAGGGACAAGGCCTTGCGACGACCTTCTTGTGACGGGGCGTCAGTGTGCAACGGCCGTCCTGACCATCCTTTGCAAGCCTTCAGTGGCATTCCAAGGGGATGGCCCCTCTACACCTTGAACACGATACGCCACGACGGAACCTTGTTATGGGGCCGTCACAGTCCATGGCTGCCGTCGACTGCTCCGTCGCAAGGCTGACTGGGACAAGCCTGCTTACCAGGTTTGGGTCCTTATCAAGGACCTCTTACGATGGTCTTCGGAATAATTCTCCCGGACGTTTCTAACAAAATATGATGAATCTATAAGTTTAACACCTCTCACTATGAATTTATCCAAAACGAACAGATAAAACTCGATGAAACTCGTCTAGACGTACAAGGTCGAGCTCAAGGCATATCTTTTCGAATGCCTTGGACATTTTCTTGGTCGTTTGACTCCAAACTACGCAAAACTTGCAAAACTGCTAAGAACACTAAACTACTAACTCCGTTTAACTTAAAATCAACTCAGGAAACAATCAATGAGGCTCTAGTTCTCCTTAGTTCATTTTGGGGCGCTATATCTTTCCCCATTTGGAATAACATTCGTCCTGGAATGACACTTAAATTTTTAAGAACAACAAGGACTCTCTTAGCATGCAATATAATCACTTAGATCATGATAAAACATCAAAATCAAAGCAATAAATTACCAAAGGAAAACATTCACACTTTCAACACTTATCAACTATACACTTTTTGCCAAACCACAAAGTCAAAACTCAACCTTAAACTTCTTTATGGAGGAACTACCTTCCCAACATTAAACAGCTCTATACAACAATTTGCACAGTATTTACAACTTCAATTAAGGCAAGGCAAATTTTTCTCAAATTGCAAATTTTTTCAGAGTGATGTTCCACTGTAACACTGCATCATAACAAACTTTCAAAATTCCCTCTTTGAGCAATTTATCAAGATGAATGATCATATGAACTATAAACCCATATAAACTCATCTCATAACACAAAAGCCAACAATAACAAAGAGTTGAGACTTACAAAACCATCATCCGGGATTTAATTATCCTTTCCTAGCCCCAATCCCATAGGAAGGGTTCTTCTTGGGGGCATTGGGTCTAGGGAAGCTTGATTGGCCACCTCTCCCCCTTGATTTAAGGTTGGGCAGTCCTCTATCTTGTGCCTTTATTATCCTACATCGCAAAAAAATCCGATCCGGAAATCACTTACCCCATGTTGCTTGCCACAAGTAGGGCCCTTAGCCCTTTCATAGGAATTGACCACTCACCTTGAGAAAGTTGGATTTGGAGCCCTATACTTGTTTCCCATAGAATAATCTTGGGGATAAAACCTCTTCTTAGCCTTTGGTGACTAGAATCATCCGACTAGGTCTCTTACCCTCTTGCCTTATCTCCCTAATTTGGACTCCTCAATTTTGTTGTGCATATAAACCATGAGCTAGAGGATATCCATGTCATTAAGAAGCATCAGCCGTATGACATCTTTTTCCACCAAGCTAGACACGCCCATCACAAACATTGTTCATCCTAAGCCCTAGGGTTGGCCACCATGTTGGGGCATACTTAGTGAGTTGGGTGTAATTTGAGAGAGTACTCTTGCACACTCATTTCCCTTGACGGAGGTTCATAGAATTCAACCATCTTCTTCTCCCTCGCACTCTAAAGGAAAGATTATCTAGGAAAGCCTCTTTGAATTCTCCCAATCAACGGTCCTCTTATTCTAAGGTGCTCTCACCCCTCATTGCTCATACCACACTTAGCAACATCCTTAAGTCGGTAAGCGGCCAATTCCGCTTTCTCCCTAGGGGTCACACCCATAGCATCTACCACCTTAAAAATCCTCATCTATGAAGCCTTGTGGATCTTCATCCACCTTAGTGCCATGAAAGTAGGAGGGTTTCATCCTCATGAAATCCCGAATCCTAGAAGCAGGGAATACTAGCATTTGGTTGGGCCTATCTCCTTGGTTAGCTTGGCCTCACAAGTGATCGTTAACAACTTGAGCTTTGAGCCGTCATGAGTTGGGTCAAGTTCATTAGGGCAGCCCTCAACTCCGCATTAGTCATATCACCCTCAAACAGGAGCTGCGGCTAGGAGGCAGCTTGGAGGTCCTTTGAGGTTCCGGAGGCATTGGAGGTTCTTGAAAAGAACCTCCTCATTTCCTCCCCTAAGCCAACAATAGGTACTTGGTCAACACATGGGGAAGGACTCTCTCATTTGGTAAACTGCCCTCCTACCTTTCTAGCGTCGATCTCCTCGTATTCATGTCATAAAAACACAAAAAGAAGAGGTTGAGAATAAGACACCTTATAATGCTCAAACTCTAAGGCACGATACTAGAATAGAGAAGAAAGTGAAACTTCTAGAGCATCCTATAGCCTCTTGTCCATGGATGTGCGCGACTCAACAAATGATC
>JAJJBR010002682.1:0-14914 GCA_022817965.1 Solanum lycopersicoides
AATTTGTGACTTTGAAAACTTCAAATAATGAACTTAAACTATGAATCATATTAATATTATTAATTACATATCTATCTCCAAATAGAAATATTGAAAACTAAAAAAATGAATTCATATTTGTTCAATTAAATTCATCTCATACTATTCTATATATATTCATATGTGAAGATTCATCATATACATTATTTACCTTTGTTTCTCTTGTGAGGTGTTGTATTCCATGTTGTTAAAGCAACAACACAAGCCAATGTGTTCAATAGTCGGTCATAAATGCAAAAGACAAATTGTTCTCCCCATGAACCATCACTAAGTTGATTTTCTATTATCCATTCAACACATGATGGAAATTGTGGTCTATCACTTCCATTGGTATCTTTAATTAGGGCAACCCATGCTGTGTCATAGGGTGACACACTTGACCTTCCATCTTTCATGTCATTCAACATATCTTTGATATTCTCTACCAACTTCCATAATTTTGAATCTAGATTTGTAACCTTATATATAACACATACAATATAATGTTACTTATAATTTACAAGTAAATCCCTATGATACAAATTAATTACTAGTAGTTAATCTGGTCAAATTTGTTATTAACCTTGTATTTAATTGAGTTCTAGCTAAATTCTTTACTAAATTCAAATGAAAGTTAATTGAAGCAACAAAAAAAAACGAAAGAATTTTCTTGTAACCTGAATGTTTTCCCCATCTGAGAATTTTGTATCCTCAGTCTGCAACTCACTAGTGTAACCTGCCAAAATGTATATAGGTCCTAATATATATGAGATATTTTCTATATCATACATAATACATTTTATAATGAAATTTTTATCTATGTACAAAGTTGAGCCAAAATAAAATTAGTGAGTTGGAATGAATCTGTAGCGTATCATTAAACGTCTGTCTATTAATTTGTCAAAAGGAATTATGTTGTACAATTCATTTATTCATCGATTGAAGGCTCATACCTAAGGAATTTTCAGCATTAGGCACATAATTGAAGAATATTTTCTTGTAATTAACAACTGAGCCTTCACTTTGGAACTGCCTATTTCCTGAAACATTAACAGCAGAAAGTTTATAAGTACTTTACTAATTCCTGATTTAAGAGTTTTTTTTGTCCACGACTAAGTTTTGATTGCGCACTGCAGGGCCCTTTAGGGGTGGCACTCCCAATAGTATTTTTTTCATACCCATGACTCGAACCAGAGACCTCTAGTTAAAGATGAAGCAGTCTCACCACTCCACCATAACCTATGTTGGTAATTTGTTTATACTTCCTCCGTCCGATATTGTTTGTCATGTTGCGCTCTTCGAAAGTCAATTTGACTAATTTTCAAAGTTAAATTAGATCACATTAATTTGATATTTTAAAAAAAAATAGATATTCTAAAACTATATGAAAAATACTATAAATTGCAATTTTTTGCATATTAATATGATGAAAAATATATCTTAAAATGTTAGTCAAAGTTTTTATAGTTCGACTCTAAAAATAGAAACCATGACAAACAATACCGAACGGAGAAAGTACTATTAACCAGTGTAAAATAATGAGTAAATATCTCAAAAGGTCATTCAAGTATGTGAAATTATTTGAAAAAGTCACTTAACATAGTTTTGTATCAATAAAGTCATTCAACTTATAGATTTTCTTTTATAAATCCACTCAAGTTAAACTATTTTTTATACTAAATTATTATTATAAAGAAGTTAAAAGAGATAATTACACAAACCACTTAATAATTTCCTTATACTAGATATAGATGTGTGCGTCAACACAGGGCCTAATATAATATTGTTACGTAATTTTCAAATATATAATAGACTAACCGGTTATTAGTAATGAGATATGGATGAAAATAACTACTAGCAAGAAAATTGAACTCACTCGTTACAACATGTTTCAAAAACAAGTTGGTGTTGCTCTTGACTGGATGAAGATGGCAGGGAAAATTGAGGGCATACATTTTCTCTTTTTGTGAAGTTAAATTAGAGAAAAGAGATCTGTAAGGTAGTACTAAAAAGGAGGCCACTTATTTATAAGTAGGGATGGCCATTCGATATTCAATTCGGTTCGATTTTTCGAATTTCATGTCCAATCCTATTTAGTCAAATTATTCTTTTAGTTAATATTTTTGTAAGAGATGTGCAATTAAAAACTTAACAACTAAAATAGATTAAAAAGACTAATATACGATCAATAAATTTATTCTTATAAGATCTCTAACGTTCTTTCTCCTATTTAGATGTGCAATGGCGTCAATGGTGCGGTGGATAAATATTTTGTAAAATTTATATCAAATAAATATTTAATTATTTGATTCTGTATGATTAAAATTAGACTTTTCAAAATCATCTAATCATCTTGATATATCTTCAAAATCAATTTAGTTTAGTTAATTTTTTAATATTTTTTTAAAAATATATGTCATGTAAAATTATAAGTAGAAATTAAACTATGATCTCATGTATATTTTTGTGAGACTTTCACAAAAACTTTTTATATATCTTTATAGTAAAAAAGGTGATGAGTCAAGAACATATGAAATACGACAATAGTAGATATCCATCCTACTATTTTACTATAGAGTAAAATAATGTGAGGCAAAGACAAAATACTTAAATTGCTTTTACTAGAAAAAATAATTAGATTGCATGAGCAAAATCATTAATCAAGACAAGGGAGAGCTGCTTAAACATTTGATAAGAAAAATTTAAATCATATGAGAAAAATATCTAACTAGTTACAATTCCAGATGGTAGAATTAATTTAGTTTCAATATGAATAACATAATAAGTTACGAAATTGGGAAAGGCAAAAATATTAATATTTATTTATTTTTAAATATATATATATATATATATATATATATATATATATATATATATATATATATATATATATATATAATATTTGTTCGATGCAATGTGATATTTTTTTTAAATTTTATTTTAATAAACTTCAAAATCCAAATAATTATTTGATATGACTATAAATGTTATAATTCTATCTTAAAAGCCTAAATAATTACTTCAATTAACAAAATTTTTAAAAAGTCATTAACACCCCTATCGATATGAAGCTTATCCTCCTGCATGAGAGCATCACAAAAAAACTATAGACAAGTTGCATTGCAAATACGGTCAAAAGTGGTTTCTTCACTCCTTCTATATATAGTATACTAGTGATCCAATATTCACGTACTTAAGATATTTGATACAAACTCAATAAATATTATTTGATTATTTTAATTTATATGACATACATATAATTAGGAGAGTTAGTTAAATTTTAGTATGTAGGTGTTTTAAGTTGTTAATTATTATAATTTATAAATTTTCTTACATATTTTTAATAATAGTATTTTATTATCTATGTTCTATTTATGAGGCACTAATCAAATTTTGAGAAATAATAAGACTCTTTATATGTGTTTTAAATATTTTAAGTTGTTAATTATTGTAATTTATAGTACTCGCACTTTTTGGGCAATTTTCAAATAATATATATTATTTTTCTTATCTCAATTTATGTGGTACATATATAATTTTAAAATAATTTACAATACTTTTTACATTATTTTTGAAAGAAGTTACTTTTTTCATCCTATTTTTTTGTGACATTGGTAAAAAATTTATTAGTATATTTTAAATTATTAGTTATAATGAAATAATTTAATATTTTTGATATAATTTTTTAATATTTAAAAACTAAAGAAATAAGACAAATAAATTTAAAGACTTATAACTCTTGAAACTCTCTATTATATATAAGTTATTAATATATAACAATTAAATAGGAAATACATAATAATAAAATGAAGTGCCAAAAAATATGAAAATTTTAGAAAGATCAATGAAAAAGGATGACACATATATGAAGGAAAATGCCAAATATATATATGGTATATACTAAAAATAATTAAAAGTAGTAGTATGATTTTTTGTCCACAACAGAGAAGGTACCAAAAGTAGCCCCAATTTGAAAGCTGGCAGCACAACGGAGAGTTTCTTCTATATATAAAATAGAAATAGATAGATAATGGAGTTAAATTAATAAGCAATTTCACTAAATAATTCAAATTTTATCATTAAGTATAAATAAAATTATTAAGATTGTAAATACTAAGTGGTATTATACTATTATTTAAAATAATTATAAATAAATTATATATGTTTGTGCCTAAATCATTTAACTTATACGAGTTGTTATATAGACTATTTGTGTGATAATAAATTATCTCATTAAGTATAAAATAAATACCTATAAATATTATTAAAATTGTATATTTTAAAAATAGTGTTTGATTGAAATAATTGTAAATTTTAAAAATAGTGTTTGATTGAAATAATTTGAAATTTTAATTAAGTTTTATATATATGTTTGCTACGATAGATCATTTCTTCTTCTTCTTCTTCTTTTCGAAAACTTGTTGATATGAAGCCAAAAGCTTTGTCACAACTATATGAAATTCGAAAGAAAAAGTTAATTATCTAAATGAAATAAATCCTATTTCTTTCAATTTACTACCCCAAGCTCATCACTATAATTTAATAAAAATATTTAAATTGTTATAGTTTTTCAGATTCAAAAGCTAACATTCTATTTTGTAGATATTTTTGTTTTGTATTCAATCATATAAATTTAACATAATGATTGTTGATATTTCAATAAAATTATTTTGTACTCATGTGAATTTTATCGTTTTTCAAAGATTTATATTCATTTAATGTTTTTAACGTTTAGTTAATTACACAAGTAAGTGAAAATATATTTAATCTTTTTTTTAATTATCGTAAAATTATTTTAAAAACATTTGAAAGAAAAATCAAATGAATCGATTAAAGTCAAAATTAAAAAATCTGACTTTATATGATTTAATTTAATTTTTAAATATATTAAATCTACCTAATTAAATTAAATTTATTTTAAACTAAAAATCAAATCAAATCAACCTATATGAGTACCAAGTAATTATTGCATCATATGACTTAAATTTAATTGGCTGCTAAATGGCCGCAAAATTGTGGTCCATGATGGCCATAACTAACCAAATTATAATGTCACTATATAGTCAAGCAGCCACATCGGAGAATAGTTGTAATACGACTCATGCAGTAGTCAAAATAGTCAAAAATTAATACGTTACAAGTGAAAACTATTTTGAAACGGAGAAAATAATATAATGTTCAAAGTAATCCAAGTATAGGTCGTTTGCTACTCTTCCATAGATAGATGTAACAAGTATTAGCTCGAAATGGGGATGATAGTACTCCTTCCGTCTATAAATATTTGACAGGTATACTAAAAATAGATGTCTAAGATTAATTATTAATTTAAACAATTAAGAAATAATTAGTTAATTTTTTTTAATTTTGCCTTTAATAATTACTCTATTTTGAAGTTATGTAGACTTTTGATATTCTTATTATAGTAGGTTATATTAGTCAAATTACACATTGTATTAAATTTTTCTTAAAGAGAGTACAAATAATTATGAACGGAGAAAGTAATATTTCAGAAAATCGATTTTTAAAAAGATGTTTGATTAGTAGCCAGATAGAATTGACTTATGATCCATTAGTTTTTTTAAATTACGAAGTATTTTTTTCTTCCTTTTAATGGATTTTACTAGAGACATTCAAATTAATTGAGACTGGAAAGTGAATAGTCAATATCATGGTGTTAATGTGCCTACATAAAATATGTCTCTATTTTAGTCATAAATATCAGCATTAATTAGTTATAATTAAGTATTTTTTCCATTTATTTTATATGAGTTAGCTTAAATCAGTAGGAAGTTTAAGAAACAAAGAATTTATTTAAAAAATTTATGGTCTAAAATAAATGATAGATATTTGTGTGACTATAAATAATATCATTAAGGATAAAAAAGAGCATTTTCAAATTAAGTTAATATTACTTAATTTAAAAATGTGTCATTCTTTTTAGACTGACTAGAAAGGAAAGGAAATCATATAATTGAGAAAAAGAAGAAAATATTATTTACTTATATCTCACATCATTTTGCAAGGCCTTATACTATATATTAATCAATATGAATATCATGGTAATATATTCAAATCAATTATTACTTCTTAAGACATATGCAAAATCATTAGTGGACAAGTAAAAGAAAATTAAAAGATTATATTTTGGATGAACCTCAATCACAGTACTCATCCACACATTAAGTTAGCGTTTGACCATAAATTTTCAAATATTTTTGGCAAATATATTTGGGTAAAATTTTGAGTGAAATTTCACATCTGTTTGGGCATAGTATTTGGAAAATATATTTAATTTTTTTAGAAAAATATGATTATACCCATAAGTTTTAAAAACTATCAAAACTAACCATAAGTTTGTATTACAAGTCAATCGGATCTTCATTACAACAATAACAAATAGTGTCCATGACATTAAAACAATGTGATAATTTGGAGTGAGTGCAACAAGCATCATTTCATACATCGTGAAGTAGACAAAGCACATGACTTTGTTATCCTCAGTCGATTGTTCATAATTTTCATCAATAACCATATCATCATTAACATTCACTAAATATTTCATCACTACTTTGATCTTAGCGTAAAAAAATTATGTAATACAACTCAAGCAACAACTATAGATGGTGTTTTTGTAAAGATAAAAGTTTGGGTAAATTTTCAATTTTTAAAAGATCCCAAATAATGAGATTTGGCTAAATACTAAAAAAAACTAGTATTTAAAAATTTGGGATATTTGCCAAAAATATTTGTCAAATAATGACAAAGTGTATGGACAAACACTATTTGCCAATTTTATTCCAAATATTATTTGGAAAATCTATGGTCAAACGGGCCCTAAATATACTCTCTCTATTCCAATTTATATGACTCTCTTTCATTTTTAGTCAGTTTAAAAAAACTATATATTTTCATATTTAACAATAATTTAATTTTAAGATGTTAATTTTACTCTTAATGAAATAATTTATAGTTACAAAAACATCGATGACTTTATATCAAATTTCAAAAGCTTATTTTGTCTTTCTTAAACACTATCAAGTCAAAATACCTCACATAGATTGAACGAATTTAGTAGTTTTTAAGTTGTCCTGACTTTAGAACAGAGGACTAGTGCAAATTTCAAAACTAAAAATGTTTTCATTTCATTTTGAATCTTTGAAGTTGGAGTGGAGTTTAAAGACATAATACATAAATGTGTTATTTAACTTGACTTTAATTATTATTATGTCCTTCAACTTGGGTGTGTACAAGTAAACACTTAAATTATTCAAAAATTTAATAAGTAGACATATGCGTCAAATGTGGCGGCGTTCTACGGCAATTCGTATCCAGCATGGCATCTTATGTGTATATGACATATTAAAAGCGTGTGCCTGCTTCTGCAACTTTATATAAGTTTAAGTTTTTACTGAACATACCCAAAGTTGAAGGGCATAGACGACAATTAAAGCCAAATTAAATGACACATTTATGTTTTATGCTGAGTTTTAAACTTGTTCATTATATAAGTGGATTTCTCTATAGTTTGAAGAAACCATCCACATAAAAAGTTGTCTACTATGCAAAATGGAGTCCAATATTGCAATTTATTTCTTTGCTTCTGTACTTTTCATACTTGTTATTCTCAAAATAAGTAGTTATGCATCTTCTTCATGTTCAAAGCTTCCTCCAGGACCATGGAAATTACCTATTATTGGAAACTTACACCAATTAGCAGCTGGTGGCCCTTTAGTCCACAAAGTCCTTAGAGACTTAGCTAAAAAACATGGACCAATAATGCATTTGCAACTTGGACATGTCTCTACTATACTTGTTTCCTCACCTGAAACTGCAAAACAAGTGATGAAAACTCAAGATATAATCTTTGCATCAAGGCCTCAGCCTCTTGCTGCTAAGATTATTTCTTATGATTCCGCCAACATAGGATTCGCTCCATATGGTGATTACTGGAGACAGATGCGTAAAATATGTGTACTTGATCTTCTAAGCACCAAGCGTGTTCAGTCCTTCCGGTCTCTCAGAGAAGAAGAGTTCTCAGGTCAATTGTTGATTCAAAATTTCAAATTAATGCTTATATAACTATAGAAAATAAGCAAACTTCCAACGAAATTGTAAAATTCGCTTGTTTTTTGTAGTTCCTCTTTTTTTAAAAAAAATGGAATAGGGGAAGGGAGGAATCAAACCTTCACCAATAAGGTAAAAGTTCAGGTAGTTAACCAACTGAGCTACTAAGATCCCACAACTCCCTTTGTTTTAACTGAAGTGTCATAAATTCTTTTTTAGTTTATTTCAAAAATAATATAGAGTATCTCTTTCTGTAATTGGTAATTCTCTCATCCAATATTTTACTTGTTTACTTAAACTTACTCTTGACATTCTAGATCCGCCTCTATCTCAGGTCTTGCTAGATTCTTGGCTAGCCATGCTGGATCCCCTGTTAATTTGACTCAATTGCTACATTCTACTATGTTGGCTTTCACTTCTAGAGCAGCAGTTGGGAAAAAGTTCAAAGACACAGAGAAGTTCATATCTATATTATGTGAACTTCTTAAAGTTGGGACTGGCTTTACTGTTGCAGATTTTTACCCTTCAATCAAGTGTCTTCAACATATAACTGGTCTTAAGTCAAAATTGGAGAAGCTTCATCATGGAGTAGATAGGCTACTTGATGAGATTATAGATGATCATATTGTTGTTGACAACAACACCACAAGTATGCATGAGGACCTGGTGGATGTCCTTTTAAGAGTACAAAATGATGAAAATTATGAAATAACTCGAAAAAACATTAAAGCAGTGATCTTGGTTAGTTCACTCTGCTCCGATAATTTTAATTTTTTTTACATATTTTTATATGTTGTTATAGTCATATAATGTACATATGTAACAGGACATGTTTGCAGCGGGAACAGATACGTCAGCAACAACCGTTGATTGGACAATGGCGGAAATGCTGAAGAACCCAAGTGTGTTAGAGAAAGCACAAGAAGAAGTGAGGAGAGTTTTTGATAAAAAAAATTATGTAGATGAATCAAAGTTTGATCAATTGAAATACTTAAAAGCAGTCATCAAAGAGACACTCAGGTTGCATCCACCTGGCCCTTTGTTACTCCCAAGGTTGAGTAGAGAAAAATGTAAGATTGATGGTTATGATATACAAGAAAAAACTCAAGTGTTGGTGAACACTTGGGCAATTGGAAGAGACTCGCGATATTGGGAGGATGCAGAGTGCTTTAAAGCAGAGAGATTTCTTGATAGTTCAATTGATTTCAATGGAAATAATTTTGAGTACATACCATTTGGTGCTGGAAGAAGGATGTGTCCTGGCGTGTCATTTGGTCTAGCAAATGTAGAGCATCCATTGGCTCTTTTTCTATACCATTTTGATTGGAAGTTACCAAATGGGCTGAAACATGAAGAATTGGATATGAGTGAGGTGTATCTTGGTGTATCAGTGAGAAGACAACTTGATATGCATGTAATCCCTATTGTCACCAACCCAGTGTTACAATAATATTGAAAGAGTTGGTTTTGGTTCTTGTGGAATCAAACTAAATGGAAGATGAATTAATATGAATATTTGGTAGGAAGATAATTAGTACAAAATACAAGTCAAAGATTGTATCTTGGTAGGTGAAAGTTAGGCAAACCATAAAATGGTTTGCTATCTTAACCTTGACAATTTTGACACATCTATAAATAGGTAGCTCTTAATTCATTTTCAAACCATCCTCTCACTTGCCTTCTCACCTTCGAAGGCATTTGTGTTTTCTCTCTTGTAGTATTTCACTTGTATTCTTTGTAGAGTGAAATAAATATCAGTGCAGTTGTTCTTTGGTGGACATAGGATCATTTTGATCCGAACCACGTTAAATATTGTTGTTCTTCCTTGTTCTTTAGTTTCACGTTTCCGCTAACAATTGGTATCAGAGCCAAGGTTCTGTCTGAGTATGCTCTGTGGTTGCAGCACAGTCTGAACTTCCACATCAGAAAAGGATTACTTTGGTTTCTGTAGTTCCAAATACATTGTAGTAGAAAAGGAAGAACAAGTAAAAAAATGAGTTCCATGAAGTTTGAAATTGATAGATTTAGTGGGCGCAACAACTTCAATATCTGGAAAATCCAGATGATAGCGTTATTGCGGAGGGAAGGTTCAATCCATGCTATTGACGGAAAGTACCCCGATAAGATATCGGATTCCGACAAGGAAAAGATTGAAGGAGATGCATTGAGTGCAATCCAACTGTTCCTTACACCTAACGTACTTTGTGAAGTGAGTACAAGTACCGAAGAGACGGCCAAAGAGTTATGGGAAAAGCTGGAAGGGCTTTACCAGGACCAGTCAGTGACAACAAGGATGTTGTTACAACGGCGTCTTCATACATTTAAGATGGATTCAGGTACTTTGTTGCAAGACCATCTAGATGCGTTCAATAAACTTGTGATGGACTTACAAACTGCTGGAATTAAAAAGGACGAGGAGACGCTTGCATGTTCTTTGCTATTTTCATTGACTTCAAAATATCGTGATATTGAGAATTCAATGATGTATAGCAAACAACCTATTAAACTTGAGCAAGTGCGGCAAGCACTAAACTCTTGTGATGTGCGGATGCATTTTGAAGGAGACAAAAGTGACGAAGCTAGTGGACTCTTTGTAAGAGGTCGTACTAGCCAACAGGGAAGGAGCAAATCGAAGTACAGATCAAAGTCTCGTGTGAACAAAAAGAATGCGGAATGTTGGGGCTGTCACAAAAAGGGGCACTTTGAACGAGATTGCCCTATGTCGAAGTCCAAAGAAAAGGCGAGTGCATCCATTGTTGAGCAAGTACATGATAATGATGATGATTATGTACTAACAACATCATGCAATAGTGGAGTCTATGACAACAAATGGGTCTTAGACTCTGGTTGTACTCTGCATATGACATTCCGAAAAGATTGGTTCAGCAGCTATGAAACAAGCAGAGGAACTGTATTAATGAGCAATAATGCAACTTGTAAAATAGTTGGCATTGGTTCAGTTCATGTTCGCTGTCATGATGGAATCGTGAGGACTATTACAGAAGTCCGTCATGTTCCTGATCTAAAGAAGAATTTGATCTCCCTGGGTACTTTAGATAAACAAGGCTATAAGTACATGAGTGAAGGAGGAACTATGAAAGTGACTAAAGGGTTTTTAGTCATGTTGAAGGCCAAGCTGGAGGATGGCCTCTACACACTTGCGGGAAGCACTATTATTGGCTCTGTAAATGCATCTACAGTGCAGTTATCTAATGATGACAAGGCAAAATTATGGCACATGAGACTAGGCCATATGAGTGCACGAGGATTGGAGATGTTGAGCAACCGCAACCTTTTGAATGGTGAGAAGATCAGCACACTTGAATTTTGTGAGCACTGCGTCTTAGGGAAGCAGAAAAAGGTCAGCTTCAGCACTGGCAAGCACAAGACGGGAGGGGTGCTAGACTACATCCATTCAGATTTATGGGGTCCCTCTAAGCTTCCATCGAAGGGAGGAAAGAGGTATCTTCTCACATTCATTGATGATTTTTCACGAAAGGTTTGGGTGCGCTTCCTAAAGACAAAAGGTGATGCTTTTGAAGCATTTAAAGAGTGGAAGATTTTGGTTGAAAATCAAATGGAGAGAAAAATCAAGTATCTTCGCACGGACAATGGCTTGGAGTTTTGCAGTGAAGAGTTCAATAATTTATGCAAGGTTCATGGGATCGCAAGGCATAAGACGGTCAGGCACACACCACAGCAGAATGGAGTTGCCGAGAGAATGAACAGAACTCTTCTTGAGAAGGCTCGTTGTATGCTCTTACAAGCTAAGATGTCCAAAGTATTTTGGGCTGAAGCAGTTCATACTGCTTATCATATTGTCAATCGGTCTCCAGCATCAGCGATTGACTTTAAGACTCCGAATGAGGTCTGGTCAGGTGAACCCTCTAACTATTCATACTTGCGAATATTTGGATGTCCAGCTTATTATCATGTTAATGAAGGTAAGCTTGAACCAAGGGCTAAAAAGGCCATATTCGTAGGGTATGTAGATGGAGTAAAAGGGTACAAACTATGGTGTTTGTCTTTACTCAAATTTGTAGTTAGTAGAGATGTTACATTTGATGAATCCTCTATACTTGATCCTCGTAAAGTTTCTGTGGAGTTATCTAGAAACGAGAAGAACGAGCAGGTGGAGCTACCGGTGGAGCTTACCAAGGAACGGGATCAAGAGACTCAAATTGATGAGTCAAAAGATGCAGATCTTAAAGAACTTGCTTCCAATGAACCATACACAATTGCGAAGGGAAGGGACAAAAGGCAGATACGGAAACCGGAACGTTTTATAGAGCAAGAAAATTTGATTGCACATGCGTTCGTAGCTGCAGAAGAAGAGATTAAGGATCTCGAGCCCTCTTCGTATGTTGAAGCAATTTCTTGCAAAGATGCTGCACAATGGCAGTTAGCCATGATGGAAGAGATGGAGTCTCTTCACAAAAATGAGACATGGGTCTTAGTTAAAAGGCCAAAGGGGATGAGGACAGTTGGATGCAAATGGGTCTACAGAAAGAAAGAAGGTATTCCAGAAGTGGAAGCTGCTAGGTTCAAGGCGAGATTGGTTGCAAAGGGTTTCAGTCAGAAGGAGGGAATTGACTACAATGAAATCTTTTCTCCAGTTGTGAAACATAGCTCAATTCGCGTGCTACTAGCATTGGTTGCACAATTTGATTTAGAGCTTCAACAACTTGATGTCAAAACTGCTTTCTTACATGGTGATCTAGAAGAGACAATCTATATGGATCAGCCTGAAGGTTTCCTAGCTGAAGGAAAAGAAGACCATGTATGCCAACTGAAGAAGTCTTTGTATGGTTTGAAGCAATCCCCTAGACAGTGGTACAAGAGGTTTGATGCATCCATGACTACACATGGATTTTCGAGGAGTGCATTTGATAGTTGTGTGTATCACAAGAAGATGTCTGGTAACTCTATGATTTATCTATTGTTGTATGTTGATGATATGCTTATTGCTGCTAACAACATCACAGAGATAAATATTTTGAAGAAACTGTTGAGCAAGGAATTTGACATGAAGGATCTAGGAGTTGCAAAGAAAATCCTTGGAATGGAAATTTCAAGAGAAAATGGTGTTGTACATCTTTTTCAGAAGAGGTACATCGGAAAAGTTCTTGAAAGATTCAATATGCATATGAGCAAGCCTGTAAGTACACCGTTAGCTTCTCATTTCAAGCTTTCAGAGTTACAAATGCCTCAATCAATGGATGAGGTGGAGCATATGTCAAAGGTTCCTTATGCGAGTGCAGTTGGTAGCATTATGTATGCTATGGTATGCACACGTCCAGATATTGCCCAATCTGTAAGTGTGGTAAGCAAGTACATGGCAAATCCAGGAAAAAGGCACTGGGAAGCTGTCAAGTGGATATTGAGATATCTCAAAGGAGCTCCTGATGTTGGCCTAACCTTCCGGAAAAGTGAAGGTATTTCAATTCTCGGTTATGTAGATTCTGACTATGCAGGGGATCTTGATCGAAGGAGGTCCACAACTGGATACATCTTTACTCTCGTTGGCAGTGCCGTTAGTTGGAAATCGACTTTACAGTCGATTGTCGCTTTGTCTACAACAGAGGCAGAATATATGGCAGCAACGGAGGCAGTGAAAGAAGCTATCTGGTTGAAAGGTTTGGTGGCAGAATTGAGTTCAGTTCAGCTAGAATCAATTCTAAAATGTGATAGTCAAAGTGCTATTCATTTGATTAAAAATCAAAGATTTCATGAGCGCACCAAACACATTGATGTCAGATTTCATTTTATTCGAGATGTCGTAGAAAAGGGAGCTATCAAGGTTGAGAAGGTTATCACAGACGATAACGCTGCAGACATGTTGACCAAAATAGTCCCGCTTGCCAAGTTTGCACACTGCAAGGCCTTGGCGGGAGTATGCATCAATTGATGCAACTCTAAGAGAACAACTGCTAGGTGGAGCTGGTATGTTCAACAAAGGTTTGATTCTTCTTGTTTCTTACAATGGGATTGCCCAGTAAGCTTAGAAGTTTTGGCCGGAGTTGTTTATACGCATGCTTGGAACACAAACCAAGGTGGAGATTGAAAGAGTTGGTTTTGGTTCTTGTGGAATCAAACTAAATGGAAGATGAATTAATATGAATATTTGGTAGGAAGATAATTAGTACAAAATACAAGTCAAAGATTGTATCTTGGTAGGTGAAAGTTAGGCAAACCATAAAATGGTTTGCTATCTTAACCTTGACAATTTTGACACATAGTGATGTCATGGATGACATCAATAGGATGAATTTATTCCTATAAATAGGTAGCTCTTAATTCATTTTCAAATCATCCTCTCACTTGCCTTCTCACCTTCTAAGGCATTTGTGTTCTCTCTCTTGTAGTATTTCACTTGTATTCTTTGTAGAGTGAAATAAATATCAGTGCAGTTGTTCTTTGGTGGACATAGGATCATTTTGATCCGAACCACGTTAAATATTGTTGTTCTTCCTTGTTCTTTAGTTTCACGTTTCGCTAACAAATATATTGTACCATTACTAGCATAGTGAACATTATTCGTACTATCGTAACCTAAGTTGAATAACTTTCAGACAATACAGAAAAAAAAACAGATATTGCATTCATACTTGTAGGCTGTAACATGAATGAGAGAGTTACAAATAATAAGAATACAATTAAGAATGTATTCAATGGTTGAAAAGGACTTTGGATATGTGAAGGTTGAGTCGTTCCTCTGTACATGTGCAATATAGTAAAAACTCTTTGCAACTGCCAAAAATGTATTCTTCATATCTTTATTGATTCCACACGACGAACTGTCTAACACTAATTTACAACTTGTTTCATCTCT
>JAJJBR010002683.1:0-24403 GCA_022817965.1 Solanum lycopersicoides
AATCCAAAAAAAAAAATGAATAGGATCAAGACTTAGGGGTGTCAAGATTAAGGTTGATAAATTAACTTAATTAATTGATAATTATTAATTTGATTAATAAAAAGGAAAATCAGATTTTCTTTATTTATTTTTAGTTAATTAAAATCCTAACTTTTGACTAAGTCTTAAATTTAGTCTCCTAATCCTAAGACAACTCTCTCCTCACGTTTCTCAACTCTCTCACGTTCTCAACTCTTTCTCAGTTAGTTCTGCCAAGAACAACTAGAAAAGCAGAAAAAATACATCAAGAGTTCTTCACACTTGAAGAACTCACTAGAATTTTTTTAAGTAAAGACAAAGGAATCAAAACGACAAGGCTAAGAGAGGTTCATCGAGTAGGGTGTGCGTTGAAGTAAATTTGGCGTGGTTTGGAGTTTCCGGGCAGCAGCTTCAAGCTTGAATAACGTCAAAAGGTATGGGTTTCTCTCATGGAATTCTTTCTCCAAGAGTACTTTCTTTCGAACGCTTCTTAAACTCTTGAAACTAAGGTTGTTCCCCTTCGTATGTCCTTGTCCTTAGCTCCCTAACGAATTTGTAGGATGGGTATGTTGTGCTGCTAGATTTTTGCATGAATGATGTGTTTAAATTAAATACGAATGTGTTTATGCGCGAAAAATCATGATAATGATCATCAAAATATGACCGGAGAAGTTGATGTAGAGGCATGTATAGGGCAGTGTTTTAGTCACTGTTTTTGGGTGTATAAGTTGTGTATTTATCGTGTATTTTATGTATGTAATGGGTGTACAATGTGATGTTCATTATGATGAAGGATAGTGAATTGAATAACCCTCTTATAGCTTTTTAAACTTATGAAAAAAATGCATCTAAAAATGGTTGGAGAAGGACAAAAATTTCCAGATTTTTGTACCCTTCAAAAGTGTCAAATTCTGAGTTTTTAAAATAAAATAAATTAAGTGAGGTCAATGGGAATCGAACCCAAGACCTCACCTGTGAAAGAAACGAAAAGAAAAAAATATATGGGGAGCTGGGGGTTCGAACTCGCGACCAGCTCCCCTCGCGAAAAAAAAATATATGGAGGGGTTCGAACTCGCGACCAGCTCCCCTCGCGAAAAAAAAAAATAAGGGGACTGGGGATCGAACTCGCGACCACTCCCCATCGCGAAAAGAAAAGAAAAATTAAAGGGGAGGCGTGGGATTCGAACCCACGACCCCCAGTGCGCGCGAAGAGGAAAAAAAAAAAAATAAAGAGGGGGGTGGGGGTTCGAACCCACACCATCCCCTTTCAGCGAAAAAAAAAAAAAATAAAGGGGGCTGTGGGGGTTCGAACCCACCACCTCACAGTCCCCTTCAGCGAAATTTAAAAAAATAAAGGGGGCTGTGGGGGTTCGAACCCACAACCTCCCCATAGTATTGAATTTTATTAAATTAAAAATTTAAGAGGTTGTGGGGGCTTGAACCCTCAACCCTTTGATTAATTAAGAGGGAAATTAAACTAGAAAATTTATCCTTTCTACAAATGTTGAGATTTAATTTAAAGTTTAATGTTATGAATATTAGAAATAAAATTAATAAAAAAAATATAAATGATATCCAAGTGATTCAAGATTTGGGTTTCCTTGTCCAAAATTCCGTATTGATGCATAAGTCATACGTGAGTAAATTATCCAAAAATAATGCCATCTACTTAGATCAAAAAAATAATAATTAAGATCTTGGCATATATACAAGATACATAAGTATTGTACTACATAATTTTAGGAAAGTAAGAATCACTTAACGAATTATGAATGAAGCCCATGGCTTGTATGTATAGACACATAAGTCTAACATACGTTCAAAAGTAAGTGAACCTAAGATGTATGTAATGAAATGACGAACCCTAGAAGGGTTAAGTATGAGTGTAAGATACACTAAAAGGCCAAGTGCATTGGCATATGATGAAATGAACATTCACGTAATAAGAGGTGAGTAACTATGAAAAGTAAGGTGCTAATAATGAAAAATGTGGTGACAACATGATGTGAGGCTAATGTAAATGATGAGAGCAATCTCAAATGAGTCTAAGTAAATGTTATTAAAGCGGACTCACCTATGAGAGTGTAAGATAATGAAGAGACCAGTCTCTATGAACACTCTAATGAAAGTATTGAGCTTAACACACTTAATACTAATTATGAGATGAGAAATCATCTAATGAGCTATAATGTCCTTATACTAGAAGCCAGCTTCCATGACGTATGAGATGAATGAAATGGAACTTTATACTGAGCACCGATAGACTAGCTATGAGCGGTGATGCCTTCTTTCGGGGCGAAGGTTCACGTAACTCTCATGAGATGAGACTGTCCGGCCTGCCGGGTATGGGTCTCCATATATCTCCTAGTCTTTGAACCTATACTGCCAACATAGGGATCTGGCGGGGTTAAATTCCCATGTACGCTAGCATGTTATTGGGTCACTTTGGCCGGTGATTCCACCTCTTTTCGGTGTGGGGGAGACACTGGATTTCATGATGCTCACATGATCTATGTCGGTTAAAGTTAAAGTTCCCAATGAATGAATGAGGTCAGCCTCAAATGAAGCACATAAAGAATTGAATGATACCGAAGGTGTTAGGATAGGATAATCAAGAGGTGAGCTAGACTCAGGTAATGACATTAGGTTATTCCTGATCATTGCACAGCAAACCCGACGAAAGTCTTAAACTACACCCTAGGTATAGCTGGTGTTCACACTGGCCTATGAATGAAATGCAATGAAGTACGTATGAATGAATGAAGCAGACTCTGTGTTTGCTAATGAAGACTCCCTAGTTGAGGTCCCATATGTTGAGCCCTCATTTTGGAAAGTCTTAATATTAAGTCCATGATATGTGTTATGATATGTGCTATATGAAGAATGATATGTGTTTGTGCGCAATGCGATATTTAATATGATGCATGTTACTCTCATGGCATGACCTTCCTAATCTCAAATTGGCAAGTCCACTGACTTGACTTCCAAAAATCATGTTGTTAGGAAAGAGCTATTCTTTCTCATGCATGTCCGTGGTGTGTGCTTGCATATACCCATACTTAGTACAAGTGTGTACTATATACATCTATACTATTTTAGGTGCAGGCACAGGTGGTCGATAGAGTTGCAGGATCATTGTTGCAGCTATCCGGACGTCAGCATTCATCCGGAGTTTGGTAGGTCCTCATGCTTCGAGGATACTACTGTTTTATATTCTAGCGTAGTTTTAGAGTTGAGCTAGTGGAGCATGTTCCACTAGCGTTTCTTTCCTGCTCTTTATTCAGATTTTGTATTTGGGCCATTTTGGCAATTATACAATTAAGACTTATGAACTATTTCTTTCAGTTGTTTATCTCTTTAATGTTAGATGGTTGATGATGAACGATTATAAAATTTTAAGAATGTTTGGCAAGCATGTTTAAAGAACAAAAAGTTTCAAATTTTCCGCTAAAATTAACCTATGTAAAGTAAGTATGACGTAAGTAGGCTTGTTTGCGACCTCTGAGAGGTCAACGACGCCGGTCTCGTCTGGGGTCTAGATTCCAGTCGTGACAAAGTTGGTATCAGAGCACTAGGTTAAATTCCGAGAATAATGAGTTCACATCAACGAGTAGTTTCTAAGTCATGGTAGTGAAGTGCACCACTATCCTGAATTAGAGACTGCATGATGCGTAGGAAATTTCCCTTCTTCTGATCTTATCGTGCTTTTCTGAATGTCTGATTTCTTGGTGTTATGAGCGTATCTAACATCAATCTTTGTTGTTTCAGAGAATGGACCCTAGGAGGGCTATTGATCAGAGGAGAGGAAGAGCAGCTGCTAGGGGCAACCGAGTTCCACCCCAGGCTCCAGCTGCAGGAGGGCTGTGCCAGTTAATCCAGCTGGGTTGACTGATGCTGAGGTGAGGGCATCTCTGGCCCAGATGGCAAGGCCAGCTATGCAGGCCCAGGCCATGACTGCCCAGGTCAACCGGCAGAATGTTCAGAGGGAGAACCCACCGGTTCGTAGCATGGCTGACAGGCTGAGGGATTTCACGAGGATGAATCCTCCTATTTTCACAGGGTCTAGGACTGCAGAGGATCCCCAGGAGTTTGTGGATGAGGTGCATAAGATCCTGGTGGCTATGGGGGCCACTGATATTGAGAAGGCTGAGCTGGCTTCCTATCAGCTCAAGGATGTTGCACAGACTTGGTGCAAGATGTGGCAAGATAGTCGTGTCTTAGGTGGAGTGCCAGTCACATGGGAGCTGTTCAAGACAGCATTTCTGGAGAGATTCTTCCCCAGGGAGATGAGGGAGGCCAAGGTTGAGGAATTCATCAACCTTAAACAAGGCTCTATGACAGTCAGGGAGTATTCCCTGAAGTTTGTTAAGCTGTCAAGGTATGTTATCTTCCCTAGTATTACATAGCAAGAATGAGGAGAATACTGAACTTTGTTGAAATCATCCAGGTATGCTACTTCCCTGGTTGCTAACAACAGGGATGAGATGTGTCAATATCTGCGATGCTCCATGATAATATGGATCTTTCCAGGTTGATGGTGCATGTCCAGCAGGTAGAGGACAGCCGCAGAAAGAGAGGTGTTCGTGATGCTAGGAGGCCTAGGCCTCAAGATCAGGCAGGACCCAGTCATGGAGGCCACAGGAACAACTTTGGAGTCCGTGAGCAGCCAAGGTTCAAAAGGGGGCAGCAGAGTTCTGGGAATTTTAATCCTCAGAGAGGTGCTACAACTACAGGAGGCAGACCTGAGCCCAAGAGGGGCAGCGTCCTAAGAAGAATTGTGCTAAGTGTGGCCGAGCTCACAGTGGAGAGTGCAGACAGGGCACTAATGCCTGCTTCGGTTGTGGTAAGAGTGGACACATGGTCAGAGACTGTCCACAGAACAGAGGTCAGGCTGGAGGTAATGCTCAGCCTAGGCCTAATCCACAGGGTGCAGCAGCAGCCGAGCCTCCTAAGAGGAACCGGTTTTATGCCCTGAAGGGCAGGGAGGAGCAGGAGAAGTCCGCTGATGTGGTCACAGGTATGCTGCAAGTGTTCTCAACTTCTGTTTATGCTTTACTTGATCCAGGGTCTACACTTTCCTTTGTAACTCCTCTGCTTGCTCTTACTTTTGAGATATTGCCTGAAGTTCTACATGATCCTATAGTGGTTAGTACACCTTTAGGAGAGAATGTAAGAACTGATAGAGTATACAAGGATTGCCCAATAGTTGTGAGTAAAACTATGTGTGCAAACCTGGTTGAGTTACCCATGCATGATTTTGATGTTATTCTTGGCATGGATTGGCTTCACAGTTGTTATGCTTGCTTGGACTGTCGTAGTAGAGTGGTGAGATTTCGCTTTCCTAATGAAGAAGAGTTAGTCTGGGAGGGGTACAATTCGAGTCGTCCTAACCCTTGATTTCTAACCTTAAGGCCAATAAAATGATGTCCAAGGGGTTATTGTGTCATCTTGTGAGTGTTAATGATTTAGATCATGACATTCCTTCCATAGACTCAGTACCTGTAGTGAATGAGTTCTTAGATGTGTTTCCTGATGATTTACCTGGAGTCCCTCCCCTTCGAGAGATTGACTTTGGTATCGATTTAGAACCCGATACTAAACCAATCTCAATTCCTCCTTACAGAATGGCTCCAGCTGAACTCAAAGAGTTGAAGCTGCAGTTAAAAGATCTCACTGACAAGGGTTTCATTCAGCCGAGCATATCCCCTTGGGGCGCTCCAGTGTTGTTTGTAAAGAAGAAAGATGGAACCCTTAGAATGTGTATCGATTATCGGCAGCTCAACAAAGTCACTATAAAGAATAAGTATCCACTCCCCAGAATAGATGATTTGTTCGATCAACTCCAAGGGTCTAGTTTCTTCTCTAAGATTGATCTTCGTTCAGGGTATCATCAGCTTAGGGTTAGGGATGGAGATATCCCAAAGACAGCCTTTCGTACCCGCTATGGTCACTATGAGTTTTTAGTCATGTCATTTGGTCTCACGAATGCACCTGCTGCATTTATGGATCTCATGAACAGGGTCTTCCGTGAATACCTTGACTCTTTCGTCATAGTATTCATTGATGACATTCTCATCTACTCTAAGACCAAGGAAGAGCATGAACAGCATTTGAGACTAACCTTGCAGGTACTTAGACAGCATCAGTTGTATGCTAAATTCAACAAATGTGAATTCTGGCTGAGATCAGTGACCTTCCTGGGTCATGTTGTGTCCGATCATGGCGTGGAGGTGGATCCCAGGAAGACTGAGGCTGTGAAGAACTGGCCAAAGCCTCTTACTCCTACTGACATCCGTAGCTTTTTGGGATTCGCTGGTTACTACCGCAGGTTTGTGGAGGGCTTTTCTTCCATTGCTGCCCCATTGACAGCTTTGACTAAGAAGAAAGCCAAGTTTTAATGGACGGAGACTTGTGAGAAGAGTTTCCAGGAGCTCAAGGACAGACTCACTTCAGCCTCGGTGCTTACTTTACCTAAGTGTGGTGAGAATTACACTGTTTATTGTGATGCATCTAGGGTTGGTTTGGGTTGTGTTCTTATGCAGGTTGGTAAGGTGATAGCCTATGCATCCAGACAGCTCAAGGTTCATGAGAAGAATTATCCCACATGACCTGGAGTTGGCAGCTGTGGTGTTTGCACTGAAGCTGTGGAGGCATTATCTGTATGGAGTGCATGTAGATGTGTTCACAGACCATAAGAGCTCCAGTACGTGTTCACACAGAGAGAGTTGAATCTACGTCAGCGGAGATGGTTGGAGCTGTTGAAGGATTATGACATGAATGTGCACTACCATCCAGGTAAGGCTAATGTTGTAGCTGATGCTTTGAGCAGGATGAGCATGGGAAGTACAGCTCACGTTGAGGATGAGAAGAAGGAGCTGGTGAAAGATGTACACAGACTGGCCAGACTGGGTGCGTTTGGTTGACTCCACTAGTGGGGATGTTTCAGTTCATCCTAGTTCTGAATCATCCTTGGTAGTTGAAGTCAAGCAGGGTCAGCATCTAGATCCTGTGTTGATGGAGCTGAAGGACTCAGTGCTGATGAAGATGAATGAGTCTTTCGCTTTGGGAGGTGATGGCATACTTAGATATCAGGACAGGCTGTGTGTGCCAGATGTGGATGATTTGCGGACCAGATTGTTGCAGAGGCCCATGGTTCCAGATATTCTATACATCCAGGTTCCACCAAGATGTATCATGATCTTAAGCAGATTTATTGGTGGGATGGCATGAAGAAGGACATTGCAGAATATGTGGCCAAGTGTCCTAATTGTCAGCAGGTTAAGGCAGAGCATCTTAAGCCTGGTGGTCTGACTCAGATTATTGAGGTTCCGACTTGGAAATGGGAGGCCATTAATATGGACTTCGTGGTTGGGCTTCCGAGGACTAGGAGGCAGCATGACTCTATATGGGTTATTGTGGAAAGATTGACTAAGTCTGCCCACTTTATCCCTGTGAAGTCTACTTACAGAGCCGAGGATTATGCGAGACTCTACATTGATGAGATTGTGAGATGGCATGGGATTCCCTTGTCTATTATTTCAGACAGAGGAGCTCAGTTTACTTCTCATTTCTGGAGATCTTTCCAGAAGAGCTTGGGCACGCAGGTGAAGCTTAGCACTGCCTTTCATCCTCAGACAGATGGGCAGGCCGAGTGCACCATACAGACATTGGAGGATATGTTGAGAGCGTGTGTGATTGACTTCAGAGGTAACTGGGATGACCATCTGCCTTTGATAGAGTTCTCGTATAATAATAGCTATCACTCCAGCATTGGGATGGCACCGTTTGAGGCACTGTATGGTAGGAAGTGTAGATCTCCAGTTGGGTGGTTCGAGGTTGGAGAGTCATCCATTTTGGGTCCGGAGATCATTCAGGAGGCCTTAGAGAAGGTCAGAATGATTAGGGACAGGTTGACTACTGCTTACAGTCGGCATAAATCCTATGCTGATAACAGAAAACGGCCCTTAGAGTTTGATGTTGGTGACCAGGTTTACTTGAAAATATCGCCTATGAAAGGGGTAATGAGATTTGGTAGAAAAGGGAAGCTGAGTCCGAGGTATGTTGGGCCATATGAGATCCTACAGCGTGTGGGTGAGGTGGCGTATGAGTTAGCATTTCCTGCAGAGCTAGCTTTTGTTCATCCAGTCTTTCATGTCTCTATGTTGAAGAAGTGCTTAGGTGATCCAGCATCAATTTTACCTGTTGAAGGTTTGGGAGTTGGTGAGGACTTGTCTTATGAGGAGGTACCTGTTGAGATCTTAGACAGACAGGTCAAGCGGCTGAGGAACAAGGAGATTGCCACAGTGAAAGTATTGTGGAGAAATCATCTTGTTGAGGGTGCTACGTGGGAGGCTGAGGCCGACATGAGAGCCCGCTACCCTCACCTGTTCAGCTCTTGAGGTTAGACTTCCTACTCTTAAACCAATGTTTCCTTATCTCTCCGTATTTTGCTGCTATTGATTGACTATGTATAGTGATTGTGTTATGATCTGACGGGAATTACAATGTGAAGTGGTAGTGTCATTCGGGGACGAATGTTCCTAAGGGGGGGGGGTAATGTAACAATCCAAAAAAAAAAAATGAATAGGATCAAGACTTAGGGGTGTCGAGATCTAAGGTTGATAAATTAACTTAATTAATTTATAATTATTAATTTGATTAATAAAAAGGAAAATCAGATTTTCTTTATTTATTTTTAGTTAATTAAAATCCTAACTTTTGACTAAGTCTTAAATTTAGTCTCCTAATCCTAAGACAACTCTCTTCCTCACGTTTCTCAACTCTCTCACGTTCTCAACCTCTTTCTCACGTTAGTTCTGCCAAGAACAACTAGAAAAGCAGAAAAAAATACATCAAGAGTTCTTCACACTTGAAGAACTCACTAGAATTTTTTTAAGTAAAGACAAAGGAATCAAAACGACAAGGCTAAGAGAGGTTCATCGAGTAGGGTGTGCGTTGAAGTAAATTTGGCGTGGTTTGGAGTTTCCGGGCAGCAGCTTCAAGCTTGAATAACGTCAAAAGGTATGGGTTTCTCTCATGGAATTCTTTCTCCAAGAGTACTTTCTTTCGAACGCTTCTTAAACTCTTGAAACTAAGGTTGTTCCCCTTCGTATGTCCTTGTCCTTAGCTCCCTAACGAATTTGTAGGATGGGTATGTTGTGCTGCTAGATTTTTGCATGAATGATGTGTTTAAATTAAATACGAATGTGTTTATGCGCGAAAAATCACGATAATGATCATCAAAATATGACCGGAGAAGTTGATGTAGAGGCATGTATAGGGCAGTGTTTTAGTCACTGTTTTTGGGTGTATAAGTTGTGTATTTATCGTGTATTTTATGTATGTAATGGGTGTACAATGTGATGTTCATTATGATGAAGGATAGTGAATTGAATAACCCTCTTATAGCTATTTAAACTTATGAAAAAAATGCATCTAAAAATGGTTGGAGAAGGACAAAAATTTCCAGATTTTTGTACCCTTCAAAAGTGTCAAATTCTGAGTTTTTAAAATAAAATAAATTAAGTGAGGTCAATGGGAATCGAACCCAAGACCTCACCTGTGAAAGAAACGAAAAGAAAAAAATATATGGGGAGCTGGGGGTTCGAACTTGCGACCAGCTCCCCTCGCGAAAAAAAAAATATATATGGGGAGCTGGGGGTTCGAACTCGCGACCAGCTCCCCTCGCGAAAAAAAAAAAATATATGGGGAGCTGGGGGTTCGAACTCGCGACCAAACTCCCCATCGCGAAAAGAAAAGAAAAATTAAAGGGGAGGCGTGGGATTCGAACCCACGACCTCCCAGTGCGCGCGAAGAGAAAAAAAAAATAAAAAAATAAGAGGGGGGCTGGGGGAGTCGAACTCGCGACCAGCTCCCCCTTTCAGCGATTTTAAAACAAACAAAAAAATAAAGGGGGCTGTGGGGGTTCGAACCCACCACCTCACAGTCCCCCTTCAGCGAAATTTGAAAAAAAAATAAATAAAGGGGCTGTGGGGGTTCGAACCCACAACCTCCCCATAGTATTGAATTTTTATTAAGTTAAAAATTTAAGAGGTTGTGGGGGCTTGAACCCTCAACCCTTTGATTAATTAAGAGGGAAATTAAACTAGAAAATTTATCCTTTTCTACAAATGTTGAGATTTAATTTAAAGTTTAATGTTATGAATATTAGAAATAAAATTAATAAAAAAAATATATATATAAATGATATCCAAGTGATTCAAGATTTGGGTTTCCTTGTCCAAAATTCCGTATTGATGCATAAGTCATACGTGAGTAAATTATCCAAAAATAATGACATCTACTTAGATAAAAATAATAATAATTAAGATCTTGGCATATATACAAGATACGTAAGTATTGTACTACATAATTTTAGGAAAGTAAGAATCACTTAACGAATTATGAATGAAGCCCATGGCTTGTATGTATAGACACATAAGTCTAACATACGTTCAAAAGTAAGTGAACCTAAGATGTATGTAATGAAATGACGAACCCAAGAAGGGTTAAGTATGAGTGTAAGATACACTAAAAGGCCAAGTGCATTGGCATATGATGAAATGAATATTCGTAATAAGAGGTGAGTAACTATGAAAATTAAGGTGCTAATAATGAAGAATGTGGTGACAACATGATGTGAGGCTAATGTAAATGATGAGAGCAATCTCAAACGAGTCTAAGTAAATGTTATTAAAGCGGACTCACCTATGAGAGTGTAAGATAATGAAGAGACCAGTCTCTATGAACACTCTAATGAAAGTATTGAGCTTAACACACTTAATACTAATTATGAGATGAGAAATCATCTAATGAGCTATAATGTCCTTATACTAGAAGCCAGCTTCCATGACGTATGAGATGAATGAAATGGAACTTTATACTGAGCACCGATAGACTAGCTATGAGCGGTGATGCCTTCTTTCGGGAAGGGCGAAGGTTCACGTAACTCTCATGAGATGAGACTGTCCGGCCTGCCGGGTATGGGTCTCCATATATCTCCTAGTCTTTGAACCTATACTGCCAACATAGGGATCTGGCGGGGTTAAATTCCCATGTACGCTAGCATGTTATTGCTTCACTTTGGTCGGTGATTCCACCTCTTTACGGTGTGGGGGAGACACTGGATTTCATGATGCTCACATGATCTATGTCGGTTAAAGTTAAAGTTCCCAATGAATGAATGAGGTCAGCCTCAAATGAAGCACATAAAGAATTGAATGATACCGAAGGTGTTAGGATAGGATATTCAAGAGGTGAGCTATACTCAGGTAATGACATTAGGTTATTCCTGATCATTGCACAGCAAACCCGACGAAAGTCTTAAACTACACCCTAGGTATAGCTGGTGTTCACACTGGCCTATGAATGAAATGCAATGAAGTACGTATGAATGAATGAAGCAGACTCTGTGTTTGCTAATGAAGACTCCCTAGTTGAGGTCCCATATGTTGAGCCCTCATTTTGGAAAGTCTTAATATTAAGTCCATGATATGTGTTATGATATGTGCTATATGAAGATGATATGTGTTGTGCGCAATGCGATATTTAATATGATGCATGTTACTCTCATGGCATGACCTTCCTAATCTCAAATTGGCAAGTCCACTGACTTGACTTCCAAAAATCATGTTGTTAGGAAAGAGCTATCCTTTCTCATGCATGTCCGTGGTGTGTGCTTGCATATACCCGTACTTAGTACAAGTGTGTACTAACCCTATACATCTATACTATTTTAGGTGCAGGTGCAGGTGGTCGATAGAGTTGCAGGATCATCGTTGCAGCTTTCCGGACGTCAGCATTCATCCGGAGTTGGGTAGGTCCTCATGCTTCGAGGATGCTACTGTTTTATATTCTAGCGTAGCTTTAGAGTTGAGCTAGTGGAACATGTTCCACTAGCGTTTCTTTCCTGCTCTTTATTCAGATTTTGTATTTGGGCCATTTTTGCAATTATACAATTAAGACTTATGAACCATTTCTTTCACTTGTTTATCTCTTTAATGTTAGATGGTTGATGATGAAGGATTACAAAATTTCAAGAATGTTTAGCAAGCATGTTTAAAGAACAAAAAGTTTTAAATTTTCCGCTCAAATTAACCTATGTAAAGTAAGTATGACGTAAGTAGGCTTGTTTGCGACCTCTGAGAGGTCAACGACGCCGGTCTCGTCTGGGGTCTAGATTCCAGTCGTGACAGGTCAGGGGCTGAGCAACACCCCCAGACCTTATCATTTCACAAATTAAATCTGTACACGAAGGGGGGCTTGACCTTACCTTCATACCTATGGTGGTTCCAACCTACTAAGGTCAGTTCATTTACCCATACAATATGTATTTTCTAAAGACAAATCCAGAATACAATAAGTAAACAAGGGAGACTCTCCCCTTACAATTGAAAAGTAGAACTTAACTAAATTCTAAACTATATTTACATATATAATTAAAAAATGTTAGAACATACATTTGAATTTGAATGTGAACTAGTACTATAAACTATCTATAATTTCTTCAAGGAGGTTCTTTAATCCTTTTGAGCTTCTTTCTTCTAAAATTTTGCATGCCAAGCTTCTCCAAAATGTAGCTTCCTTTGATTGATCCCACCAGTTGATGTTTAGTGTAAAATTGTTGTATAATGTCATGTCTATGACTCCATTTTGAAAGTAAATCTGTTGTTACATTGGCCTCTCGATATATGTGGCTACATTTGAAGAATTCCAATTTGCTTGCAATTTGTTGAATAATATGGACATCCTGTCTGTTTCGCCAAGGAATTGTAATTATGTTGTTGATCTATTTGCTTAATAATTCTGAATCTACCTCCATAAGAACTCTTTTGTATCCATTTTGTTCACACCAATAAATCCCCTGCAAAGCTGCCTTAATCTCGGCAGTATTATTAGTACCAAAACCCAATGGAATGGAAAATGTATACACTATTTTACCTTGATGATCCCTTAAAATACCTCCCCCTCCAATTCTGACTGGGTTGTGTATAGCACTACCATCTCTATTCAGTTTGTTTGTACCCCTTGGAGGTTTTTGCCATTGTACCATTGTAACATTCTGTTGTTGTTTGCATTGTTCCATGATATTGATCAGTCCTTCCCAATCATGAGGCCATTGTATATTAGGATAAGTTGTTATTAATATCTGTTTAATGTCTCTTAGAATTGCATAATTCACTCTGTGTACACTTGATTTTTTACCTCCATATTTCACTGCAAACCTGTTTTTCCGTAATTGCCAACAAATAATGTTAGGTAGTATTTTAAACAGAATTTTTGTACCTCATTCTGATGATGGATATTTGACAACTGTAATAGTAAACTCCTCAAATATGTGCTGCTATGTTGGATGCCCACCAGTGTTGAGTGTTTATACCAAACATATTTAGCAAATTGTCCAGTTACTAGAATATGTTTGATGACATCTTTCCCTGGTTTATGACAACAATAACAGTCTGCATCATCATTTCCAAAAGAGATAATTTTTTCATTAGTAGGTAATTTCCCCCTTAAAGCTCTCCATAGAAAAAAGGAGATTTTGAAGGGTAAACTCCTATGCCAAATCATTTTATTAATAAGGTCTTATTCTATTTTTTCCTTATGTTTTCCCAAGCACTAGCTATAGAAAAGTATCCATTATCAGCAGGTACCCAGTTAGCAGAATCAGCAATACCTTCCGGATATTGGATATTGGTGCTAAGAATGCTGGGAACTAATAAATGAGGGGCATGTATTCTAATCTTCCTTTCTTTTTAGTGTCCATTTTCTAAGAAATAGGAAACTTTAATATTATTCAGACTTGAAATATTGGTGCAATACTTAACTAAAGGCCCATCCCCAAGCCAATTATCCCACCAAAAACTACAAATCCCTGAATTAATATTCCAAATAATATGAGCTTCTACAGCCTCCCTATTTCTAGTCATGTACCTCCAAACCATTGATTGACCATTATCAAACTTTTTTGCAACTATAGCTCTTTGACAATATTTAGCTTTCATAAAATGATCCCCATAGAGAGTGTTTTGTTCATAATTCCCACCACTGTTTATATTGGAAAGACTTACAAATATCTTTCAGTAATCTTACTCCAATACCCCCTTCATCTGTAGGATAAGCTAAAGTTTCCCATGATGCCCAGTGGTACTTTTTCTTTTCCTTTTCAGTCCCCCAAAAGAAATCAGCAATTACATTTTTAATGTATTTCATGGTTGTCTTAGGGGGGGGGGGGATGCAGTCATAGTATGAATAGTAATAGATTGTAAAACATGTTTGACTAAAGTTATTTTACCTCCAAAACTTAAGAATTTGGATTGCCAACCAATGATTTTCTTAATTATTTTATCCACAAGATCTGAATAAAAAATAATTCTTTGTTTCCCTATGAATAAGGGACAACCTAAGTATTTAATAGGATTGTTATGCCTACTAAAACCAGTCTCTTCCTTAATAATATCAACTATATCACCATCTGTATGATCAGTAACCATAAAGAAGCTTTTATCTTTATTAAATAGTTGATCAGAAACTTTCTCATAATCAGAAATGGTCTTCATTATAAGGTGTAAAGAGGTTCTCCTAGTAGAAGTAAAGATAATTATGTCATCTGCAAAACTTAAATGATTATTTGAGGCCCCTTACCTTCAAAATGAAATCCCTTATATAATCTGTTTTGGTTTAACAGGTTAAGCTGCCTAGAAAAAAATTCAGAACCTAAAATGAATAAGGCTGGAGATAAAGGATCACCTTGTTTAAGACCTCTAGTGGAATGGAAGAAACTATGTCTCTTACCATTAATTACTATAGAATACCAATTATTACTCATGATTCTCCAAACTCTATCAATGAAAAGTTCCCCAAATCCCATTTTTCTTAGAACCAAACAAGTATAAGCCCAAGACACTCTATCATAGGCTTTGACCATATCTAATTTAATGAATACATTATCCCCTTCATTGGGTTGTTTAATGCCATGGATGATTTCTTGAGCCAACATTATATTTTCAGAAATACTCCTACCCTTAACAAAACCAGATTGATTAAGTGAAATCAGATTAGGTAATATAGGAGCTAATCTAGTACTTATGATCTTAGAAATGATTTTATTAGAGAAATTACTAAGGCTAATAGGTCTGTAATCTTTCAATCTATTAGGATGTTCTGTTTTAGGAAGTAAATTTAAACAAGAATGAGTCATATATTTAGGCATATCTTGACCACTAAAAAAAGATTTAACTGCAACAAGTAAGTCAGATTTTATTATATCAAAACAGGTTTGATAAAATTTTCCTCCTATTCCATTCGGACCAGGGGCAGAAATAGGATTCATATCAAACACTACTTTTTTTAACTCTTCCATTGTAGGCATGCTTTCCAATATAAGGTTTTGTTCATGAGTAATCATATGTGGAAGGCATTGTAAGATCTCCTCATCAATTCTATTATTATTCCTAGTGAAAATATTCTGAAAATAATTACAAGCTTCTTTAGCAATTTCTTCATCTCCCTTTACCCAATCCCCTGAATCTGTTAAAATTTTGTGCATAAGCATTCCTCTCCTTCTACCTCTTAAGACAACATGAAAATATTTAGAATTAGTGTCTCCCTCTTTAAGCCAATGAATCTGACTTTTTTTGTTGTAACAGAGAATGTTAAATTTTTAAATGTCTTATATAATCTGCATTAATACTATGTAATTTAGCCCTATTATCTTTAGTATTAGCATTAAGCAGGTTGTCTTCAGCTCTCTTTACTAATTCCTCATACTCTTTTATTTTTGCAAAGATATTTCCAAATTCCTTTCTTGACCAGACACTTAAAGTAGTAGAAAGCCTTTTCATTTTAGTATGAAAAATCCACATTGGATTACTAGTTGCTTTTATTTTCCAGCATCTTTCCACAGTAGGTAAAAAGGAAGAATTATCAGTCCAATAATTAAGAAATTTAAAGTATTTGATTACATGATCTGCTCTAAGACTCATTTCCAGCAATAAAGGACAGTGGTCAGATCCAACAGATGGTAAATGATTAAGATTTGTTTGAGGCCTTATGGCTATCCACTTATCATTTACCATAGCTCTATCTAATCTTTTCCAAATTCTAGCACTCTCTTCTCTTTAATTACACCAAGTAAAAGGTTGGCCATGGTATCCTATATCCACTAATCCACATGCTTCAATAATACTAATAAATTCAAAACTCTTATTCATGTTATATTCCCAACCTCCTAATTTTTCATTAGTAGAAGAAATGACATTAAAATCACCAATCACACACCAAGGTAAGTTAATATCAGCATAATATAACAACTTATCCCATTAAGGTCTTCTTAGATAGTCCTTACACTTAGCATATACATAAGTAACAAGAAACTTATTTGTACAGTCTATATGGTTAATTTCACAAGTAATATGCTGCTCATGCACTTCTACCACTTTACAAGTTATCTCACAATTCCAAAACAACCATATTTTATTATTAACATTATATTGAGAATGATCCATCTGTAACTGACTCATAAAGTATCTAATTTGAGATTGATTTGTAAAAGGTTCCAACACAGCAATCATAGATAGGTTATGAAGTTTTTTAATGTTTTTCAACCTTTCCAAAGCACCTAGGGTATTAATACTCCTAGCATTCCAACATATGGATCTAATCATCAAAGACCTCTACTCCTAGCCCTAGTATGTGGTCTATTAATACTATCATTAGTATTTTTTCTATATTCTTTTCTACCTCTAGGGGATAATCCATGTTTCTCAGTAACTTCCTGAACCTCTTCAGGATTATTACTGTGTATGTAACCTAGGTCCCCTTTGAAGTTGTTGATCAGAATTAATATCTTGGTCTAGCTCATAAACCTCCTCTAAGGATTTAGTATCTTCATCATACTCTTCCTCAGAATTGGGTGCACCATATTCATCAAAATCATAATCTTTTTCTACTTCTACAGACTCATGGCCTTTTTCTTTATTTTGTTTTTTTTCCTAATTGCTTCTCTTATTTTTTTACTTAATCTCATTTGAGTTTTGTTGTTATTGGGTTTATCAGGAGGGTCATTATCATCACTGTCATTATGCTGTCCAACATCCTCCTTCATTTGGATCATTTTCCCTTTCCTTTTGGATAATCTAACCTCACTGTTGTTTCCCCACCTGACAACTTCCAACCTCACCTTCATCAGCTACACCAACACATTTAGTAATGGGATTAGGGGTTGGAAACATTGAATCAATACCTGATTGAGTTACATCCACACTTTGCAGTATTTTTCTCTCTTGACAGATTCAGCAACTCCTCTGACTTCATGAGTTTCCTTCAACTGTTGTTCTGAAACCTGCTCCCTGGTATTAACTCTTCTTTCCATCACTGCCTGTCTATGCTGATGATATTGAGTTTTAGCTCCACTTGAAGGGTGAATATTCTGCCTCTCTTCTTCATTCTTATTTAATGTTTGTTCCTGCACTTCCAAATCTATATAAGTATTTTTTAGTGGGAATAATATCTATACCTGTTTGTGTGTTTGTCAACTATTTGTGTTGATTGGCATTTTTCCTCCTTTGTGTCTGGCTTCTTCTTGCTGAGATTGTCTTTGTTGTTGTTCTGTTTATATGGTATGTTGATTGTTGTCATCATCCATCCTGCCAACTGGATTGTGCTCAAGTACCTGAAACTCTTTAGTAGCAATACTTTTTGTTGTTTTACTTTTTTCCATATCTTTCTTTCTTCTATTATCTTCATCCCTTTGTTTGATTATACAATTAATTTCCTTATGTCCATGGTGTTTACACTAAAATCAATAATCTGGAATGTTATCATATTCAATTTTATGCCACCTTCCATCAGTGATATCTTCCCCAATATACTCCATCCAAATGTGGGGAGGTCTCTCCTTGGTAAGATCTACTTGAACTTTAACTCTAGCTTGAATACCCCTAGTTTTGTTAATAGAAGCTGAATCTAAGTATAGTACTCTACCTATAGGAGATAATAGACTAGTGATGAATTCTTTATTATAGCAATGCCAAGGTAGTTCAGGTAATGAAATCCATATTGGGACAAGAGGGGTTTCTTCAGCTTGTTTATAATTGTATGTCGATGCCTGTATTCTCATAACTTGACCAACTATAATCATCCTTTGTTTTGTCCACACCATGTTGTAATCTAACTCATTATCAAGATCAATATAAACATGTCTAGAATTAAAGTGGGCTATTTTAACTCCCCCAGACAGCTGAGTTTGAAGAATAAAATTCTTCCTAATCAGTTCTACTCTAGGCATTGTGTTTACAAATTTACCTATTAGAGTGAACTTACAAGATGAAGCTAAGTCCTTAACAATTTCTTCTTTCACATATAGGACAGCAGGAAGCCCTTGTTTAGTAGTGATTTCTGGTTCAGTGAGATTAATTCGAACTTCATTTTTTGACTGATTATATGTAAGTCTGTCTGCATAGATTTGTATAACAGTATATGGTGCAGGTTCTGGAATTTGATCTTTCTGTGAAAAATCAGTGACATTAGCAGGAATCTGTTCTATTTTATCAGCAAAAATCTTAGTTACATTTCTATCAAAGTTTGTAGAAATTTTAAGGAATTGCGTTTGATAGTTAGTTTCTTACAACATGTTATCATGCACATCTAATTCCTTAGCAGTTCTAGTATCAATATTCAGTCCATGTTCAGAATTAGTAGTAAAAGTAGATAAAGTTTATTGGGTTGTATATGGTATTTTAGGCTTGGGGTTTCGGGTTAATGGTCTAGGGTTAGGGTTAGGGTTAAGGTTAGGGTTAGGGTTAGGGTTTATTTTTTTTTAGGTTTTAGGGTTTGGGTTAAGAATTTGAGTTGTAATAGCTATGGTTTAGTGTTCACAATTAGGGTTTTGGTATTTTGGACTTTGAGTTTAGGGTTAGGGCAAAGGATAGGGTTAGGGTTAGGGTTTAGGTTTTTTTAGCTTTTAGGGTATGTGGTTTAGGATTTGAGGTTTAAAATCTATGGTTTAGTGTTTAATGTCTGGGTTTTCGTATTTAGGATTTTTGTATTTTGGGCTTGGGGTTTAGGATTTATGGTAGGGTTAGGGTTTAGGTTGTTTTCTAGATTTTTGGGTTTGGGGTTAAGGATTTGAGTTGTAATATCTATATTTTAGTGTTCAATGTTAGGGTTTTGGTATTTTGGGCTTTGGGTTTAGAGTTTAGGGTTTAAGGTTAGGGTAAGGATAGGGATAGGGTTTGGGTTTGGGTTTGGGTTCTGGTTTAGCGTTTCTTTTAGGTTTTAGGTTTTGGGGTTTAGGATTTTCAGTTTAAAATCTATGGTTTAGTGCTTAATGTTTGGGTTTTGGTATTTTGGGCTTGAGGTTTTGGGTTAATGGTTTAGGGTTAGGGTTAGGGTTAAGGTTAGCTTTAGGGTTTGTGTTCGGGTTAGGGTTTAGTTTTTTTTTAGGTTTTAGGGTTTCTGTTTTAGGATTTGAGGTTTAAAATCTACGATTTAGTGTTTAATGTATGGGTTTTCGTATTTTGGACTTAGGGCTGAGGGTTAGGGTGTAGTTTTTTTTAATATGGTTCAGGATTTAGCATTTGAGGTTTAACATCTATTGTTAGTATTTAATGATTCGGTTTTGGTGTTTTGGGCTTAGGGTTTCGGGTTTATGGTTTAGAGTTAGTATTAGGGTTATGGTTAGGGTTAGGGTTTTGGGTTCTTTTAGATTTTTGGGTTTAGGGTGTAAAATTTGAGGTTTAATATCAATGGTTTAGTGTTTATTGTTTGGATTTTGGTATTTTGGGCTTGGGTTCTAAGGTTTATGGTAGGTTTAGGTTTAAGGTTAATTTTAGGGTTAGGGTTAGGGTTTAGGTTATTTTTAGGTTTTAGGGTTTGTGGGTTAAGGATTTGAGTTGTAATATCTATGGTTTAGGTTTAACGTTAGTGTTTTGGTATTTTTAGCAAAGAGTTTAGGGTATAGGGTTTAGGGTTAGGGTTAGGGAAAGGGTTAGGGAAAGGGTTAGGGTTAGGGTTTAAGTTTTTTTTTAGTTTTAGGTTTTGGGTTTTAGGATTTTTGGTTTAAAATCTGTGGTTTTGTGTTTAATGTTTGGGTTTTGGTATTTTGGGCTTGGGGTTTCGGGTTAATGGTTTTGGGTTAGGGTTAGGGTTAGGGTTAGGATTATGGTTAGGGTGTAGTTTTTTTGTTAGGTTTTATGGTTCAGGGTTTGGCATTTCAGGTTTAACATCTATGATTTAGTATTTAATGTTTGGGTTTTGATATTTTGGGCTTAGGGTTTCGGGTTTATGGTTTAGAGTTAGGCTTAGGGTTAAGGTTAGGATTAGGGGTAGTTTTTTTTAAAGGTTTTTGGCTTTAGGGTTTAGGATTTGAGGTCTAATATCAATGATTTAGTGTTTAATGTTTGGATTTTGGTATTTTGGGCTTGGGTTTTAGGATTTATGGTAGGGTTAGAGTTAGGGTTAGGGTTTAGGTTGTTTTTTAGGTTTTATGGTTTTGGATTAAGGATTTGAGTTGTAATATCTATGTTTTAGTGTTAAATGTTAGGGTTTTGGTATTTTGTGGTTTGTATTTAGGCTTTAGGGTTTAGGGTTAGGGTTAAGAATAGGGTTAGTGTTGGCTTTTGGTATTTTGGGCTTTGTGTTTTGGGTTTATGGTTTAGAGTTTTAATTAGGGTTAAGGTTAGGGTTTTGGGTTCTTTTAGATTTTTGGGTTTAGGATGTAGAATTTGAGGTTTAATATCAATGGTTTAGTGCTTATTGTTTAAGTTTTGATATTTTAGGTTTGGGGTCTATGGTTTTTGGTAGGGTTAGGGTTTGAGTTAATGTTAGGGTTAGGGTTTAGGTTACTTTTAGGTTTTAGGGTTTGGGGGTTAAGGATTTGAGTTGTAATATCTATGGTTAAAGTGTTTAAAGTTAGGGTTTTTGTATTTTTGGCTTTGAGTTTAGGGTATAGGGTTTAGGGTTAGGGTTAAGGATAGGGTTAGTGTTAGGGATCGTGTTAGGGATAGGGTTAGGGTTTAGTGTTTTTTTTTAGGTTTTAGGTGTTGGGTTTAGGATTTTTGGTTTAAAATCTATGGTTTAGTGTTTCAGATTTGGGTTTTGGTATTTTGGGCTTGGGGTTAATGGTTTTGGGTTAGGGTTTAGGTTTGTTTAGGTTCTAGGGTTTGTGGTTTAGGATTTGAGATTTAAAATCAATGATTTAGTTTTTAATGTTTGAGATTTTGTATTTTGGACTTAGGGTTTAGGATTTAGGGTTAGGGTTAGGATTAGGATTAGGGTTAGGGTGTAGTTTTTTTTAGGTTTTATGGTTCAGGGTTTAGCATTTAAGGTTTAAAATCTATGGTTTAGTATTTAATGTTTGGGTTTTTGAAATTTTGAGCTTAGGGTTTCGGGTTTATGGTTTAGACTTAGGGTTAGGGTTAATGTTATTGTTAGGGTTTTGGTTTTTTTAGTTTTGTGGGTTTAGGGTTTAGGATTAGAGGTTTAATATCAATGGTTTAGTGTTTAATGTTTGGGTTTTGGTATTTTGGGCTTGGGATTTAGGATTTATGGTAGGGTTAGGGTTACGGTTATTTTGTAGGTTTTAGTGTTTAGGGTTAAGTATTTGAGTTGTAATATCTATGGTTTTGAGTCAAATATAAGGGTTTGAAATCTATGGTTTAGTATTTAATGTTTGGATTTTGATATTTTGGTCTTAGGGTTTCGGGTTTATGGTTTAGAGTTAAGGTTAGGGTTAACGTTAGGGTTAGGGTTAGGGTTAGGGATAGGGTTTTGGTTTTATTAGGTTTTTGGGTTTAGGGTTTAGGATTTAAAGTTTAATATCAATGGTTTAGTTTTTAATGTTTGGGTTTTGGTATTTTGGGGTTAGGGTACAGGATTTATTGTAGGGATAGGGTTAGGGTTAAGGTTTAGGTTGTTTTTTAGGTTTTAGAGTTTGGGGTTAAGGATTTGAGTTATAATATCTATGGTTTAGTGTTAAATGTTAGGGTTTTGGTATTTTGTGCTTTTGATTTAGGGTTTAGGTTTTAGGGTTAGGGTTAAGGATAGGGTTAATGTTAGGGTTCGTGTTAGAGTTAAGGTTTAGTTTTTTTTTGGGTTTTAGGTTTTGGAGTTTACGATTTTTGGTTTATAATCTATAGTTTAGTGTTTAATGTTTCGGTTTACATATTTGGGGCTTAATGTTTTGGTTTAATGGTTTATGGTTAGGGTTAGGGTTAAGGTTAGGGTTATGGTTAGGGTTAGGTTTTAGGAACTTCTTTTAGGATTTGAGGTTTAAAATCTTTGGTTTAGTGTTTGATGTTTGGGTTTTCGTATTTTATACTTAGGATTCTTTTTGTCTTGGGATTTAGGATTTAGGATTTAGGGTATAGGGTTAGAGTTAGGGTTAGGATTAGGAATAGGGTGTAGGTTTCTTTTAGGTTTTATGGTTCAGGGTTTAACATTTGAGGTTTAAAATCTATGGTTTAGTATTTAATATTTGAGTTTTGGTATTTTGGTCTTAGTGTTTCGGGTTTAGGGTTTAGGATTAGGGTTAGGGTTAAGGTTAGGGTTAGGGTTAGGGTTTTAGGTTTTCTTAGGTTTTTGGGTTTAGGGTTTAGGATTTAAGATTTAATATCAATGGTTTAGTGTTTAATGTTATGATTTTGGTATATTGGGCTTGGAGTTTAGGATTTATGGTAGGGTTAGGGTTAGGGTGAGGTTTATGTTATTTTTTTAGGTTTTTGGGTTTGGGTTAAGGATTTGAGTTGTAATATCTATGGTTTAGTGTTGAATGTTAGGGTTTTGGTATATTGGGCTTTAGGGTTAGGGTTAAGGATAGGGTTAGGGTTAGGGTTTGGGTAAGGGTTAGGGTTTAGTGTTTTTTTTAGGTTTTAGGTTTTGGGGTTTAGGATTTTCAATTTAAAATCTATGGTTTGTTTAATGTTTTGGTTTTGCTATTTTAGGTTTGAGGTTTTGGGTTAATAGTTTAGGATTAGTGTTTGGGTTAGGGTTAGGGTTAGGGTAGTGTTTGGTTTAGGGTTAGTGGTTAAGGTTTTAGGGTTTGTGGTTTAGGATCTGAAGTTTACAATCTATGGTTTAGTATTTAATATCTGGATTTTCGTTTTTTGGACTTAGGTTTTAAGGTTAGGGTGTAGGTTTTTTATTAATATGGTTTAGGGATTAGCATTTGAGGTTTAAAATATGTTGTTTTAGTATTTAATGATTGGGTTTTGGTATTTTGGGCTTTCGATTTCGGGTTTATGGTTTAGAGTTAGGATTAGGTTAAGGTTAGGTTAGTGTTTTGGATTCTTTTAGATTTTTGGGTTTAAGGTGTAGAATTTGAGGTTTAGTTTCAATTGTTTAGTGTTTATTGTTTAAGGTTTGGTATTTTGGGTTTGGGGTCTAAGGTTTATGGTAGGGTTAGGGTTAGGGTTAATGTTAGGGTTAAGGGTAGGGTTTAGGTTATTTTTAGGTTTTAGGGTTTGGGGGTTAATGATTTTAGTTGTAATATCTATAATTTAGTGTTTAACATTAGGGTTTTTATATTTTTGGCTTTGAGCTTAGGGTATAGGGTTTCGGGTTAGGGTTAAGGATAGGGTTAGTGTTAGGGTTAGGGTTCATGTTAGGGATAGGGTTAGGGTTAGGGTTTAGTTTTTTTTTTTTTTTAAGTTTTGGGGTTTAGGAGTTTTGATTTAAAATCTATGGTTTAGTGTTTAATGTTTGGGTTTTGGTATTTTGGGCTTGGGGTTTCGGTTAATGGTTTAGGGTTAGGGTTTATGTTTTTTTTTATTTTCTAGGGTTTGTGTTTTAGGGTTTGAGATTTAAAATCAACGATTTAGTGTTTAATTTTTGGGTTTTGTATTTTGGACTTAGGGTTTAGGGTTTAGGGTTAGATTTAGGTTAGGGTTAGGATTCGGGTTAGGGTGTAGGTTTTTTTTAGGTTTTATGGTTTAGGTTTTAGAATTTGAGGTTTAAAATCTATGGTTTAGTATTTATGTTTTGGGTTTTTGTATTTTGGGTTTATGGTTTAGAGTTAGGGTTAGGGTTTATTTTAGGGTTAGGGTTAGGGTTAGGGTTTTGTTTTCTTTAGTTTTTTGGGTTTAGGGTTTAGGATTTGAGGTTTAATATCAATGGTTTAGTTTTTAATATTTGGGTTTTGGTATTTTCTGCTTGGCGTTTAGGATTTAAAGTATGATTAGGGTTAGGGTTAGGGTTTAGGTTAGTTTTTAGGTTTTAAGGGTTTGAGGTTAAGTATTTGAGTTGTAATATCTATGGTTTAGTGTTAAATGTTAGGGTTTTGTTATTTTGTGTTTGGGTTAGGGTTTAGGCTTTAGGGTTAGGGTTAAGGATAGGGTTCGGGTTCATTTGATGTTTATATTAATGGGTTTTAGAGTGTTTAATGTTTGAG
>JAJJBR010002683.1:29140-53714 GCA_022817965.1 Solanum lycopersicoides
TTTTTGTATTTTGGGCTTGGGGTTTAGGATTTATGGTAGGGTTAGGGTTAGTGTGACGGCCTGTATTATGTATATTCTAGTTCTATTCATGTGATACTTGACATAGACTTATAGTGTAGGTGAGGGATCATGTTTCGTATATGGTTAGTGTTGGTTTAAACTATCTCGGAAGGTGATGTAACGCTTTGCACGTTTGAGCATGTGCATTGCAAGTTAACTCTGACAGAAAGTATTTAAGTAGATATAGTAAGGTGGTAATTGATCTTAAAGTTAAAAGTATTGTGCTAAGTTGAAGAACCAGGGATTAACATTCAGAAATTGAAATAAAATAATTGAGCTGCTTTCTTGGCTTAATTTAAGCTAGCAGCTGCATCACCTACTTATGCTTTAATATAGTTAAAGGGCCAAGTTTGACGGACCAGATTTATGCTTATATTAATGGGCTGTCACTTGAAGCCCAAATCTATTAAATGATTAATAAAATCTGATAGAAATACCAGCAGCCAAATCTGTCAAGGCCCAATATGGATAAAGCCCAAGTGAAAGCAACTAGGTGCATCACCTAGTTTGACCTTTTGAGGTGCTTGATGTGCACAAGCAGGTGCATCACCTAGTTGACCAATTAGTGGCTAAAAATGGACCCCCAAAAAAGGAGGTTCTAGAGGATATTTTTGTGGTCAATAAAGCTCTATATATGTCCAATATGAGCAGATATTCCTCACCCATTTTAACACATAAAAATAAAATTTAACTCCAGCTCTCTCTCTCTCTCTCTCTTTTCTCTTAAGGATTAAACCAGCAGCCTTAAAGTTTTCTAGGGTTCTCGAAGAAACCCTCATACCTGCAAACCAAGGTAAGTGAAAACTCATGGATTTAGCTTAATTCTCCCATGGATGATTAGGAAAACATGTTATTCATGCTCTAATATAACTAAACAGGCAGAATATTTCCAGCAGCTACTGCTCACTTCCTTAGTTATTAAAATACCTTTCTTATTTGGTTCAAGTGTGAAGGGAAGCTGAAGTTCTAAAAGAATTCAAGTTATAAGGAGAAGTTGCAGAAATTGAGGTAAGGTCACTGCTCCATTTTTGTCTTCCTTATGTATGAGTTTGAGTGAGGAATTAGTGGTGTGCTTTCATGAAGAACTCAAGGGGGTGGTGAGTTCAGTACTTGGTTGTGTGATAAAGAATATTTGGGGCTGTTCTATGTATATTACTGTTGGCGCAGCTTGGTTAATCTTGCGAAAAGGATGTATAATGTATGTGATGGACAGAGAATGAGGGTGTGGTTATACACATTATGTTAAGGGCTGTATGAGCTCATTATCAGTCAAAGTTAGCTACTGTTTTACAAGGCTCACGGTGTGATAGCTGCTAATTTTAGTTTACCATGACTTAAATTGTAGATTAAAACAAAAAAGGGGAGGATGAATCGTGATAGTATATCAGTCCGAGGATAAGGTATGTAAGGCTATTCGATTCTATATCCCTTTGGCATGAAATCTGACACCTGCAATTAATATCAATGAAGTGAATCTCATAAGTTCTATTCCTAGAAAAGGAAACATAGTGGCAGCTTACTATCTCCAAATAGTTAACAATATTTTTTCCCTCTCTGTAGTGCATAGAAATACTTCATTATTTGCTCACTATTTTATACTTGTGTAATAATCCCCCATGTGCTGGTATAGAAATGGTAATTGCAAAAGCAAGTCCGTAAATCCTCCTCCTCTTTGTTGTTTGAAGTCAATTGTGTCATTAATCTCTTAAAGTAATGTGTTGATGTTACATAGCTCCTTATGTCGTTGTTATTTCTTTGAAGTATTATTTTCATGTCTTCTATTACTGGTCCGTACTTCCATATCTCCAAAATGATTATGACCACCAAAATAACATCTCAAAAGAGTTATGAACTGATAAACAACAATCTCAAAGATTAAAGAATCTAAGTGAAGAAATCTATATAATTAAGGGTGGCAGCTCAGGGGCGAAAGCTTAGCATGGGCCGATCCCTATTGGTATAGAAGGGTGGCAGCTCAGGGGCGAGGTTAGGGTTAGGGTTTGAGTTACGGTAAGGGTTAGGATTTAGTTTTTTTTAGGTTTTAGGGTTTGTAATTTAGGATTTGAGATATAAAATCTATGGTGTAGTGTTTACTGTTTGAGTTTTCCTATTTTGGACTTATGTGTTTTTTTTAGACTTAGGGTTTAGGGTATAGGGTTAGGGTTATGGTTAGGATTAGGGTGTAGGTTTTTTTTTATAGGTTTTTTAAGGTTTTTAAGTTCAGGGTCTACATTTGAGGTTTAAAATCTATGGTTTAGTGTTTAATGTTTGGGTTTTGATATTTTGGGCTTCGGGTTTTGGGTTAATGGTTTAAAGTTAGGGTTAGAGTTAGGGTTTTGGGTTTTTTAGATTTTTGGGTTTAAGGTTTAGGATTTGAGGTTTAATATTAATGGTTTAGTGTTTAATGTTTGGGTTTTCGTATTTTGGGCTTGGGGTTTAGGATTTATGGTTGGGTTAGGATTAAGGTTAGGGTTAGGATTTAGTTTTTTTTTAGGTTTTAGGAATTGTGGTTTAGGATTTGAGGTTTAAAATCTATGGTTTAGTGTTTAATGTGTGGTTTTCATATTTTGGACTTCATTTTTTTTTTTAACTTAGGATTTAGGGTTAGGGTGTATGTTTTTTTTAACATTCTTCAGTGTTTAGCATTTGAGGTTTAAAATTATTGTTTAGTATTTAATGTTTGGGTTTTGGTAGTTTGGGCTTAGGGTTTTGGGTTTATGGTATAGAGTTAGGGTTAGGGTTAGGGTTAGGGTTAGAAGAGTTAGGGTTTTTGTTTTTTTAGGTTTTTAGGTTTAGGGTTTAGGATTTGAGGTTTAATATCAATGGTTTAGTGTTTAATGTTTGGATTTTGGTACTTTGGGCTTGGGGTTTAGGATTTATGGTAGGGTTAGAGTTAGGGTTAGGGTTAGGGTTTAGGTTGTTTTATGGGTTTTAGGGTTTAGGGTTAAGTATTTGAGTTGTAATATCTATGGTTTAGTGTTAAATGTTAGGGTTTTGGTATTTTGTGCTTTGGATTTAGCGTTTAGGATTGAGGGTTAGGATTAGCGTTAGGGTGTTGGTTTATTTTTAGGTTTTATGGTTTAGGGTTTAGCATTCGAGGTTTAAAATCTATGGTTTAGTGTTTAATGTCTGGGTTTTTGTATTTTGGGCTTGGGGTTTTGGGTTAATAGTTTATATTTAGGGTTAGGGTTTCGGTTTGGGTTAGGGTTAGGGTTTAGTTTTTTTAATTGTTTTAGGTTTTGTGGTTTAGGATTTTTTGTTTCAAATCTATCGTTTAGTGTTTAATGTTTGGGTTTATATATTTTGGGCTTGGGGTTCGGGTTAATGATTTAGGGTTAGGGTTAGGGTTAGGGTTAAGGTTAGGGTTAGGGTTTGAGTTTGGGTAAGGGTTAGGATTTAGGTTTATTTAGGTTTTAGTGTTTGTGGTTTAGGATTTGTGATATAAAATCTATGGTTTAGTGTTTAATGTTTGAGTTTTCCTATTTTGGATTTGGACTTAGGGTTTAGGGTTTAGGGTTAGGGTTATGGTTAGGATTAGGGTGGAGGTTGTTTTTAGGTTTTTTTATTCAGGGTCTAGCATTTGAAGTTTAAAATCTATGATTTAGTGTTTAATGTTTGGGTTTTGATCTTTTGGGCTTTGGGTTTCGGGTTAATGGTTTAGAGTTAGGGTTAGGGTTTCGGTTTAATGGTTTATAGTTCGGGTTAGGGTTAGGTTTAGCGTTAGTGTTTTTTTTTTTTTTAGATTTTTGGGTTTAGGGTTTAAGATTTGATGTTTAATATTAATGGTTTAGTGTTTAATGTTTGGGTTTTTGTATTTTGGGCTTGGGGTTTAGGATTTATGGTAGGGTTAGGGTTAGTGTGACGGCCTGTATTATGTATATTCTAGTTCTATTCATGTGATACTTGACATAGACTTATAGTGTAGGTGAGGGATCATGTTTCGTATATGGTTAGTGTTGGTTTAAACTATCTCGGAAGGTGATGTAACGCTTTGCACATTTGAGCATGTGCATTGCAAGTTAACTCTGACAGAAAGTATTTAAGTAGATATAGTAAGGTGGTAATTGATCTTAAAGTTAAAAGTATTGTGCTAAGTTGAAGAACCAGGGATTAACATTCAGAAATTGAAATAAAATAATTGAGCTGCTTTCTTGGCTTAATTTAAGCTAGCAGCTGCATCACCTACTTATGCTTTAATATAGTTAAAGGGCCAAGTTTGACGGACCAGATTTATGCTTATATTAATGGGCTGTCACTTGAAGCCCAAATCTATTAAATGATTAATAAAATCTGATAGAAATACCAGCAGCCAAATCTGTCAAGGCCCAATATGGATAAAGCCCAAGTGAAAGCAACTAGGTGCATCACCTAGTTTGACCTTTTGAGCTGCTTGATGTGCACAAGCAGGTGCATCACCTAGTTGACCAATTAGTGGCTAAAAATGGACCCCAAAAAAAGGAGGTTCTAGAGGATATTTTTGTGGTCAATAAAGCTCTATATATGTCCAATATGAGCAGATATTCCTCACCCATTTTAACACATAAAAATAAAATTTAACTCCAGCTCTCTCTTTTCTCTTAAGGATTAAACCAGCAGCCTTAAAGTTTTCTAGGGTTCTCGAAGAAACCCTCATACCTGCAAACCAAGGTAAGTGAAAACTCATGGATTTAGCTTAATTCTCCCATGGATGATTAGGAAAACATGTTATTCATGCTCTAATATAACTAAACAGGCAGAATATTTCCAGCAGCTACTGCTCACTTCTTTAGTTATTAAAATACCTTTCTTATTTGGTTCAAGTGTGAAGGGAAGCTGAAGTTCTAAAAGAATTCAAGTTATAAGGAGAAGTTGCAGAAATTGAGGTAAGGTCACTGCTCCATTTTTGTCTTCCTTATGTATGAGTTTGAGTGAGGAATTAGTGGTGTGCTTTCATGAAGAACTCAAGGGGGTGGTGAGTTCAGTACTTGGTTGTGTGATAAAGAATATTTGGGGCTGTTCTATGTATATTACTGTTGGCGCAGCTTGGTTAATCTTGCGAAAAGGATGTATAATGTATGTGATGGACAGAGAATGAGGGTGTGGTTATACACATTATGTTAAGGGCTGTATGAGCTCATTATCAGTCAAAGTTAGCTACTGTTTTACAAGGCTCACGGTGTGATAGCTGCTAATTTTAGTTTACCATGACTTAAATTGTAGATTAAAACAAAAAAGGGGAGGATGAATCGTGATAGTATATCAGTCCGAGGATAAGGTATGTAAGGCTATTCGATTCTATATCCCTTTGGCATGAAATCTGACACCTGCAATTAATATCAATGAAGTGAATCTCATAAGTTCTATTCCTAGAAAAGGAAACATAGTGGCAGCTTACTATCTCCAAATAGTTAACAATATTTTTCCCCTCTCCGTAGTGCATAGAAATACTTCATTATTTGCTCACTATTTTATACTTGTGTAATAATCCCCCATGTGCTGGTATAGAAATGGTAATTGCAAAAGCAAGTCCGTAAATCCTCCTCCTCTTTGTTGTTTGAAGTCAATTGTGTCATTAATCTCTTAAAGTAATGTGTTGATGTTACATAGCTCCTTATGTCGTTGTTATTTCTTTGAAGTATTATTTTCATGTCTTCTATTACTGGTCCGTACTTCCATATCTCGAAAATGATTATGACCACCAAAATAACATCTCAAAAGAGTTATGAACTGATAAACAACAATCTCAAAGATTAAAGAATCTAAGTGAAGAAATCTATATAATTAAGGGTGGCAGCTCAGGGGCGAAAGCCTAGCATGGGCCGATCCCTATTGGTATAGAAGGGTGGCAGCTCAGGGGCGAGGTTAGGGTTAGGGTTTGAGTTACGGTAAGGGTTAGGATTTAGTTTTTTTTAGGTTTTAGGGTTTGTAATTTAGGATTTGAGATATAAAATCTATGGTTTAGTGTTTACTGTTTGAGTTTTCCTATTTTGGACTTATGTGTTTTTTTAGACTTAGGGTTTAGGGTATAGGGTTAGGGTTATGGTTAGGATTAGGGTGTAGGTTTTTTTTATAGGTTTTTTAAGGTTTTTAAGTTCAGGGTCTACATTTGAGGTTTAAAATCTATGGTTTAGTGTTTAATGTTTGGGTTTTGATATTTTGGGCTTCGGGTTTTGGGTTAATGGTTTAAAGTTAGGGTTAGAGTTAGGGTTTTGGGTTTTTTATATTTTTGGGTTTAAGGTTTAGGATTTGAGGTTTAATATTAATGGTTTAGTGTTTAATGTTTGGGTTTTCGTATTTTGGGCTTGGGGTTTAGGATTTATGGTTGGGTTAGGATTAAGGTTAGGGTTAGGATTTAGTTTTTTTTTAGGTTTTAGGAATTGTGGTTTAGGATTTGAGGTTTAAAATCTATGGTTTAGTGTTTAATGTGTGGTTTTCATATTTTGGACTTCATTTTTTTTTTTAACTTAGGATTTAGGGTTAGGGTGTATGTTTTTTTTAACATTCTTCAGTGTTTAGCATTTGAGGTTTAAAATTATTGTTTAGTATTTAATGTTTGGGTTTTGGTAGTTTGGGCTTAGGGTTTTGGGTTTATGATTTAGAGTTAGGGTTAGGGTTAAGGTTTGGGTTAAGGTTAAGGTTAGGGTTTTGGGTTCTTTTAGATTTTTTGGTTTGGGTGTAGAATTTGATGTTTAATATCAAAGATTTAGTGTTTATTGTTTGGGTTTTGGTATTTTGGGCTTGGGGTTTAGGGTTTACGGTAGGGTTAGTTTTTTTTTTTAGGTTTTAGGGTTTGGGGTTAAAGATTTGAGTTATAACATCTATGGTTTAGTGTTTAATGTTAGAATTTTGATATTTTGAGCTTGTGGTTTAGTATTTATGGTAGGGTTAGGGTTAGCATTAGGGTTTAGGTTGTTTTTTAGGTTTTAGGGTTTGGGGTAAAGAATTTGAGTCTATGTTTTAGTGCATAACATTAGGGTTTTGGTATTTTTGGCTTTTAGTTTAGGGTATATGGCTTAGGGTTAGGGTTAAGGATAGGGTTAGGGTTAGGATTCGTGTTAGGGATAGGGTTACTGTTAGGGTTAGGGTTACGGTTTAGTCTTTTTTTTTGGTTTTAGGTTTTGGTGTTTAGGATTTTTGGTTTAAAATCAATGATTTAGTGTTCAATGTTTGGGTTTTGATAATTTGGGCTTGGGGTTTCGGGTTAATGGTTTACAGTTAGGGTTAGTGTTAAGGTTAGGGTTAGAATTTAGGTTAGGGTAAGGGTTAGGGTTTAGGTTTCTTTTAGGTTTAGGGTTTGTGGTTTAGGGTTTGAGATTTAAAACTAATGGTTTAGTGTTTAATGTTTGGGTTTTCGTATTTTGGACTTATGGTTTTTTTGGACTTAGGGTTTAGGGATTAGGGTTAGGATTAGGGTTAGGGTTAAGGTTTGGGTTAAGGTTAAGGTTAGGGTTTTGGGTTCTTTTAGATTTTTGGGTTTAGGGTGTAGAATTTGATGTTTAATATCAATGATTTATTGTTTATTGTTTGAGTTTTGGTATTTTGGGCTTGGGGTTTAGGGTTTACGGCAGGGTTCGGGTTGTTTTTTAGGTTTTAGGGTTTGGGTTAAAGATTTGAGTTATAACATCTATGGTTTAGTGTTTAATGTTAGGATTTTGATATTTTGAGCTTGTGGTTTAGTATTTATGGTAGGGTTAGGGTTAGCGTTAGGGTTTAGGTTGTTTTTTAGGTTTTAGGGTTTGGGGTAAAGAATTTGAGTCTATGTTTTAGTGCATAACATTAGGGTTTTGGTATTTTTGGCTTTTAGTTTAGGGTATATGGCTTAGGGTTAGGGTTAAGGATAGGGTTAGGGTTAGGGTTCGTGTTAGGGATAGGGTTAGGGTTAGGGTTAGGGTTAGGGTTTATTTTTTTATATGGTTTTAGGTTTTGCCGTTTAGGATTTTTGGTTTAAAATCAATGATTTAGTGTTCAATGTTTGGGTTTTGGTAATTTGGGCTTGGGGTTTCGGGTTAATGGTTTACAATTAGGGTTAGTGTTAAGGTTAGGGTTAGAATTTAGGTTAGTGTAAGGGTTAGGGTTTAGGTTTCTTTTAGGTTTAGGGTTTGTGGTTTAGGGTTTGAGATTTAAAATTAATAGTTTAGTGTTTAATGTTTGGGTTTTCGTATTTTGGACTTATGGTTTTTTTGGACTTAGGGTTTAGGGATTAGGGTTAGGATTAGGGTTAGGGTTAAGGTTTGGGTTGAGGTTAAGGTTAGGGTTTTGGGTTCTTTTAGATTTTTGGGTTTAGGGTGTAGAATTTGATGTTTAATATCAATGATTTAGTGTTTATTGTTTGGGTTTTGGTATTTTGGGCTTGGGGTTTAGGGTTTACGGTAGGGTTAGGGTTGTTTTTTAGGTTTTAGGGTTTGGTGTTAAAGATTTGAGTTATAACATCTATGGTTTAGTGTTTAATGTTAGGATTTTGATATTTTGAGCTTGTGGTTTAGTATTTATGGTAGGGTTAGGGTTAGCGTTAGGGTTTAGGTTGTTTTTTAGGTTTTAGGGTTTGGGGTAAAGAATTTGAGTCTATGTTTTAGTGCATAACATTAGGGTTTTGGTATTTTTGGCTTTTAGTTTAGGGTATATGGCTTAGGGTTAGGGTTAAGGATAGGGTTAGGGTTAGGATTCGTGTTAGGGATAGGGTTAGGGTTAGGGTTTCATTTTTTTTTTGGTTTTAGGTTTTGGCGTTCAGGATTTTTGGTTTAAAATCAATGATTTAGTGTTCAATGTTTGGGTTTTGGTAATTTGGGCTTGGGGTTTCGGGTTAATGGTTTTTAGTTAGGGTTAGTGTTAAGGTTAGGGTTAGAATTTAGGTTAGGGTAAGGGTTAGGGTTTAGGTTTCTTTTAGGTTTAGGGTTTGTGGTTTAGGGTTATAGATTTAAAATTAATGGGTTAGTGTTTAATGTTTGGGTTTTCGTATTTTGGACTTATGTTTTTTTTGGACATAGGGTTTAGGGATTAGGGTTAGGGTGTAGGTTTTTTTTTTAGGTTTTTTTGTTCAGGGTTTAGCATTTGAGGTTTTAAATCTATGGTTTAGTGTTTGATGTTTGGGTTTTGATAATTTGGGCTTAGCATTTTGGGTTTAGGGTTATTATTAAGGTTAGGGTTAGGGTTTTTTTCTCTAGGTTTTGGGTTTAGGGGTAAAGGATAGAGTTAGGGTTAGCGTTTGTGTTAGGGTTAGGGTTGGGGTTAGGTTTTTTTAGGTTTTAGGGTATGTGGTTTAGGATTTGAGGTTTAAAATCTATGGTTTAGTGTTTAATGTCTGGGTTTTTGTATTTTGGACTTATGTTTTTCTTGGAATTAGGGTTTAGGTTTAGGGTGTAGATTTTTTTAATATGGTTCAGGGTGTAGCATTTGAGGTTTAAAATCTATTTTTTAGTATTTAATTTTTGGGTTTTGGTATTTTGGGCTTAGGGTTTTGGGTTTATGGTTTAGGGTTAAGGTTAGGGTTAGGGTTAGGGTTAGAATTTTGGGTTCTTTTAGATATTTGGGTTTAGGGTGTAGAATTTGAGGTTTAATATCAATGGTTTAGTGTTTATTGTTTTTGGTTTGGTATTTTGGGCATAGGGTTTAAGGTTTATGGTAGGGTTAGGGTTAGGGTTGATGTTAGGGTTATGGTTAGGGTTTAGGTTATTTTTAGGTTTTAGGGTTTGGGGTTAAGGATTTGAGTTGTAATAACTATGGTTTAGGGTTTAACATAAGGGTTTTGGTAATTTTGGCTTTGAGTTTAGGGTATAGGGTTTAGGGTTAGTGTTAAGGTTAAGGTTAGGGCTAGGGTTAGATTTTAGTTTTTTTTAGGTTTTAGGGTTTGTGGTTTAGTATTTGAGGTTTAAAATCTATGGTTTAGTGTTTTAGGTTTGGGTTTTTGTATTTTGGACATAGGTTTTTTGTTGTCTTAGTGTGTAGGGTATAGGGTATAGGGTTAGAGTTAGGGTTAGGATTAGGGTTAGGGTGTAGTTTTTTTTTAGATTTTGTGGTTCATGGTTTAGCATTTGAGGTTTAAAATCTATGGTTTAGTATTTAATGTTTGAGTTTTGGTATTTTGGGCTTAGTGTTTTGGGTTTAGGGTTTAGGGTTAGGGTTAGGGTTAAGGTTGGGTTAGGGTTAGGGTTAGGGTTTTGGGTTTTCTTAGATTTTTGAGTTTAGGGTTTAGAATTTGAGATTTAATATTAATTTTTAGTGTTTAATGTTTGGATTTTGGTATTTTGGGCTTGGGTTTTAGGATTTATGGTAGGGTTAGGGTTAGGGTTTAGGTTGTTTTTTAGGTTTTTTGGATTTGGATTAAGGATTGGATTTGTAATATCTTTGGTTTAGTGTTCAATGTTAGGATTTTGGTATTTTTGGTCTTTGGTTTTAGGGTTTAGAGTTAGGTTTAAGGATAGCGTTAAGGTTAGGGTTAGGGTTAGGGTTTAGTGTTTTTTTTTGTTTTAGGGATTGTGGTTTAGGATTTAAGGTTTAAATCTATGTTTTAGTGTTTAATGTTTGGATTTTTGTATTTTGGACTAAGTTTTTTTTTTGGACTTAGGGTTTAGGTTTAGGGTGTAGGTTCTTTTTAGGTTTTATAATTCAGGGTTTAGCATTTGAGGTTTAAAATCTATTGTTTAATGTTTAATATTTGGGTTTTTGTATTTTATGCTTCGGTTTTATGGTTTATGGTATGATTAGTGTTAGGGTTCATATTAGAGTTAGGGTTAGGTTTTAGGTTGTTTTTTAAATTTTAGGGTTTGGGGCTATTTGAGTTCGTAATATCTATGGTTTAGTGTTTAATGTTAGGGTTTTGGTATTTTGGGCATTGGTTTAGGTTAAGGTTAAGGATAGGGTTAGGGTTACTGTTGGGGTTAGGGTTTAGGGTTTTTTAGGTTTTAGGTTTTAGGGTTTAGGACTTTTGGTATAAAATCTATGGTTTAGTGTTGAATATTTGGGTTTTGGCATTTTGGGATTGGGGTTTGGGTTAATGGTTTAGGGTTAGGGTTAGGGTTAAGGTTAGGGTTAGGGTGAGAGTTTAGTTTTTTTTTAGGGTTTAGGGTTTGGGTTGAGGATCTGAGTAGTAATATCTATGGTTTAGTGTTCACTGTAAGGGTTTTGGTATTTTGAACTTTGAGTTTAGGGTTTAGAGTTTAGGGTTAGGGTATAGGATAGGGATAGGGTTAGGGTTATGGTTTAGGTTTTTTTTAGCTTTTATGGTATGTGGTTTAGGATTTGAGGTTTAAAATCTATGGTTTAGTGTTTAATATATGGATTTTCATATTTAGGATTTTTGTATTTTGGGCTTGGGGTTTAGGATTTATGTAGGGTTAGGGTTTAGGTTGTTTTTTAGGTTTTTGGGTTTGGGGTTAAGGATTTAAGTTGTAATATCTATGGTTTAGTGTTCAATGTTAGGATTTTGGTATTTTGGGCTTTGGTTTTAGGGTTTAGGGTTTAGGGTTAGGGTTAAGGATAGGGATAGGGTTAGGGTTAGGGTTAGGGTTAGGGTTTAGTTTTTTTTTAGGTTTTAGGTTTTGGGGTTTAGGATTTTTAGTTTAAAATCTATGGTTTTGTGCTTAATGTTTGGGGTTTTGGTATTTTGGGCTTGAGGTTTTGGGTTAACGGTTTTGGGTTAAGGTTAGGGTTATGGTTTGGGTTAGGGTTATTTTTTTTATTTTTTTTTTAGGTTTTAGGGTTTCTGGTTTAGGATTTGAGGTTTAAAATATATGGTTTAGTGTTTAATGTTTGGGTTTTCAATTTGGACTTAGGGTTTACGGTTTGGGTGTAGTTTTTTTTAATATGGTTCAGGGTTTAGCATTTGAGGTTTAACATATATTGTTTAGTATTTAATGATTGGGTTTTCGTATTTTGGGCTTAGGGTTTCGTGTTTATGGTTTGGAGTTAGGATTAGGGTTAATGTTAGGGTTAGGGTTTTGGGTTCTTTTAGATTTTTGGGTTTAGGGTGTAAAATTTGAGGTTTAATATCAATGATTTAGTCTTTATTGTTTGGGTTTTGGTATTTTGGGCTTGGGGTCTAAGGTTTATGGTAGGGTTAGGGTTAGGGTTAATGTTAGGGTTAGGGTTAGGGTTTAGGTTGTTTTTAGGTTTTAGTGTTTGGGGGTTTAGGATTTGAGTTGTAATATCTATGGTTTAGCGTTTAACGTTAGGGTTTTGGTATTTTTGGCTTTGAGTTTAGGTATAGGGTTTAGGGTTAGGGTTAAGGATAGGGTTAGGGTTAGGGTTAGAGTTTGTGTTAGGGATAGGGTTTACGGGTTTTTTTAGTTTAGGTTTTGGGGTTTAGGATTTTTGGTTTAAAATCTATTATTTAGTGTTTAATGTTTGGTTTAAGGTATTTTGGGCTTGGGTTTCGGGTTAGGTTACGGTTAGGGTTAAGGTTAGGGTTAGGTTTGGGTTAGGGTTAGGGTTTAGATTTTTTTCAGGTTTTAGGGTTTGTGGTTTAGGATTTGAGATTTAAAATCTAATGGTTTAGTGCTTAATGTTTGGGTTTTCGTGTTTTGAACTTAGGTTTTTTTTCTTGGACTTAGGGTTTAGGGTTTTGGTTAGGGTTAGGGTTAGGATTAGGGTTAGGGATTAGTTTTTTTTTTTAGGTTTTATGGTTCAGGGTTTAGCATTGGAGGTTTAAAATCTATGGTTTAGTATTTAATGTTTGGGTTTTTATATTTTGGGTTTAGGGTTTTGGGTTTAGGGTATAGATTTAGGGTTAGGATTAGGGTTAGAAGAGTTAGGGTTTTTGTTTTTGTAGGTTTTTAGGTTTAGGGTTTAGGATTTGAGGTTTAATATCAATGGTTTAGTGTTTAATGTTTGGATTTTGGTACTTTGGGCTTGGGGTTTAGGATTTATGGTAGGGTTAGAGTTAGGGTTAGGGTTAGGGTTTAGGTTGTTTGATGGGTTTTAGGGTTTAGGGTTAAGTATTTGAGTTGTAATATCTATGGTTTAGTGTTAAATGTTAGGGTTTTGGTATTTTGTGCTTTGGATTTAGCGTTTAGGATTGAGGGTTAGGATTAGGGTTAGGGTGTTGGTTTATTTTTAGGTTTTATGGTTTAGGGTTTAGCATTTGAGGTTTAAAATCTATGGTTTAGTGTTTAATGTCTGGGTTTTTGTATTTTGGGCTTGGGGTTTTGGGTTAATGGTTTATATTTAGGGTTAGGGTTAAGGTTAGGGTTAGGGTTGGTTTGGGTTAGGGTTAGGGTTTAGTTTTTTTAATTGTTTTAGGTTTTGTGGTTTAGGATTTTTTGTTTCAAATCTATTTTAGTGCTTAATGTTTGGGTTTGATATTTTGGGCTTGGGGTTCGGGTTAATTGTTTAGGGTTAGGGTTAGGGTTAGGGTTAAGGTTAGGGTTAGGGTTTGAGTTACGGAAGGGTTATGATTTAGGTTTATTTAGGTTTTAGTGTTTGTGGTTTAGGATATGAGATATAAAATCTATGGTTTAGTGTTTAATGTTTGAGTTTTCCTATTTTGGATTTGGACTTAGGGTTTAGGGTTTAGGGTTAGGGTTAGGTTAGGATTAGGGTGGAGGTTCTTTTTAGGTTTTTTTATTCGGGGTCTAGCATTTGAAGTTTAAAATCTATGATTTAGTGTTTAATGTTTGGGTTTTGATATTTTGGGCTTAGGGTTTTGGGTTAATGGTTCAGAGTTAGGGTTAGGGTTTCGGGTTAATGGTTTAGAGTTAGGGTTAGGGTTAGGGTTAGCGTTAGTTTTTTTTTTTATAGATTTTTGTGTTTAGGGTTTAGGATTTGATGTTTAATATTAATGGTTTAGTGTTTAATGTTTGGGTTTTTGTATTTTGGGCTTGGGGTTTAGGATTTATGGTAGGGTTAGGGTTAGTGTGACGGCCTGTATTATGTATATTCTAGTTCTATTCATGTGATACTTGACATAGACTTATAGTGTAGGTGAGGGATCATGTTTTTATATGGTTAGTGTTGGTTTAAACTAGCTCGGAAGGTGATGTAACGCCTTGCACGTTTGAGCATGTGCATTGCAAGTTAACTCTGACGGAAAGTATTTAAATAGATATAGTAAGGTGGTAATTGAGCTTAAAGTTAAAAGTTTTGTGCTAAGTTGAAGAAGCAGGGATTAAAATTCAGAAATTGAAATAAAATAATTGAGCTGCTTGCTTGGCTTAATTTAAGCTAGCAGCTGCATCACCTACTTAAGCTTTAATATAGTTAAAGGGCCAAGTTTGATGGACCAGATTTAGGCTTATATTAATGGGCTGTCACTTGAAGCCCAAATCTATTAAATGAAAATAAAATCTGAAAGAAATCCCAGCAGCCAAATCTCCCGAGGCCCAATATGGATAAAGCCCAAGTGAAAGCAACTAGGTGCATCACCTAGTTTGACCTTTTGAGCTGCTTGATGTGCACAAGCAGGTGCATACCTACTTGACCAATTAGTGGCTAAAAATGGACCCCAAAAAAAGGAGGTTCTAGAGGATATTTTTGTGGTCAATAAAGCTCTATACATATCCAATATGAGTATATATTCTTCACCCATTTTAACACATAAAAATAAACTTTAACTCCAGCTCTCTCTCTCTCTCTCTCTCTCTCTCTCTCTCTCTCTTTTCTCTTAAGGATTAAACCAGCAACCTTAAAGTTTTCTAGGGTTCTTGAAGAAACCCTCATACCTGCAAACCAAGGTAACTGAAAACTCATGGATTTAGCTTAATTCTCCCATGGATGATTAGGAAAACATGTTATTCATGCTCTAATATAACTAAACAGGTAGAATATTTCCAGCAGCTACTGCTCACTTCCTTAGTTATTAAAATACCTTTCTTATTTGGTTCAAGTGTGAAGGGAAGCTGAAGTTCTAAAAGAATTCAAGTTATAAGGAGAAGTTGCAGAAATTGAGGTAAGGTGACTGCTCCATTTTTGTATTCCTTATGTATGAGTTTGAGTGAGGAATTAGTGGTGTGCTTTCATGAAGAACTCAAGGGGGTGGTGAGTTCAATACTTGGTTGTGTGATAAAGAATATTTGGGGCTGTTCTATGTATATTACTGTTGGCGCATCTTGGTTAATCTTGCAAAAAGGATGTATAATGTATGTGATGGACAGAGAATGAGGGTGTGGTGATACACATTATGTTAAGGGTTGTATGAGCTCATTATCAGTCAAAGTTAGCTACTGTTTTACAAGGCTCACGGTGTGATAGCTGCTAATTTTAGTTTACCATGACTTAAATTGTAGATTAAAACAAAAAAAGGGAGGATGAATCGTGATAGTATATCAGTCCGAGGATAAGGTATGTAAGGCTATTCGATTCTATATCCCTTTGGCATGAAATCTGACACCTGCAATTAATATCAATGAAGTGAATCTCATAAGTTCTATTCCTAGAAAAGGAAACATAGTGGCAGCTTACTATCTCCAAATAGTTAACAATATTTTTCCCCTCTCCGTAGTGCATAGAAATACTTCATTATCTGTTCACTATTTTATACTTGTGTAATTATCCCCCATGTGCTGGTATAGAAATGGTAATTGCAAAAGCAAGTCCGTAAATCCTCCTCCTCTTTGTTGTTTGAAGTCAATTGTGTCATTAATCTCTTAAAGTAATGTATTGATGTTACATAGCTCCTTATGTCATTGTTATTTCTTTGAAGTATTATTTTCATGTCTTCTATTACTGGTCCGTACTTCCATATCTCCAAAATGAACCAAAATAACATCTCAAAAGAGTTATGAACTGATAAACAACAATCTCAAAGATTAAAGAATCTAAGTGAAGAAATCTATATAATTAAGGGTGGCAGCTCAGGGGCTTTCGCCTAGCATGGGCCGATCCCTATTGGTATAGAAGGGTGGCAGCTCAGGGGCGAGGTTAGGGTTAGGGTTTGAGTTACGGTAAGGGTTAGGATTAGTTTTTTTAGGTTTTAGGGTTTGTAATTTAGGATTTGAGATATAAAATCTATGGTTTAGTGTTTAATGTTTGAGTTTTCCTATTTTGGACTTATGTGTTTTTTTAGACTTAGGGTTTAGGGTATAGGGTTAGGGGGGTTAGGATTAGGTGTAGGGTTTTTTTTATAGGTTTTTTAAGGTTTTTAAGTTCAGGGTCTACATTTGAGGTTTAAAATCTATGGTTTAGTGTTTAATGTTTGGGTTTTGATATTTTGGGCTTAGGGTTTTGGGTTAATGGTTTAGAGTTAGGGTTAGAGTTAGGGTTTTGGGTTTTTTAGATTTTTGGGTTTAAGGTTTAGGATTTGAGGTTTAATATTAATGGTTTAGTGTTTAATGTTTGGTTTTTAGTATTTTGGGCTTGGGGTTTAGGATTTATGGTAGGGTTAGGATTAAGGTTAGGGTTTGGGTTAAGGTTAGGATTTAGTTTTTTTTTAGGTTTTAGGAATTGTGGTTTAGGATTTGAGGTTTAAAATCTATGGTTTAGTGTTTAATGTGTGGTTTTCCTATTTTGGACTTCATTTTTTTTTAAACTTAGGACTTAGGGTTAGGGTGTATGTTTTTTTTAACATTCTTCAGTGTTTAGCATTTGAGGTTTAAGATTATTGTTTAGTATTTAATGTTTGGGTTTTGGTAGTTTGGGCTTAGGGTTTTGGGTTTATGGTTTAGAGTTAGGGTTAGGGTTAAGGTTTGGGTTAAGGTTAAGGTTAGGGTTTTGGGTTCTTTTAGATTTTTAGGTTTAGGGTGTAGAATTTGATGTTTAATATCAATGATTTGGTTTTTATTGTTTGGGTTTTGGTATTTTGGGCTTGGGGTTTAGGGTTTACGGTAGGGTTAGGGTTGTTTTTTAGGTTTTAGGGTTTGGGGTTAAAGATTTGAGTTATAACATCTATGGTTTAGTGTTTAATGTTAGGATTTTTTATATTTTGAGCTTGTGGTTTAGTATTTATGGTAGGGTTAGGGTTAGCGTTAGGGTTTAGGTTTTTTTTAGGTTTTAGGGTTTTGGGTAAAGAATTTGAGTCTATGTTTTAGTGCATAACATTAGGGTTTTGGTATTTTTGGCTTTTAGTTTAGGGTATATGGCTTAGGGTTAGGGTTAAGGATAGGGTTAGGGTTAGAATTCGTGTTAGGGATAGGGTTACTATTAGGTTTAGGGTTAGTGTTTAGTTTTTTTTTGGTTTTAGGTTTTGGCGTTTAGGATTTTTGGTTTAAAATCAATGATTTAGTGTTCAATGTTTGGGTTTTGATAATTTGGGCTTGGGGTTTCGGGTTAATGGTTTACAGTTAGGGTTAGTGTTAAGGTTAGGGTTAGAATTTAGGTTAGGGTAAGGGTTAGGGTTTAGGTTTCTTTTAGGTTTAGGGTTTGTGGTTTAGGGTTTGAGATTTAAAACTAATGGTTTAGTGTTTAATGTTTGGGTTTTCGTATTTTGGACTTATGGTTTTTTTGGACTTAGGGTTAGCGTTAGGGTTTGGGTTGTTTTTTAGGTTTTAGGGTTTGGGGTAAAGAATTTGAGTCTATGTTTTAGTTCATAACATTAGGGATTTGGTATTTTTGGCTTTTAGTTTAGGGTATATGGCTTAAGGTTAGGGTTAGGGTTAGGGTCGTGTTAGGGATAGGGTTAGGGATAGGTTAGGGTTAGGTTTAGTTTTTTTTATGGTTTTAGGTTTTGGCGTTTAGGATTTTTGGTTTAAAATCAATGATTTAGTGTTCAATGTTTGGGTTTTGGTAATTTGGGCTTGGGGTTTTGGGTTAGGGTTAGCGTTAGCGTTAGGGTTTAGGTTATTTTTTAGGTTTTAGGGTTTTGGGTAAAGAATTTGAGTCTATGTTTTAGTGCATAACATTAGGGTTTTGGTATTTTTGGCTTTTAGTTTAGGGTATATGGCTTAGGGTTAGGGTTAAGGATAGGGTTAGGGTTAGGGTCGTGTTAGGGATAGGGTTAGGGATAGGGTTAGGGTTAGGGTTAGTTTTTTTTATGGTTTTAGGTTTTGGCGTTTAGGATTTTTGGTTTAAAATCAATGATTTAGTGTTCAATGTTTGGGTTTTGGTAATTTGGGCTTGGGGTTTCGGGTTAATGGTTTACAATTAGGGTTAGTGTTAAGGTTAGGGTTAGAATTTAGGTTAGGGTAAGGGTTAGGGTTTAGGTTTCTTTTAGGTTTAGGGTTTGTGGTTTAGGGTTTGAGATTTAAAATTAATGGTTTAGTGTTTAATGTTTGGGTTTTCGTATTTTGGACTTATGGTTTTTTTGTACTTAGGGTTTATGGATTAGGGTTAGGATTAGGGTTAGGGTTAAGGTTTGGGTTAAGGTTAAGGTTAGGGTTTTGGGTTCTTTTAGATTTTTGAGTTTAGGGTGTAGAATTTGATGTTTAATATCAATGATTTAGTGTTTATTGTTTGGGTTTTGGTATTTTGGGCTTGGGATTTAGGGTTTACGATAGGATTAGGGTTATTTTTTAGGTTTTAGGGTTTGGGGTTAAAGATTTGAGTTATAACATCTATGGTTTAGTGTTTAATGTTAGGATTTTGATATTTTGAGCTTGTGGTTTTGTATTTATCGTAGGGTTAGAGTTAGCGTTAGGGTTTAGGTTGTCTTTTAGGTTTTAGGGTTTGGGGTAAAGAATTTGAGTCTATGTTTTAGTGCATAACATTAGGGTTTTGGTATTTTTGGCTTTTAGTTTAGGGTATATGGCTTAGGGTTAGGGTTCAGGATAGGGTTCGTGTTAGGGTTCGTGTTAGGGATAGGGTTAGGGTTAGGGTTAGGGTTAAGGTTTAGTTTGTTTTTTTGTTTTTAGGTTTTGGCGTTTAGGATTTTTGCTTTAAAATCAATGATTTAGTGTTCAATGTTTGGGTTTTGGTAATTTGGGCTTGGGGTTTCGAGTTAATGGTTTACAGTTAGGGTTAGTGTTAAGGTTAGGGTTAGAATTTAGGTTAGGGTAAGGGTTAGGGTTTAGGTTTCTTTTAGGTTTAGGGTTTGTGGTTTAGGGTTTGAGATTTAAAATTAATGGTTTAGTGTTTAATGTTTGGGTTTTCGTATTTTGGACTTATGTTTTTTTTGGACTTAGGGTTTAGGGATTAGGGTTAGGGTGTAGGTTTTTTTTTAGGTTTTTTGGTTCAGGGTTTAGCATTTGAGGTTTTAAATCTATGGTTTAGTGTTTGATGTTTGGGTTTTGATAATTTGGGCTTAGCATTTTGGGTTTATGGTTTAGAGTTAGGGTTAGGTTTAAGGTTTATGGTAGGGTTAGGGTTAGGGTTGATGTTAGGGTTATGGTTAGGGTTTAGGTTGTTTTTAGGTTTTAGGATTTGGGGTTAAGGATTTGAGTTGTAATAACTATGGTTTAGTGTTTAACATAAGGGTTTTGGTAATTTTGGCTTTGAGTTTAGGGTATAGGGTTTAGGGTTAGGGTTAAGGTTAAGGTTTTAGTTTTTTTTAGGTTTTAGGGTTTGTGGTTTAGGATTTGAGGTTTAAAATCTATGGTTTAGTGTTTCAGATTTGGGTTCTTGTATTTTGGACATAGTTTTTTTTTGTCTTAGTGTGTAGGGTATAGGGTATAGGGTTAGAGTTAGGGTTAGGATTAGGGTTAGGGTGTAGGTTTTTTTTTAGGTTTTGTGGTTCATGGTTCAGCATTTGAGGTTTAAAATCTATGGTTTAGTATTTAATGTTTGAGTTTGGTAGTTTGGGCTTAGTGTTTTGGGTTTAGGGTTTAGGGTTAGGGTTAGGGTTTAGGGTTAGGGTTAGGGTTAGGGTTAGGGTTTTGGGTTTTCTTAGATTTTTGAGTTTAGGGTTTAGGATTTGAGATTTAATATTAATGTTTAGTGTTTAATGTTTGAATTTTGGTATTTTGGGCTTGGGGTTTAGGATTTATGGTAGGGTTAGTGTTAGGGTTTAGGTTGTTTTTTAGGTTTTTCGGATTGGGATTAAGGATTAGAGTTGTAATATCTTTGGTTTAGTGTTCAATGTTAGGATATTGGTATTTTTGGTCTTTGGTTTTAGGGTTTAAGGATAGCGTTAAGGATAGCGTTAAGGTTAGGGTTAGGGTTTAGGTTTTTTTTTTTTGTTTTAGGGATAGTGGTTTAGGATTTATGGTTTAAATCTATGTTTTAGTGTTTAATGTTTGGATTTTTGTATTTTGGACTAAGGTTTTTTTTTTTGGACTTAGGGTTTAGGTTTAGGGTGTAGGTTCTTTTTAGGTTTTATAATTCAGGGTTTAGCATTTGAGGTTTAAAATCTATTGTTTAATGTTTAATATTTGGGTTTTTGTATTTTATGCTTCGGTTTTATGGTTTATGGTATGGTTAGTGTTAGGGTTCATATTACAGTTAGGGTTAGGTTTTAGGTTGTTTTTTAAGTTTTAGGGTTTGGGCCTATTTGAGTTGTAATATCAATGGTTTAGTGTTTAATGTTAGGGTTTTGGTATTTTGGGCATTGAGTTTAGGTTAAGGTTAAGGATAGGGTTAGGGTTACTGTTGGGGTTAGGGTTTAGGGTTTTTTAGTTTTAGGTTTTAGGGTTTAGGACTTTTGGTATAAAATCTATGGTTTAGTGTTTAATATTTGGGTTTTGGCATTTTGGGATTGGGGTTTGGGTTAATGGTTTAGGGTCAGGGTTAGGGTTAAGGTTAGGGTTAGGGTTAGAGTTTAGTTTTTTTTTAGGTTTTAGGGTTTGTGTTGAGGATCTGAGTAGTAATATCTATGGTTTAGTGTTCACTGTTAGGTTTTTGGTATTTTGAACTTTGAGTTTAGGGTTTAGGGTTTAGGGTTAGGGTAAAGGATATGGATAGGGTTAGGGTTAGGGTTTAGTTTTTTTTAGCTTTTAAGGTATGTGGTTTAGGATTTGAGGTTTAAAATCTATGGTTTAGTGTTTAATATATGGGTTTTCGTATTTAGGATTTTTGTATTTTGGGCTTGGGGTTTAGGATTTATGGTAGGGTTAGGGTTTAGGTTGTTTTTTAGGTTTTTGGGTTTGGGGTTAAGGATTTAAGTTGTAATATCTATGGTTTAGTGTTCAATGTTAGGATTTTGGTATTTTGGGCTTTGGTTTTAGGGTTTAGGGTTTAGGGTTAGGGATTTGGTTAGGGTTAGGGTTTAGTTTTTTTTAGGTTTTAGGTTTTGGGGTTTAGGATTTAGTTTAAAATCTATGGTTTTGTGCTTAATGTTTGGGTTTTGGTAATTTGGGCTTGAGGTTTTGGGTTAACGGTTTTGGGTTAAGGTTAGTGTTAGGGTTTGTGTTAGGGTTAGGTTTTTTTTTTTTTAGGTTTTAGGGTTTCTGGTTTAGGATTTGAGGTTTAAAATATATGGTTTATTGTTTAATGTTTGGGTTTTCATATTTTGGACTTAGGGATTACGGTTTGGGTGTAGGTTTTTTTTAATATGGTTCAGGGTTTAGCATTTGAGGTTTAACATATATTGTTTAGTATTTAATGATTTTGTTTTGGTATTTTGGGCTTAGGGTTTCGTGTTTATGGTTTGGAGTTAGGATTAGGGTTAATGTTAGGGTTAATGTTAGGGTTAGGGTTTTGGGTTCTTTTAGATTTTTGGGTTTAGGGTGTAAAATTTGAGGTTTAATATCAATGATTTAGTCTTTATTGTTTGGGTTTTGGTATTTTGGGCTTGGGGTCTAAGGTTTATGGTAGGGTTAGGGATAGGGTTAATGTTAGAGTTAGGGTTAGTGTTTAGGTTATTTTTAGGTTTTAGTGTTTGGGGGTTTAGTATTTGAGTTGTAATATCAATGGTTTAGCGTTTAACGTTAGGGTTTTGGTATTTTTGGCTTTGAGTTTAGGGTATAGGGTTTAGGGTTAGGGTTAAGGATAGGGTTAGGGTTAGAGTTTGTGTTAGGGATAGGGTTTACGGGTTTTTTTAGTTTTAGGTTTTGGGGTTTAGGATTTTTGGTTTAAAATCTATTATTTAGTGTTTAATGTTTGGTTTAAGGTATTTTGGGCTTGGGGTTTCGGGTTAATGGTTTAGGGTTAGGGTTAGGGTTTAGATTTTTTTTAGGTTCTAGGGTTTGTGGTTTAGGATTTGAGATTTAAAATCTAAGGTTTAGTGCTTAATGTTTGGGTTTTCGTGTTTTGAACTTAGGTTTTTTTTTCTTGGACTTAGGGTTTAGGGTTTTGGTTAGGGTTAGGGTTAGGATTAGGGTTAGGGTCTTTTTTTTTTTTAGGTTTTATGGTTCAGGGTTTAGCATTGGAGGTTTAAAATATATTGTTTAGTATTTAATGTTTGGGTTTTTATATTTTGGGCTTAGGGTTTTGGGTTTATGGTATAGAGTTAGGGTTAGGGTTAGGGTTAGGGTTAGAAGAGTTAGGGTTTTTGTTTTTTTTAGGTTTTTAGGTTTAGGGTTTATGATTTGAGGTTTAATATCAATGGTTTAGTGTTTAATGTTTGGATTTTGGTACTTTGGGCTTGGGGTTTAGGATTTATGGTAGGGTTAGAGTTAGGGTTAGGATTAGGGTTTAGGTTATTTTATGGGTTTTAGGGTTTAGGGTTAAGTATTTGAGTTGTAATATCTATGGTTTAGTGTTAAATATTAGGGTTTTGGTATTTTGTGCTTTGGATTTAGCGTTTAGGATTGAGGGTTAGGATTAGGGTTAGGGTGTTGGTTTATTTTTAGGTTTTATGGTTTAGGGTTTAGCATTTGAGGTTTAAAATCTATGATTTAGTGTTTAATGTCTGGGTTTTTGTATTTTGGGCTTGGGGTTTGGGTTAATGGTTTATTTAGGGTCAGGGTTAAGGTTAGGGTTAGGGTTAGGGTTAGGGTTTAGTTTTTTTAATTTTTTAGGTTTTGGGTTTAGGATTTTTTGTTTCAAATCTATCGTTTAGTGTTTAATGTTTGGGTTTGATATTTTGGGCTTGGGGTTCGGGTTAATGGTTTAGGGTTACGGTTAGGGTTAAGGTTAGGGTTAGGGTTGAGTTAGGGTAAGGGTTAGGATTTAGGTTTATTTAGGTTTTAGTGTTTGTGGTTTAGGATTTGAGATATAAAATCTATGGTTTAGTGTTAATGTTGAGTTTTCCTATTTTGATTTGGACTTAGGGTTTAGGGTTTAGGGTTAGGGTTATGGTTAGGATTAGGGTGGAGGTTCTTTTTAGTTTTTTTTTTAGTTTTTTTGATTCGGGGTCTAGCATTTGAAGTTTAAAATTTATGATTTAGTGTTTAATGTTTGGGTTTTGATATTTTGGGCTTAGGGTTTCGGGTTAATGGTATAAAGTTACGGTTAGGGTTATGTTTAGCGTTAGTTTTTTTTTTTTTTAGATTTTTGGTTTAGGGTTTAGGATTTGATGTTTAATATTAATGGTTTAGTGTTTAATGTTTGGGTTTTTGTATTTTGGGCTTGGGGTTAGGATTTATGGTAGTGTTAGGGTTAGTGTGACGGCCTGTATTATGTATATTCTAGTTCTATTCATGTGATACTTGACATAGACTTACAGTGTAGGTGAGGGATCATGTTTCTTATATGGTTAGTGTTGGTTTAAACTAGCTCGGAAGGTGATGTAACGCCTTGCACGTTTGAGCATGTGCATTGCAAGTTAACTCTGACGGAAAGTATTTAAGTAGATATAGTAAGGTGGTAATTGAGCTTAAAGTTAAAAGTTTTGTGCTAAGTTGAAGAACCAGGGATTAACATTCAGAAATTGAAATAAAATAATTGAGCTGCTTGCTTGGCTTAATTTAAGCTAGCAGCTGCATCACCTACTTAAGCTTTAATATAGTTAAAGGGCCAAGTTTGATGGACCAGATTTAGGCTTATATTAATGGGCTGTCACTTGAAGCCCAAATCTATTAAATGAAAATAAAATCTGAAAGAAATCCCAGCAGCCAAATCTGCCAAGGCCCAATATGGATAAATCCCAAGTGAAAGCAACTAGGTTTATCACCTAGTTTGACCTTTTGAGTTGCTTGATGTGCACAAGCAGGTGCATCACTACTTGACCAATTAGTGGCTAAAATGGACCCCAAAAAAGGAGGTTCTAGAGGATATTTTTGTGGTCAAAAGCTCTATACTATCCAACATGAGCAGATATTCTTCACCCATTTTAACACATAAAAATAAAATTTAACTCCAGCTATTCTCTTTCTCTTCTCTTTTCTCTTAAGGATTAAAACCAGCACCATAAAGTTTTCTAGGGTTCTTGAAGAAACCTCATACCTGCAAACCAAGGTAAGTGAAAACTCATGGATTTAGCTTAATTCTCCCATGGATGATTAAAAAAACATGTTATTCATGCTCTAATATAATACAAAGGCAGAATATCTCCAGCAGCTACTGCTCACTTCCTTAGTTATTAAAATACCTTTCTTATTTGGTTCAAGTGTGAATGGAAGATTGAAGTTCTAAATAACTCAAGTTATAAGGAGAAGTTGCAGAAATTGAGGTAAGGTGACTGCTCATTTTGTCTTCCTTATGTATGAGTTTGAGTGAGGATTAGTGGTGTGCTTTCCATGAAGAACTCAAGGGGGTGGTGAGTTCAATACTTGGTTGTGTGATAAAGAATTTTGGGGTGCTTCTATGTATTATTATTGTTGGCGCACTTGGTTAATCTTGCGAAAAGGATGTATATGTTGTGATGGACAGAGAATGAGGGTGTGGTGATACACATTATGTTAAGGGCTTTGCAGAGATA
>JAJJBR010002684.1:0-37081 GCA_022817965.1 Solanum lycopersicoides
TACATTAGTTCCTTTGAATATCATATATTCTTAAAAGTGTAGAAAAAGTAAAATTTGAAATATCAAAATAGCCCTAAAAAGTATAATTACTACAATAATACCATTAATTATATATTAAATTATATTATATTGCTATTGTTATTTATCAAATAGTAAATTTAAGATGCAAGCTAAGTAATTACTTTCTTGCTTATGACATTTAAATCCCTTTAGTTATTACTAATTATTATTGCAAACAATTTCAATGTTACATTCTTTATTTATGGGCTTATTGGTCTAATTGTATTTATTACTTCTCAATAGTGATAATTGTTTGTTCACTTTACCAATTGACTTCCTACCAGGTGTTCACTTTAAAATAAATTAGTGGAGTTAATATCTTAAAATGTCACTCAAATTTGTGAATTTATCTAACAAAGTCATTGAACTTTGTTTTGTATCAATAAAATCACTCAACTTAGATTTTTGTATCAACAAAATCACTCAACTTAAATTTTTGGATCAATAAAATCACTCAACTTAAATTTTTGGATCAATAAAATTACTCAACTAAATATATCATTATAAAAATAAAATTGGCATGAAAAATTTAATTATTATATCATGATCATAATTAGGATAATAAATAAATACCTTAAAATCACTATTTCATTATAAAATAAATAATAAAAGATAAATGACAATATTTTCTTTCATCATTTTTTATTTTTTTGTTATCATCGTCTATTATGACATCGAAATTCAGAGAGAACCCCAAACCAATTACCCAATATAAGATGAAAACAACAAGTTTAATTATTTTTTCTTATATTCACATTCCCATTAGTACACGTATGTTTGAGACGTTTGATGGACTAAATGAGAGAAAAATTAATGTAACTGTGATAGTGTATTTTGTTCAAGTACTTTTTATTCGTACGGACCAGTATTAGTAGGCCAGAATTTTTCAAAAAAAATGTATTTAAAGTTAAATAGAAAAAAAGTATATGACAGTTAAATTTGTATTTAATATTTCATAATTGTCATTATCTTTATTATTTTATTTTATAATGAAATAATAATTTTGAGCTATTTATTTAAATTCAATCATGAACCGAACATAAAAATAATTTATTGTCTTATGTCAATTTATTTATTGATAAATTTAGGTGAGTGATTTTATTGATATAAAAGTCTAAGTTGAGTGATTTTATTGATACAAAATAAAGTTTAATGATTTTACTAGACAAATTTTCAAAGTTGGATGACATTTTGAGATATTAACTCTAAATTAGTGGAGATAAAAAAAATAGCTTTTGTGGAGCTTATCAACTGTTTTGCAAATAATTGGATATGATGTGTTGAAAGCTTATTAAAGAAGAACTTTTATTTTCAGTTTTTTCAAGAAAAATTCTTTCATTAAAGTATGTCTTCTTTCTTTTGGTTACATATTCAATCATCAAGTTTATTTTTCTTTTTTCCTTTAAAAAAATTATGATAAATTGAATCTTTTCTACTATTCTTAACATCTTATAATAAATTAAATTTTTTCTACTATCCTTAACATGTCCGTATAAATTAGTTTTTTCTACTATTTTATTTGATAAAAATGTTTACAATTTCATGAGTTTTCGTTTCCCTCATTTTCAGTTTAGGTACTTCTTATCCCCCCCCCCCCTCTTTTCTTACTTTTTAAATACTCATTTGTTTGTGTAAAAAAAATATTTTGTAACTTCTAACCACAGTCATGTTGCAATTCAATATATGTATCGATTTGAATGATTTACTAACATTAGCTTATTGCATGTATGATTACTTTTTATGTATGTTTTATTTTTTAATTTATGACATATAGCAGATCCAATAATATATGAACTATCTACAATTTATTAGTTGTAGTACAAAATTTATATTAAGTAATTTAAAATAAACGTGCAACGCACGTTCTCAAGACTAGTATATAGAAATATGCAGGAAATGTTGATTTGGAACACAAGTTTTAGATTAATTCCATCATAGTATACACTAACATAAGCCAAGATAAATTTTGAAAGGAAAAACAGAGATACATTAAAGAAGCTATCAACTAGGCAACGATACAACAGTTAAAGACACGGGTCATTACAGGTAACCACTAAAACGGAGAAATTTTAGGAGAAAACAAGACCTATCCAGCTTGTGCAATCACCCTCCCCAAAGGCACCAATGTAAACAAAGTTCCGATAAGTCCCATGAAAATTAAAGAAAATACTGTTGAAGAGTGAAGACCGTCAACAAAATTTGGAGAAGCGTCTACTATCAACTGAAGTCACATTTTTTACCAAAATGAAATCTGTCTTGTATCTAAGGCTTATGATCAGATGGCTTTGTTACCAATTCTATTTTACCAGATAGTCGATGATAAAATCGTCTTGCAGAAGGTCGTTTTTCCCCCTCTATGTTTCACCTTCTCTTATGCAAAAGAAACTGATTGTGTCAACTATGATAAGCCAATGTTATGTCAATCAAATACTTCATTTTCCTTGAGAGAAAGATAATTTGTCTTTATCTAGAGTCGAATTTGCTGAACGAATGCTTTCAAATTAAGAGCTCTTCCATTAAATTAGAAGTTGTCACTTACACCCCTAACTATCTGCTATCCGTAGATGTAACATCTCTAAAAATATGCTACATTGATCCCTGATATCTCCTACATGTGGAAAGCAATTGACACCGTAATTAAACAAATATTTAGAGCTATTACATAGATATGTACAACTATTAGAATCTGTCCAACATGCTAACACACTATACCCCATATCGAAGAGCATTATAATATTCGAGGATTAAAAGATACTCTTTTGCTGCACGATTAACAAAAGAAACTATGGGATCTAGGAGATTAACAACTGGGAAGAAGCTTACATGGAGATGTTTGGTCCGCTTAGAGTAGAGAATCCTTCAACCAAATGGATGAACGTCCCTCATGGTGCTAGAAACGCAACCAAGCTTACATTGCATGCATACAGAACACAGCCAACCTAGTTAAAACAGTACAATAATGACCTGTGAAAAGAAGCATAAATTTGTTATAGCATTCCTCTACCAAGTCTAAATGAAAATTTTAGCCAACCTGATTACCAACCATAAATTTTGACTTGATATACTACAGCTAGCAACATTCCAGCATGTCATTTGATCTAGGCACCTATGAGAAGGAACATCTTTACATTATTAAAGGACGGGAATGTATATATTCCTCGTGTGATGACGATAAGAAGAAGAAGAAGAACAGTTACTTTCAAGTGAGAGAGAAAAAAATTCTGCAATTCTTCAGTACCATGACATGTATTAGTTTGGGGAATGAAAAGTTTGTTAAAAAGAAGGAGAGCAACTCTTGGAAAAGAAAGAACAAAAAAATCAACTAACTGAAAGAGGAACAGAGACTTACTTAAGTCCTGAATTATGCTTTCACCTACTTTAATTTTTGGAATATGGGAAATGTTGGACCACTGTGAGTTTGAGCCAATCCGATTGGTGCAACTTTCTTCTAACTTTGGGCAGCCTTCAATTTTAAGGTAGCGTAATTTGGTGAGGCGTTGCATGCCATCTCCGGATGGCAGATGCTCTAGTTTCTCGCATTTCTGTAAAACTAACTCCTGCAAAGAAACAAGGTTGCCGAGGAGTTTCTAACAATGGACAATCTTGTATCTGGAGATGCCGTAATTTGAGCATGGCAACTGAGAAGTCCAGATGTTGTAGCCGTTTGCACCTCACTAGCGTTAATCTTTCAAGAGAAGTAAGGTTGTCAAATTTATGAGGAAGAGCCTCGATTCCGAATCCATATATTTGGATCTCTGTTAGGTCAGAGATTTTCATAAGCTGATAGGGCAGAGAATCCCAATGCAAATGTCCTACCACACAAAAAAAACGAAGGGACAACAGCTGCTGAATGCCATTAAAAATCAATTGGAATGCCTCAAAATCCACCATCTCTGAGAAAGGACCAATTTCCAAATGCCGTAACCCAGTGAGACGGTAAAGGTCCCCTGCGGGTACACTAAACAATTTGGGACATTCTGATAGATACACATCAAAAAGTAGAGGCATTTCCCCCACATGTATAGGGAAGGAAACTAAGTTATTGCAGTAGCAGACCATCAAAGATTCCAGAGACCGACAATGCTCTAGCATCCCACTTGGTAAACTGGTCAATCCATCACAGTTCCATAACTGAAAACTTTGGAGGGAAGTCAAATAATTCTCTCCACTGGGAACAGGAAAGGAACTGAAATTGGTGCAGCGGTAAATCATTAAGCTCTTAAGCGAAGGGAGATTGTACAAGCTTTGTGGCAATTCACGAAACTGTCCACAGTCTGAGAGCGATAGGTGTTCAAGAGAAACCTTGTTGCGTAGCATCTCATCTGGAAAATAAGTGAGCTCTTTCACATCATATACACTAAGCTTTTCAAAGAGATGTCAATTTACTGCACAAGTTCAACAATGGCATTTCACTGTCAACTCTTTCAATTCTTATTTCACGGAGGATTTCAAATTGACTTGGAGTACTTTTTAACAATGGACAGCTACTAATCCTTAACTTCTCAAGCATAGGAAACATTCTTACTCCAATTTCATCTCCCTTCCACTCAATAAGGCTAGACATATCGTTCAATACTAGTTCATTCAATGATGGGAACACCTGGAAATTGCTGCTTGATCCAATATTGTTACCATCAATACATAAAAAGTAGTTCCGATGCATTCAACCTTATGTAACCCTAATAGCTCAAGATGCCGAAGCAATTTCAGTTGTCCAAGCGATGGAATTTCTTTGCATCGTTTGCAACCACTTAATTTCAACTTGACCAAATTTGGTAGCGATTCTTCTCTGAACCATGAAGGAAATCTAGTACCTAAATAGTTCTTGACTTCTAAGGTTTTCAAGTTAGTATGTGGTTGAAGACCATCCAACACATGCTCAACAATGGTTTCACAGCCTTCTAGTTCATCGTGGAACCACACATATGCCAGCTTGTAAATATTCGATTTCTCCTGTAAACATGCGTTCGAGCTTCTTCAATATTACAGACCAATTCCAGCTCATTGATCGTCAATTCACCTCTAAGGTTCTTCAAACAACCTAATTCTCCTATTCGACGCCCTTTCTCTAAGCCCACATTGAAATACTGTAGGGTCTGAAGAGAAGTCAACTGTCCAATGTTGAGTGGCATCTGAGACCGAGAATAGCAGTATATGTGTCTCAAACTAATCATATTTCCCATCTCATATGGAAGTTCCTTGAGTGAATAGCAGTTATTGACTCTAACTGTTTGCAAATTATTGAGCTCGCAAATGGAGTTGGGCAAGGCTGTGATCTTAGTTTTGGATAGATCAAGATATCTCAAGTATATTAGCTTCCCTATTTTGGCTGACAACTCCTTGATTCCTGATCTAGACAAATTTAAAACTCTCAAGAACTTAAAGCTCAACAGCATATCGTCCGATATATGATTGCTTCTCCAGAACAGTGTGTACAAACGTCCTGGCTCATTTATCTTATCTATTTGATCACTTGGTGAGTCCCATCCAAAGTATCGCGCATGAGAGAGATTTTCTCCACTATCGCCCTTAAGATCAAATAGTTTAGATTTTAAGATATCTCCAGCCAAATCATGCACAAGATCGTGCATCTTACAGTGTGTTATATTGTTATGCTCATCTAGCTTAACATCTTGTAGCAAGGAACTCCTCAACAAGAGTTGAAAGAACTTGTTCCCGATGTCTTCCATCACGGTGGTCTCTTGACATGGATGAAGAAAGCCTTCTTCCATCCAGAGTTGGATCAGTTGGTCCTTTTCAAACTCAAGGTCTTTTGGAAACATTGCAAAGTAAGCAAAGCACTTTTTCAGATGTGGATATGGTAGATAATCATAGCTGAGTTTTAGGATTTTCTTTATGCTATTTTCTCCATTATCATCTTCACCTGCAATAAGGGGGTTTCCATCAAGAATTGCCTGCCATTCATGTTTTTCCTTACTGCGTAAGAGGCCTCCCAATACACTTGCAGCCAACGGTAGACCTTGACACATTTTAACAATCCTGTTGCCCATACTTGCTAATTCCTCTGGAATTTCCCCATCAACAAACGCACTTTGTTTGAAAATGGACCAACAATGGTTTTCTGCTAGTTTTTCCAACTTATGAGGACCTACTGCTGCTACTGTGGACGCCACCTGTTCTATACGAGTAGTCACGAGAATGAAGTTTCCCCGGGAAGTATTTATTCCTCTCAAGGTATCCACAAACTCATTCCACAATGTAGAGTCAACACGCCACAAATCATCCAGGACAAGCAAATACTTCCTTCCTGCCAGTTCATCTCGGAGCTTCTTGACAATTATATCTCTGCTCTTGACCTTAACTTTCCTCTCTGTCAATGATTCGAGGATCAGCTCAAGAAAGCTCTTAGTCTCCGACATTTCAGGTAGACACAACCAAACTCTCTTTTCAAAGATTTGCTTGATGTGTTCATCATTGTAAATTCTCTTTGCAACAGTTGTTTTCCCTAAACCCCCCATACCCACTATTGGAATGGTTGACAGAACAACATCCTCTCTCATGGTCAATATCTTCTCCTTTATTTCAGCAACATCTTTGTCTCTACCAACAACATCCAAAGCAACTACTGCAGAATCTGTTTCTCGAATTAGTAGTATTTGCTGAGGAGGAACCATCAATGATTGGAGACCAAGGTCTTTGGCTAACTTATTGATAGCCGTCAACTCTTCATTGATGTTGTTGATTTTTCGAGACATTTTGCTCTTAAAAGCTGTATGAGAAAAGAAATCACTGACCTTTTTCATTGGATTGCTTCGAATCTTCTTCAGTTGTCTTTTGAGAGACTCATACCTAAATTCGTCAAACACATAATCAGCATTTTCAGCAACTCTCTCAAGCATCTTGAGCCAGTTTTCCACAGCCTGTTCTTCGACTTGTCGTCTTTCAGCATCATGAATGAAAGCTTGGATCAAGGATACATTTTTTGTCAGCATTTCAAGATCTTTCTTACAGTTCCTTAAACTTTTGACCTCCTCAATAGTGGGAGAAAACACTTGTCAAGCAAAACTTGAGCAGTAGCACCAATTACAGGATCGGCCATTGTTGTGTTTGCTCCTTAACAAAATGTTCTTCCTCTGCACCAAAGTCTTCTTTACCTAAATAAAGACGATAATTCGTACTTCACAATAATTAAAACAGTAAAGAAAATGGTTGGTTGTGATGACTCCAGTGACACATATCTCTCAAAACACAAACATAGAGTCAAAACTTTCTATTTTTGTTTGGAAAATATCGTTTAAAAATAAAAATGAAATAATGGAAATTATTTGACTTAGTTAAATTGATAACAAATCCTTTAATTTTCTTTATCACCTTTATATTTTCGAGGGGTGTAGCTGTTTTCCTATAGTCTTTCATTTAATTCCACCATCACCTGTTGTGTTTAGGTTATCGCATAATTTTGTGCTTGTTAATATGTTGTACCAAGCCGAGGAACATTTGGAAACAGTCTCCTTACCTCCACGAGATAGGGGAATGGTCTACATACAATATCCTTCCCGAACCCCACTTATGAAATTTCACTAGGTATGTTGTTGATATTTATATTATTCTCTGCAAAATTAGTCACAGCATTTTCTGCTGTGTCTACTGGGCAAGTATTTCTCCAAGCATAGAACGTAAAAATCAAATAGCAAACAGATTCTTACACTCTGCAAATGACGATTAAAAATCCTCATCGTGAGGGGAAAAAATGCAATAACATTCTCAGCAGTATGTGTTACATTACAAACAAGACAGATGAAAATCACAAATAAGCATGAATGATTTAACTGACTACAACAGTGAATCGATTTTACATCGTTATAATGTTATACACAAACTATTGTTCTGTAAGAACCCAATGCCTTCTGACATTTTACCTCTACAACTTGATCATTAGAAGCAAGAGCTGAAAAAATAAGCATTGAAGTCAAGCTACACAAGTATGAACTGATCATCAGCTCCCAAAAAAGTAAAAGAAGAGCATTAGTTCTAGCTAGTGGCAGATTGAAGGGAACACTGCTTGATGAACTGCTAACGTGTTGTCCAGCATTCATGAATTCATCCTTGCCCGAGGTTATAGACACATTCACGGGTAATGAACCTATAACAAAAGCATTTTATATAAGTGAATAACATCGGAGCTCCCTCCTTTATAGAGAATTTGCTAGGGTGTATATATTCATCAATGATTTCTATGGATCGAGGTAGTATGGAGACGTAAGCAATGAGAATCGAATCTGAAAATATGATACTTACAATCATATTCTGCCCATCCAATTCTTTGTCGGGCCAAGTCATATACTATGATTTTATCTTTAAGAACAAGATCTGTAAAAGAAGAGAAAGAGAAGTGCGAGTCATAGATTCAATCGTTACTCTAGATTCTCTTTAGTCTGGCAGTAATGACGCAAGCAAAGAAATTAGGGGTAGTTTAGTTGTGGTATTGAAGCAAATAATCCCAACATAAAATTCCTCATAAGATAACACAGTGTACGGTTGGTCAAATAAGAACAAAGTGATCACAGGACAATTGATTTATAGTTTGTAGTAACCACCACATAACAAGTGCTTCAGCATTAATCATTGCATAAACAACATATCCTTGTATTATAATCCCCATATAAATAGTAAGTGAACCAAACAACCCCCTAGGGAACCACCAGCAAAGATACATACTGTATGACAAAACTACACCATGACATCAATATGTCCACTCCAAATCACATAGAACATATGACTCCTATAACGACCTTGATCGTCTCACATTTAGCTAGCATGAGATCATATATCAAGGACACCCATTCCCTCCCCCCTACCCCACCAACCTCCTCTTCTCGCGTGAGGGATATGGTATTACATAGTTGTTTCAAAGAATGGGGCATCTCATAGGGTATTAGGAGAAGATAGTCAAGCACACATAAAGTTGATCCATATTGCGTTATATTCATCACTTCTCACAACAAATACTAGTTTTGCTTCGGTCTATGGCCACGTGCCGATGGTAAAAAATTGCCACTTTTGATTTGAGTTTTTCAACAGTGGACTATTGGAAACTATCCAAGCACTTTGGACCTCAATCCTTCAATTTGAGTTCACTGTTACTTTGCTACATGAAAGGAATGAACAAGATACAAGCCCAAACAATAATTCAGTTTCACTATTTACAGCTATAAGAAAGACAGACACAGAGCCAAGATATACAAAAAGCTGCTACATTATGTCGATGAACTACGTTACACCAAGGACTCTGCATCTGTTTCTATAACTGCTCTAGCGGACGATAATCTCCCTAGCCTATACAAGTACTTTTGAACCAACATTAAAACGGAAACAGAAAGATCATAGCACAAGGTGTTCTCTATAATACAGACAGAGCCTTCGGAAATGAACGTGCAACCACATTCACATTATAATCTTTCTTTCCACTAATCAGATTTCCATGAATTCTACTTTCTGCTCTCTTTGAACATCAGAGAACAACTGCCTGTGATAGATGTCTATACATGCTACTTTTCGGCTTATTAACAATTGTTTAACCTCACTGAAACCTCACTATGATAGTCTAAAGCTTCAAGGATTTTGTAAGAGCAATGAACCAAGAAAATCTAGTAATAGCAAGAAATGCATCTGGGCTAAGAAGGAAGCATATTTTTCATCCATGACTTGAGAAAGTAGTTGACAGCATAAAAGAGAATTCTTTGACTCTTTCAAGAATATCAACATGCAAGGGACTGAAACTCCCAAACTTCAATGAAAATTTGTTAAGCACCCACAATACTCAAGCACACATGCATACAGATTATCACCCACAATGTTATGCACCCACATACGAAGTTAATATGTAGATGAAGCACGAAGTAACCATTTATCCAAAAACCAACCTCCTAAGATTGTTAATCCTAGATCATTTTCTTCAAAGATAACACACCACATAGCAGCACCTTCCTGTTAAACACATAAAATAGAGTCACTTATCGTTGAAGCTCATAAAAATTAGAAGATAAAAGTAACTTGGTTATATGACCTTTTAGTAGAAGATGTTTAAATACAAAATATGCAGGTTCTAACACTCACCAAAAAGCCCATATGAGCAAGGTAGTCTGCTGGTCTTAAATCCATGGATGCATCACCAGCAAAGTTTAGAGAAACTGGAGGAAAAATATCCTCGATGCTGTTTGAGAAATAGAGGGACATGCTCAAGTCACCAAAGAGGTGTGTATAGACCATCTAAGTTCTTATAACTAGGATTAAACATTCATTGAAAACAAAAAAACAACCTTGAAGAAACTAGATAGCACGGCCTTTTCCCTGATATGATTGGCCTGGCTGAAGGTGAAACAATTGCAGTTATCTGCAGATGAATAAGTTAAAACAAAAGTAGAGAGAACTTGTTAATTAGTTTTTCTTCCTTGCAAAGGTAGATAGCTTTCTCAATTCATTAGAAGTAAAACTGGAACTGACTTTGTGTCTACCAGAAAGAAGTTTCCACAAACTTCATTTTGCTGAGGGTAAACTTTGTAATATATGTGGCAGAAATATCGGCACACAAAATAAGAAGTCACACCATATTAGATGGAGTTCCCTTACTGAAATATTTTACCAGCAAGGAGGGGCACAGGAAGACATGGGAAAGATTTTTACTCATCGGTCTTGATTATGAAATAAGAAATGAAGTTCCTGATGTCCCATAGGTTTTGCTTATTTTTGAGAATTTATCAATTAGAATTAATACCTTTGAAGTTATTTGTTAGATTGTGGTGCTTTGGAAGCTAAATGTGGCTGTGGAAGCATTTGGAAATCAAAAGAAAGGAGAATGAAGAAAATGAGAAAAAGGGGTCATTCTCACTGGGATGCCCATCTGATCTGCGCATTTTAGCGATCCGACTTTGCTGTTTTTCAGAGTAACTTCAAGAAGCAAGAAGTATTCAAGTTTCACCAAAGATCAAGCATCCTATATAGAGATTTTCTATATCCATTGTAACTTAATCATAATATTTTTTGAATATTTTGTGCTGCTCTAGCATGTCTTTATGAACTAAATACCTTCTATTAGGATTTAGATAGATTCTTTTTTGGAGGTTTAATCATTATATTTTCTTGATTATTATTTAAATTGACTTCTTCTTGCTAGAATTGTTTACGTAATTGTACTTTTGATGTTTTTGATTACTTGATCACCAATTAAATAGCCAAGGTAATTTAAGTTTATTAGAAAGAAGGAGAATTCAAGTCTAAAACCTGAATTGGATAGCCTTTGATTATACAGAGTCCGTTGATTATATTTAATTAATACTGACTAGAATCCCCACTGGAAAAGATGGTGATTATATAGGGGACAGATATATAACCACTGACCTTAAGCATTCATCTTTATATCAAGACTAATTCTGGATTATAATTGTAGCCTATGGTCCATAGGTATAACTTATAAGTTAATGGGCAAATAAAACAGGTTCACTCAACAAAGAAATATAATTGTGGAAATTAATTTAAGTATCTTGGAGAAATCGGGGAAAAAACACTTACAGCACTGATAAAGGGTTCATAAGCTTCTGACGCAAGATAAACTAAAGTAGTACCAGAATCAACAATAGTTCCTTGATCATTAGAGGACACAAAAACTCCTGGATCAACAGGTAAAATTTGCCCATTAACAGCAATGCTCTGCAGATATACAGTGTAATGAACCCTGCACGATTGGAGAAAAGAAACAAATAGATGACACCTCAACGGTCCTCTTTCTGAGTACACACTATTAACAGTGCAAATAACTGATTGGAAGCACAAGCATGTCGAAGAACATCAAAAACTATAAAAAGTGGAAGAAGTGTTGAGTACATGAAAGTAACATATATGTGTGGGTAAGTTATATTTGATTACCTATATGTGAAGAGCAATTCATCTGGCATTCAATACTAAATTGATGGATATATTGAAAGATTTTCCCGTGGGTATTGATGTTGCCACCATATTTACATGTAGACTACTTTGAGAAACATAACACATCGATCTTGAAACGCAAAATAGAATACCAAGCCCTTGGACTGTTGACTTATATCAAGAGCTTAATGTTGCTTAATCTCTACCAAGCTCTTGGACGGTGGATTGATATCGAGAAGCTAATGCGCTTAATGACTTCTTCTCTCTTTCTTTTTCTGAGAAGGTGGGAATGTTGAGTGTGAGAGCCAAGAACTTATATAAGGGGATTCAGAACACCAACTTTTGGACCCCCTTTACCACTAACTATAATTTTTCCTAAAGTCAAGGGGATGCAACAATTTTATATAACCCAATTTTTTTAATTTGCACAGCATAATTCTTTTGATGAAGGGGATTCTCCTCCTTACTAGCTTCACCCCTGGTTCTGAGGGAGGGACAGTAGCGCTCTAAATATTTGCATCTGCTGCAGGATGTCAACTTGATGCACAAATTACTTACAAACAATTCTAAGCAAGAAGGACTTATCATCTACTTCAACAGATATACAAGATGGAGAAGGTATAACGCCCGGAACCAAATAGCACATAGGATCATTTTCTGCATATCTTCATGCTCTACCAGTATCATTTGTGAATTACCATATAGCCTAAGGCACACTTCATACATATCTTTTAATTTTTATTTTAATTTATTTTTATTACCGTGGAGTCCAGACGAGCTTTCGCGCGCACTTTTAATTTCTTAACATTCTAATCTAGAACAAAACAGTTTATTTATCACATAGAAATTAAAACAACAATACGTACTTTGACGGAACAAGGGGACTATAAACGATGCTCGGATTCAAAATCTCACCAAGAACTAGTATACCTCCACCATTGCCATCTCCTTTCAAACAATGTGAAAACACTTTTGGAGATATTCCATGTGAAGAGAGTTGAGATATTACTGAAAGACCTTGTTGACCAAGCCCGAAAATTCCATCAATTGCTCTATCCATCTTGGTCAGGCCCCCAGACTGAGAGGTACTGCACCTGTTTTGATTTCAAATCAAAGTTTAAGAAGAAAATGCATGCACTGGCTAAAACTTACCACCATAAAACAAAGAGAACGTAAAGCAATGGGGCCTATAGACAAGACTTATGAGAGAACAATCAAATGCTTTAAGTATACAAAAACGTCTAAAACATTGTGTCAAATGACCATCTTCAAGCAGAAATGTTAGACCATGCATGAGACAACTCAACTCTATTTACACACTTTCCCTACAAAAAGAAATGAATTTAGTATTTATGCACATTTGATCACCATTGAAGCATTGCATTACCCATCAAGTAAAGAGAATCATGTTGCCTAGTTACAAATGATTCAGATAGCTTCTAGGTGAAGTATGGTTTGCTACTAAAACAAAACCTTGATTAGTAAAAGTTCAATTATATTGATAAACTTTTACTTCTCTATGGTATAGACTTGTTAGTCCTATATTAGCAAGACTACTAAATCTAAGTTGCTCGGACTCTTCATTTTCGGTGTCACTCCCGTGTCGACACGACATGGGTGTGGGTGTGGAATCTGTACCAGATCTGCTCAACTGATTTTGGATACCTTGACCAAAATCAACGGAAAATAGATACAATGATTTATGTAATCAAAACAAAAGCTAAGGTGAAATTGAAGAAAATGAATACCTAGCATATTGAAATTTCTCTGTCAATCCTTTTCCTTCTATCTCCTTCCGGGATTCAACTCCCAAGAATTAAAGAAAGGCTTATGGAACTATCTTAAGCAGGCCACATTTCTATAAATGTTCGTCATTACTCATTAAGGGAAAATGCAAAGTTTAAGTTAGATTGTTCCAAAATTTAGGAAGTTGCCATTATTTTTGGAAAGGATTAACAAGAAAACGTCGCCACATAAACAAGGAAGGAGGGTGAATGGAGGACATATTTGTTATGAGCATTCCAAGACCTGATTTATACCTTACATGAAGCTTATTTTACACATTAAGCAAATGCTCATGATAAAGTTATTTTGTATCACACAGATTAAAAAAACAGATTCATGCAAAAAACGAGTTCCTTGTTGAAAAGATATGCCAAAAGTCAATTCTACATGGAACAAAATGATGATCTAATCCTATTAGACCCCAATAGTATTAGTTTTTAACTTATCCATATTTTAATTTCACTGACTAGCTCATATAGTGGGTCTTTTCTTTAAGAAAGGCTAGCCACATTAATCAAGTAATTAGGAGCTTCTTTTGGTTGACATCTCTTTTAAATAGGCTTTACTGATCGATATCAGTTCCACATACACATAAGAGTATATCAATATAGCCATCTAAGTAATCACACTCACCCAAAAACAATTGGTGATGAAGAGTTGGCAGTAAGTGAGGTCCCCGGGACCGTGTCAAAATATATCAAATCCGACACGTAATAACCGGTTGTGCCACTGTTATCTCCGTAATGGAAGGTGTAAGCACACTGATTTGTTTCGCTAGAGCACTCATCCGAAGCACACCTTTGGTCTGAACAAGAGATAAGAGATGCAGTTGATGAGCTCGCAGTGTCATAGAAGTTGAGCTCAACCTGCAATAACATATAGTGTTACGAAATTCTAAAAGAATTGTTTTGCTTTATCAGAATTTATAAAGAAAGTGAAGTAACGACAGTATGAAGGAAATAAGGTCTACCCCAAGTCCACTTATTTGAGGACAGTTGTTGCAGGAACCACATGTAACCCATAAGATATCACTTCCAGTATCAATTTGCACATTGTATTCTCTTGGTGGAGATCCCAGTTTGACTTTAGTATAATAAAAGCTAAAATTACAGCAAAAATAGAAAACCAAAAAAGATGATGGTCAATAAATTGGTTGGGAGAAAGAGTCCCACATTTACACATTTACAGTATATTCAAAGTGCTTAACAGAAATTGTTGACACCAAATTTTGGTCTGATAGTTTTAATATTAATACATTTTAAAGTATTTTATTTTAAATAGTTCAAATTACATATTTTTGTCATTTTAATGAAATTTGGTTGATAATCATCCTTTTTCTCGAAGTATTAAGATTTTTATCGGTTGTTATGTTTATATTATTTTGTCACAACCAGACGTTTCAATATTTGTTTATTTTTTATAAAATCATTATTTCCGTTAAATTACTTTTGATACATGTAATTGGTTACGTTTGTTATATTTTTCATATTAATTTTCTCGGTTACATTTGTTAATATTTATTTTGATATCTTGCACAGTCCAAAAATTCATACACAGATATTTTATCAATAAGCGATTTTTTGGGCCATAATTTCAAGCCCATAACTTGGGCTCATTGTATTACAATTTCTATTTAAAGAAATTTTATCCATTAGGTTTAGGGTGGTGAAATATTTTTCAAATTAGGGTTGAGAATTTTCAGATTTTTGTATGGACAAGAGTGTCACTTTTCAATATTTTTCGGTCATCACCACCCCAGAATTCGGCGAAGTTCTGGCCAATCACCACCAAACCCCACTGGTCGTCCTTTTCTTCTCTCCTCACTGCCACCAGAGAATCACCCCCAAAAACCTCCATTCCCATCTTTCTGGCGAAACAACCACCGGTGAACACAATCAGAAACGACCCACAACTTAAGCAAACCAGACTCACCTTCGATTTTTTTTTTCCTTTTCGTTTTCTCCTACACCAAAACCCACCAGACCCATCTCTCTTTCACGATTGGAAACAACAGCAACCAACAACAAAACAGTCACAGCCACCAGATAACCATCCAACCACTAGATCTCGAACCCAACAGAAACCCACTAGAAATCAACGCCAGTCCCCTTCTCCTCTTTCCGTCCACAATTTTCTTTTTTTGTTTTCAGGCGTTTCTACTCAATATCGATGAGCCTGAGCGAGCCAAAGCCCACCCGTTGCTGCTCCATTTCTTCTCCGGCGAAGTACAAACAACAACAATAATGACACATCTCCATTGATCCCGTTTTGTATTTGGTATATGTCTAAAGCTTTTTTTTGTTATTATTAATTTTGATAAACGTACAATTTTGTTTTTAATTTGGGTGTTGTTTCACCATATTTTGATTCCTCCATAGCTATTCTATTTGATTTACTTGTTTTTTTCCATTTGGATTGATAGTTTATGCTCTGTTATTTTTGTTTGGATTTGCACTGAATCAGAACACCTTTTTGTTATTATTAATGAGGTATTTTTTATTTGTTATTTTGATGTTATCTCTTCACTATTTTATTGTTATTTTAATATTATCTCACCTTTGGCACTTTTATAATATTAATCATGAATAAATTTTGATGTTACTCATTCGTTGTTGCTGTATCTAAATTATATTATTATTTAATGTTATTTTTTTTTACTTTGTTAATTTATTGTTTTATTTTGCTGTTACATTTTGCATATTAGTGTGCACACACTTTTTAATAGTGATTTGCATTTTTTTTATTTATTTTATATTATTTCTCGATGTTAGCTAATACATTTATTTGTTAAATTGGCCAATGAAAAATCTATCCGTCGGGTTTAGAGGCCTTTCCATTTTAAAAGACGGAAATCTAATTTAAGTTCATATATGTTTATTTGTTAAATTGGCCAATGAAAAAATCTCTCCGTCGGTTTTGGAGGCCTTTCCTTTTTAAAAAGACGGAATTTTAGTTTAAGTTAACTTTATATTTTTTATTGTTAAAAATGGCCGATGAAGAAATTACCGTCGATTTTCAAGGCCTCCAATGTTAATAAGACGGATTTTTATTTTTAAATTATTATTTCATATATTCAATTTTATTCATATTTATTTATTACTAACACTTTTATTAAGCGTGTTTACAGGTACCCAACACTTGCTTCCTTGAAGCTATTCGAAAGGAGTTCGAATTATATTTTAATTTATTATTTTATATATATCGATGTTAGGCAAATCCTAGGCCGATATTATTATGTTATTTTTATTGTGTATATTGCATGTTATTATATTTGTATATTATTTTATTTTTCCTCTCAATTTGAAAAAATAACTCAGTCGGGAACCACATTTGTGGATTCCGAAGGATGCCTAATCCCTTCCCTTCGGAATAATTTGAACCCCTTACCTAGAATCAATTTGGTTTCGTAGACTATCTTTTAAATTAATTTATTAATCGGTTTCCTAGTTTTTCCTAAAATTAGGTGGCGACTCTCTTTTCCCTTTAACCCCTTTTATCCGTTTTAAAATTATTTTTTAACTTAAAAATCTTTTAATTGAGTCGTCGCGACGTTGCTCCCGTCCAAAGGATGTCAACAGAATGGCGACTCTGCTGGGGATATAGAGGTTCTAACCATTATGGGTTTATTTTTTCAAATTGAGGATATTATTCTTTTATTATTTTATTCATTATATCTTGTATATTTTGTTGATTATTTGCATATTGTACTCAGTATTCATTCATTATTTATTGTATATTTGCATTGCATTTATGACTTTTTTCAAACATGTATGTATAGTATATTAAAGAATGGTTTTGCGGAACCGCAGACCGGACTTTTTATACTCAACCCTTTTTCGGAATGATCGACAATTTATTGGTTCGTCATGCGTCCAATGGTTGTCATGATTTCCAGCCTAAGTTGTCCACTTGGGTTCCCAGTCACTCAAAGCCACTCTTGATCAACTAGTTTTAGAACATTCATAATCTGAGTCCATTCTATTCGAGTTACAGTCTGTTGGAACTATGTTTGACCTGATTCCTATTTCAACGGGATACGTAGGCGCCATAAGAGCTCGGTCATCTTCCTCGTAAGTTTCCAATTTTTTTAAAAGGAAACTGGGCAAATTTTTGAGAGGTTCCAAAAATTTTGCAAAGGAGATAGTTGTTACAAGTTAAATATCGAGGTTGTTGAAGCTGACAGGGGCAAAATTTTTTAGGAATGCCCTAAAAAATTTCACCAAGGTTGTACACAGACTTTTGAATTTATGAGGCTTCACTCCGAGTTGGTTTGTATATTTTACAATATTTATTTTGTACATAATGTCACATTCATTATATATCTTTGATTTTATTTATCTTACATTCTATTAAAAAATATTATTTTAATTGACTTTTTGTTAAGTCGGGTTGTCCGCCCTTCAATGTGACTCGTTCATTTTTTTTTACTTCTGTTATTTTTTAATTAGTAATTAATATTTTTGTTAAGTTTGGGTAGTCCGCCCTTCAATGTGACTCATTATTTTTTTTTATTTTCTTTTTGTTATTTTTATTAAATTTGGGTGGTCCGCCTTTCAATGTAATTCACTGATTTCTTCGTTCTTGTTAAGTTTTCTTTGAATAATAAAAGATATTTTTTGTTAAATTAGGTTGCCCGCCTTTCAATGTGGCTCATTGGTTTTTTATTTTGATTATTTTTCCCTTGAACAATTCATTTGTTGTTCAAATTATTGGCGTTATGTCATATCTGAAGAACTACGCAAACCTGATTCTCATCAATGAGATACGTAGGCAGCCCTTATTGGGTTCGGTATTCTTTATTCAAATTTTTTTTTATTCTTTTAATGTTTATATTTTTGAAATTATTTTTGACTTGGTTGGTGCCAACACAGTTCAAGTGGGCATGTGAAAAATAATTTGTACAATAAAGAAGATTGACTTCTTGTTAAACCATAGATTCTTTTGGTACCTCTCATTCATACTTTTGTTACAATTGTAAATTTATCTTGTATACATTCAAGATTAGAACAAAACCAGATTCATTGTTTCATGTGCATTGTGTGGTGAGTTTTGAATTAAATTCAATTGTTTTGCATTGTTGATCTAGAACTTGGCCTAAATGTTATTGAAGCGAAATTCTGAGTAATGTTTGATTTGAAAAATGATTGTAGGCCTCCTTTGACCCGTTTGAGCCTTTCAAAGCCTACCAAATGACATAAACCCTTAGTATGTCCCACTTTGAGCCTTAAGCCTTTTCCTTGGACAACCACATTTTAGCCTATACCCCTTTTAAGTGCTTGTATGCACTAACCCTCTTTTGACCAGACTTTCTTGAGCGTATTGAAGTCGTGCAAGTTACTAAAAAAGATTCAAAGTTCAAATTTGTCAAAGACAAAAGTTGTCAAAGTCCTTGAAAGTCAAGAAGACAAAAATGACTTCAAAAGAAAAAAAGATTTAAAATTCTCCACGAGTTTAAGAAAGCAAAATTTCAAGAAAAGGAGAAAAATATTCCAAACAAAAAGGAGAAAAATCAAAAGGGAAAAACTCAGACAAACAAAGTTTCAAAGAAGTCAAAAGTGCAAAAGGAAAGGACAACAAAGAGAATCAAACGCTAAAAGCGTAACAAATGTTGAAAGCACCAATTTAGTGCAATGCTCAAGAAAGGAATAAGTCACTTTTATCCCAAATGACTATCCTATCCGTCTCTAAGCCCACATTACAAGCTATTAACAAGCCCTACATGATTCCAATTCATTTGTTTTCATATTAGTTGAGATTTACATGAAGGCCAAGCATATGGTATCACAATTGCATACGTTGAACATTTTTCTGAGTGTGAGTGTGCTTTTTCAGATATTTCCCAAATCAAAATATTTTAAATGTGTGGAAATTGGGATTTTCTTTATAGTGAGGGCACTTGAAACATGATTTTTGGTCTAGTTCAAAGTCTTTGTTTATAGCAAGATGGACAAATCTTGTTGTTACTTAAGAACATTTGAGGTACCACTTGAATCCATAGGATTTACCTCGAAATCAATCTCAGTTGAAAGATAAAGAACTATGAGAATTTTTTGTACAATACTTTTGTTGGTGCTAACCAAGTTAAAATATGTTTCATTGTTCATAAAACAAAAATGGGTTAAAATCCACTTTTCAATTTTTGTCCAAACAACTTTGTGGACCGTTTCATTGTTGATATTTGTTCAAATAACTTTGTGGACCATTTCAAAGTTCAAATCATATTTTTGGGGTAGTCATACCCTTCAAAATGACATCTTTTTATTTTTGGATCGTCATATCCTTCAAAATGACATCTTTTTAAATTTAGGTCGTCATACCTTTCAAAATGACATCTTTTCATTTTTGGGTCGTCATACCTTTCAAAATGATATCTTTTAGAAATTATTTTATTATCTCAAATAACTAATTCTTTTCAAATTGGTTTGTCATGCCGTTCAATATGACACTTTTTATTTTGTTATCCAATTTCAAATTGTCATTTTTTTTATTTAAGTTCAAATTGCCCCATCAGTTAATTACCTTGTCTATATGAGGTCATGGTTGCATATTTTATGTCGCTTTTATGTTATATTTGCTACTAACATGGTCATTGCAGATTTTGTGATACGTCATTCATGTTAAGTTCAAGTTGGGTCGTCCGCCTTTCAAAGAGACACGTTGGGTTGTCATATCCCTTCAAATGACATGTTATTTCAAGTTGGGTCGTCCGCCTTTCAAAGAGACACGTTGGGTTGTCATATCCTTCAAATGACATGTTATGTTCAAGTTGGGTCGTCCGCCTTTCAAAGAGACACGTTGGGTTGTCATATCCCTTCAAATGACATGTTATGTTCAAGTTGGGGTCGTCCGCCTTTCAAAGAGACACGTTGGGTTGTCATGTCCCTTCAAATGACACGTTAAGTTCGAGATTGGGTTGTCATCTCCCTTCAAATGACACGTTATGTTCAACATTGGGTTGTCATCCCCCTTCAAATGACACGTTAAGTTCAAGATTGGGTTGTCACCTCGTTCAAAGTGACATGTTAAATTCAAGTTGGGTCGTCCGCCTTTCAAAGAGACAAGATTGGGTTGTTACCTCTTTCAAAGTGACATGTTGGGTCGTCCGCCTTTCAATGAGACACGTTGGGTTGTCACCTCATTCAAAGTGACATGTTATTCACATCATCCTCCTTTCAAAAGGTACACCACCTTCATTGTGCAATTTTGCAAGTAACATCAAAGGTATGTGAATTTTCTCAGTTTACAATAAATCTCTGTCTTTTATTTATTATTTTCAGACCAGTCAACGGACGTGGAGTCTTGCTCAAAAGCTCTACTAACGTGTCATTTTTGTTCAAAGTTTATCAAATCAAAATTGGGTTCGTCAACTTTGTTTGACCAGGATCTCTTTCATCGATCCTAATCAAACAAAGGGACAAGTTGTTGACACCAAATTTTGGTCTGATAGTTTTAATATTAATACATTTTAAAGTATTTTATTTTAAATAGTTCAAATTACATATTTTTGTCATTTTAATGAAATTTGGTTGATAATCATCCTTTTTCTCGAAGTATTAAGATTTTTATCGGTTGTTATGTTTATATTATTTTGTCACAACCAGACGTTTCAATATTTGTTTATTTTTTATAAAATCATTATTTTCGTTAAATTACTTTTGATACATGTAATTGGTTACGTTTGTTATATTTTTCATATTAATTTTCTCGGTTACATTTGTTAATATTTATTTTTATATCTTGCACAGTCCAAAAATTCATACACAGATATTTTATCAATAAGCGATTTTTTGGGCCATAATTTCAAGCCCATAACTTGGGCTCATTGTATTACAATTTCTATTTAAAGAAATTTTATCCATTAGGTTTAGGGTGGTGAAATATTTTTCAAATTAGGGTTGAGAATTTTCAGATTTTTGTATGGACAAGAGTGTCACTTTTCAATATTTTTCGGTCATCACCACCCCAGAATTCGGCGAAGTTCTGGCCAATCACCACCAAACCCCACTGATCGTCCTTTTCTTCTCTCCTCACTGCCACCAGAGAATCACCCCCAAAAACCTCCATTCCCATCTTTCTGGCGAAACAACCACCGGTGAACACAACCAGAAACGACCCACAACTTAAGCAAACCAGACTCACCTTCGATTTTTTTTTTTTCCTTTTCGTTTTCTCCTACACCAAAACCCACCAGACCATCTCTCTTTCACGATTGGAAACAACAGCAACCAACAACAAAACAGTCACAGCCACCAGATAACCATCCAACCACTAGATCTCGAACCCAACAGAAACCCACTAGAAATCAACGCCAGTCCCCTTCTCCTCTTTCCGTCCACAATTTTCTTTTTTTGTTTTCAGGCGTTTCTACTCAATATCGATGAGCCTGAGCGAGCCAAAGCCCACCCCGTTGCTGCTCCATTTCTTCTCCGGCGAAGTACAAACAACAACAATAAATGACACATCTCCATTGATCCCGTTTTGTATTTGGTATATGTCTAAAGCTTTTTTTTGTTATTATTAATTTTGATAAACGTACAATTTTGTTTTTAATTTGGGTGTTGTTTCACCATATTTTGATTCCTCCATAGCTATTCTATTTGATTTACTTGTTTTTTTCCATTTGGATTGATAGTTTATGCTCTGTTATTTTTGTTTGGATTTGCACTGAATCAGAACACCTTTTTGTTATTATTAATGAGGTATTTTTTATTTGTTATTTTGATGTTATCTCTTCACTATTTTATTGTTATTTTAATATTATCTCACCTTTTGGCACTTTTATAATATTAATCATGAATAAATTTTGATGTTACTCATTCGTTGTTGCTGTATCTAAATTATATTATTATTTAATGTTATTTTTTTTTACTTTGTTAATTTATTGTTTTATTTTGCTGTTACATTTTGCATATTAGTGTGCACACACTTTTTAATAGTGATTTGCATTTTTTTTATTTATTTTATATTATTTCTCGATGTTAGCTAATACATTTATTTGTTAAATTGGCCAATGAAAAATCTATCCGTCGGGTTTAGAGGCCTTTCCATTTTAAAAGACGGAAATCTAATTTAAGTTCATATATGTTTATTTGTTAAATTGGCCAATGAAAAAATCTCTCCGTCGGTTTTGGAGGCCTTTCCTTTTTAAAAAGACGGAATTTTAGTTTAAGTTAACTTTATATTTTTTATTGTTAAAAATGGCCGATGAAGAAATTACCGTCGATTTTCAAGGCCTCCAATGTTAATAAGACGGATTTTTATTTTTAAATTATTATTTCATATATTCAATTTTATTCATATTATTTATTACTAACACTTTTATTAAGCGTGTTTACAGGTACCCAACACTTGCTTCCTTGAAGCTATTCGAAAGGAGTTCGAATTATATTTTTAATTTATTATTTTATATATATCGATGTTAGGCAAATCCTAGGCCGATATTATTATGTTATTTTTATTGTGTATATTGCATGTTATTATATTTGTATATTATTTTATTTTTCCTTCTCAATTTGAAAAAATAAACTCAGTCGGGAACCACATTTGTGGATTCCGAAGGATGCCTAATCCCTTCCCTTCGGAATAATTTGAACCCCTTACCTAGAATCAATTTGGTTTCGTAGACTATCTTTTTAAATTAATTTATTAATCGGTTTCCTAGTTTTTCCTAAAATTAGGTGGCGACTCTCTTTTCCCTTTAACCCCTTTTATCCGTTTTAAAATTATTTTTTAACTTAAAAGATCTTTTTAATTGAGTCGTCGCGACGTTGCTCCCGTCCAAAGGATGTCAACAGAAATCACTAAAATCATTAACTCCAATAACAACACAAAGAAAATGTCATATTTGATCATATATTAGAGATGTCCATAAAACAAAGCACATCAATTTTAACTAAAAGTTCTACACCAAACTAATAAACAATAAGAATTAAAGCAAAGACACCAGAATCTAAACCAAAATCCACAGGTAGAAATGATATCGAAGTACCACCAACAATGAAACAGCTAGCACATCATCTTGAATGCTTTTCTATACCTTTCAATATCAGGAACGACAGAACCACCAATAACAAAACAACAAGCGCGCACATCATCATACAAATGAAGTACAATTTTGCATGTTGCAACATCAGGAATCTCTCGCTCCAAGCCATTTCAAAGGAAGACCTTATGAAACAACAAATGCAAAATGGATGTGTGCACAAATGGTAGAATGTCAATATAATAATCCCAAGCACCAAAGACCTTTTCTTGATCAATTTTTACACAAACCAGATACGAATAAGTACAAATTTTCTTTCCATTTCAACCGATTCTCGTCTGCATCAAATAAATAAAAACTCTCTCCAGAGTATCACAGGCCATAACATCAAAAAGAATCAAACATTACCGAAATTCGTGCAAATTACTATCCAAATAATTGACAATGAAGATTTAAAAAAGGAAACAATAACAACAGAACAAAAATGAGTTCATCTCTGTATTCACTTCTACTTATCACATTTAGCTTCTTAACCATCAAACAGTATCTACTTTGACCAAAAACTTAAAATGCATCTTTTCATCATATTAATATGTGAAGAATTGCAGTTTATAGTATTTTTGTATCAATATAGCTTTAAAAATAATTAGTTAAATTTGACAAATAAAAGTAAACGAGAGAAAAAATAATCTTTCTAATCCGTCATAGTAACTAACATACCCGACTAGGAATGGGTCGGAGGAACCGATAACTGAAAAATTGCCGATTCCACCAGCGAAATTCTGCAACATCCGAGCATGCCTAGCTCGGTCTATAGCTATGAGTTCCTCTAACTCAACACTGTGATTCACCGGAAACACTCTTTCTAAACGCAGCACTCCCGCCGGAAAACTTGCCCCAATTCCGCCGTCTTCTTCCGCAGCAGCAATAGCAATAGCGGCGGTAGCCGCCATCACCATCATCAACAACTTCATGCAATTGCCAAGCAGCATAAACACAATAAAATACAAATAAATTTTAGCTAAAACAGTATTGAATTGAAGTTCACAAATTCAACAAATTAGTACAGCCTAGAGCCAATTTTCGAAAAAGAAAAGAAAAAACTTTTTTTTTTTTTAATGAAATGTTATTTCAATTGAGTTTCCTGAAAATATCACAGTAATTTCCAACAATAGTGGTCACTTGGCAGAGTCTTTGAAATAATAAAAATACTCCCTCCCTCCGGAATTGAATGTTATATTGCTCTTATCGAAAATTAATTTGATTAATTTTTAAAGGTAAATTAGATCATATTAATTTGATATTTTAAACAAAAAAAATACATATTCTAAAACTATATGAAAAGTACTCTAAATTACAATTTTTTGCATATTAATATGATGATAAATTACATATTAAAATGTTAGTCAAAGTTTTTATAGTTTGACTCTAAAAATAAAAACCATAACAAATAATAACGAACGGAGGGAGTAATAAGAATAAAATTATTATTTTATTTTTGATTTAATTAAATTTAATAGTTTGAGAAATGGATAACATGATACGTAGTAATTATAACAAATGATAATATAGATAAAAGAATTAATTATCTAATGATTATTTTAAATTGAACGAATATTACTGAACAACTATTTTTAATATAATAATTAACTATTGTTAAATGGAAAGCATAGAAAAATATTTCTCAACTTTTTCCGAATTGAATTAGAATAAGTATTTACTAATATATTTCTTCAATTTTAAAACTCATAAAATATGAACAAATTGTTTGGTAGGCGTGCAAGATTGGTCTTAAAGTTTTATTTATAATATTCAATTTAATTAAGTGTCAAGAACCTTACTTTTGTTCATAAAATTAATTGTTTTAAGTATTTAATTATCAATTAAATAATTAAGAGAAGAAAGAAATATTGAGCTTAAATAGGTCGATAGTTAGTTATAGAACAATATAAAATTAAAAATAATTTGCCTCTCATCTTTACTTTTAACATTGATTTGGTTGTAAATTCTAAATTTCATTTGCAATTAAAATCTTAATAATAATTTTCTTAATGTTGGTGAATCTAATTATTACTAAAGATTAATATGGATTCAAATAATTGATATAGACAATAGATCAATATATATGATTAACACTCGCGCGAGTGTTAAAATATGTGTGTTAGAATTGATTTTCTTTCTGATTAATTATATGTTCACTATATCATTATTTGATCTTATCATTATTTATTATAGGGAGAAGGGAAAAAAATATTGCTAAATTTTGTTTAATATATAGTTGGTTTTACCCTCAGTTGTATTATCCGGTTATTCATACCGGCCATCATCTACAAACTTGTGATATGTACTCTTCAAGTGGATAGAAAACCTTAAATCAAATAAAATAATTCATCATCAAATATTAACTCATGTCCGACCTCTAACTATCTAAACTCAAACAAATAAAACACATGCTCAATTCATCTACGTTTATCGAATAGTAATTATAGTCATGAACGTACTCGAACATAATGAAAGTTCATTATATTTTAGTACTTAAATAAAAGAAAGTCGTGAATGCAATGAATTATGCAAAGATTCTTTATTCTCCATAAAAATGAAATATAAAAGGATGTGCTATTTAATTTCATTAATGTGTAATATTAAAAGGTTAGCAAAATATTGACAAACTCTCAAATACATGTTAGCTAATTTATTAGATTAAAAGTAATACCAAAATACGTTACTATTATTTATTAAATTGATGATTAATGATAGAAAAGGTAAGATAAAATCTTTCATACGGTGAGTTGTGATTATTTATTAACAAATCGCACAAATGTGAATATTCTCATTTTTCTTTACACCTTTTCATTATCTTTTTTAATGTAATAAAAAATTTAAAATGAAGAAAACAATCAAATAAAGAAGAAAAGAAAAAAGATAATATAAGATTGATAATTAATATTACACCAATTTTTTAGAAAGAAATCCACTTAACAAAATAAAGCAACTTTCTATAGTTCTTTCAACATCCTAATATTTTTATAGAAATGAACATGATTTTTTTTTCCTGTTGAACAGCTTTTATTATTAATTTAATTAATTTTACTTTGAAATATAGAAACAACAAAAATAAATAAGTAATGAAAAATATATGATAATTTAAAGATATGATGAGCTATAACCTACCTTTTTTTCTCTAAAGTCTCTTTCGGTATTTATTTGTTGGTATGAATTGTGACAAACATTATGAATTTATCACTAACTGATATTTGCCTTTTCAATCTCTCCATAATCTAAAATTAATCATCATTTTTAATTTTTTTTCATTCTTCTCTTTTCATTTATGTGTATGTCTTTTCAATTATTCATTATTAAATTCAATAGTCAAGATGTAATTAAAATATTATTTTAATTTTAAAATTAGAGAATGTCAGAAAAAGTTATAAAAAAAGAAGATAAAATATAAATGGTAGTCATAGAGAGGTGATACATAACCAATCTATATACATATAAATATATATATATATATATATATATAAGATGATATTAATGTATTCTAAATTTTGTAGGAAATATTTTTCTTACTAAATTTGAAAAGTGCTTTTCAAAACTTATTTACTTAATTATATTTAAATGTATACTTGACGAAATAGAGAGAAAAAATAATAGATTGGGAATCAGACCATTCAGACAAATAAAACGAAAAACAAAACATAAGAAAAAGTGAAGACATAGGACATATTAAAGAAGTCACTGTTAATTTTGTATGTTAATGACTATTGACTACTCAAGGTTGCAAAGGTAATGGAGATGTTTGGATACCATTTTTAAAAATGATGAACATTACAATATCAACAATTTAGTAATCAACTACCTTTACAATACTAAATTATTATGTATTTTGTAAAGGTGAAAAACTATCTACGCGATGAATTAACATATGTTTCACTATAAAACTAAAATGTTACATTCACACGGTGGCAAAATAAACAAACATGAAAATATGAGGTGCTTTGGAAGAGATTGTCACTCTCTTAATTAAATGTCTCATTGAATCTTGAGCACGAAAAAACTCCTTAGTAGAAAGTGCTTCCTCCAAACGGAGCCTTGCTCATTGGGAATCCATATACAATTAAAATATAATGTGGACACTAAATACAATATAGAAAACCAAAAAATATACAAATCATAAGAACATTATGTAACTTTGCATGATAACCAAAGTTGACGTTCTTCTCACCTTCACAATATTCCATAATAATTGATGTAGTTTCCATAGGTGGATCTTTTCAAATCATTTTGAGCTTCCTGCCAAATTAAAATATATAAAGTTAGACATTTTTTCCATTAACTATTAATAACTATTAAAATAGCATCAAATCAAATCCAAAGAAATTTATAAAGATAATAAAAAGATCAATGAAAATATACAATATAAAGTTAGACATCTTTTATATTAACAATTAAAGTAGTATTAGCAAATCATCAAATAAAATCCAAACAAAATTATAAAGAGAATGAAAAGATTAATGGAAAATTAAATGGTAAAGTACCAATTTATAGGATCATTATATTTTGGATGTTGAAAAGCATTAATTCTGAATTTAAAATTGTAAACGTTGTCACCAATTATTATAGCCTTAATTCAAGGAAAATATTAAGAGCTATTAATCAAAATTAAAAATTAGAATTTTAAACTTTCTCTTTCACAGAATTTAAATAATTAAAGCCCATTATTTAATAAAACGGCTAGCTACGGTTAAGAGCTAAATTACGTTCTCTTTCTCAAAATTTAATTAATTAAAATTCATTAATTATTATAACCTTAAATTGCGGAAATTAAATATTATCTAATTAAAAATTAATTTACGTCTATAAATAGGGGAAAATCCTTCAAAAATCCGAGTCAATTCATAAAGATGAATTATTTAAAAAATATTTCACGATATACATAGTGTATAAATATTTCTGTCCTATAAATAATTTTACCTTTATTATTTTTTTTATTAATTATGTATTATAAAACTCTCGTAAGCCAAAAAAAAAAAAAGAAGAAGGAAAAGAACATGTATCTTTACATTTGTATAAATATTTTTCTTTAAAACTATTGATTATGACCAAGTAAAGAGTGTAATTAAGATAACTAAAAAAGGAACTCTTTTATCATAATTCTCTATTAATTTAGGAAGAGTATATATGGGGAAAAACTTATATATGACTATTTATGGAACAAATTATAGATGAGGGACTATTTATGAAACAAAATAAATTATTATTTAAAAATTATACTTTAATTTCGTTATTATATGGAATCATTTTTTGATAATTTTAGCTTGACAACTCTATGTTTATATTTTTCGTATTTCTCTTTGTTTGTTATAGTTTTTTTTTCCTCCTAGTACGCCTTGTACTTATCAATTTGTCATTTTCTAATTTTATGCAAAATCCCCAAATATCAAAATTTTCCTTAAATATTGTCAGTTTTTTCCTCATATAAATTTAAAATATTTCAATGGATCAAAGATGGACAACATACAATAAGAAAAATAGCTACATGAAATTAAAAAAATAAATCAAATTCATTGTAGAATAAGGTTGAAAATTTCTTCAAGTTTTAATTCCTGCTACTTCTTTCTTCTGTCTTCTTCTTCATCCTCTTCCAACCTTCGAATATCAACAAAATATTATACGCTAAGAAAAAGTCTGATATTTTGAAATATATCAAGAAATATTTTTTATATAATGTTTGTTGATCAAACATTATTACATGAGCACAAGACTGTTCCAGTGCTAATGCTTCAAACTTGCAAAATAATTTTGAATTGTTATGGCCTTTTATCTTTTTGGCCTCATTCTTGTTATCCTACCTACTTCTTGCAAAAAAATTTAAACTTGTTTCATGTAAATGTGAGAAGGTGAATGCATGTTATAGGCCTATTTATATAGGAGTAGTTGTGTGTGAATCTTAATAGGGATAATTGTATATAATACCAAACTAATAACCTAAAATAAATGGAGTAGCTAGGGTTTGATTTAATTGTGCTCCATAGCAAACGTTTGCAAAAAAATTGCCAGGCGCCTCTCTCCCAAATATCTCGCTCGCCACTCTCCTCCAATCTCTCGCTCGCTTCCTCACTTTTTTATACAAACACAAGTGTATAAAAATTATTTCTAATTGTATAAAGCAGAGGAAACTGTATAAATACATATATTTTTGTTCTCCTCTCTCCCCTCTTTCAGATTTCGCTCGCCACTTTCCCAAATCTCGCTCGCCACCCTCGCCTTTCTCACTTATACAAACAGAAGCGAAATGTATAAATTGCGTTTCTGTTTGTATAAAGCGTGAGAAAATTGTATATACACATGCAAGTACATATATTTTCGTCCTATACACTTATAATTATACAATAAAAATACTCCCCTGCCCAGTTTCTTTTGCCTTTCTCTCTTTCTCGTTTTATACAAATTTTAAATTGTATCTAGTTTCTCTCTTTCTCGTTTTATACAATTCGATTCAATTTTATATTCCTTGTCAAGTCTCTTTTGCCTTTCTCTTTTTCTCATTTTATACAAATTCAAATTGTATATAATCGTTCTATACACTTATAATAATACAATTCGTTTTATACACTTCGTTTTTATACAGTTCTCTGCCCAAGTGTTTTTCTCTTTCTCGTTTTATACACTTCGTTTTATACAATTTGCTTCAACTGTATATGTACAGCGAATTATACAGTTTCTATGTTTGCTATGGAGCGCAATTATGCAAACTTTGCTATAGCATACAAATATAAATTTTTTATTTGCTATATGTGAAAGTTGCCCATCTTAATATTGCAAAACTTTTCGAATTCTATAATTTAGTATAGTGAAGTAATAATATAATGTTGTAACTTAAAGAATTCATTTAAAGAAAAATAAGTCTTTTATTATACCTTTTAATATAACATAGAGAAGAGCAAAAGTTTTGAATTAGGATAGTAGAATGGTATTTTTCTGAAATCATAATTCTCTTTCAAATCCCAATTAGTGTATATATTTCTCTTTCCTTAATTGTAATTAAATTGTAATTAAACCTTATTTTTCATGAAGGATAATTTTTTTCCTTTGTGATTTGTAATTAAAATTTTATTTTCCATAAAGGAGATTGTCTTTCATTACGATGCAATTAATGCTAAACACATTAAATATAATATAATAATGCGTATTGTATTTAGTAAGAATTTTTTTTAAATATTGTGATGATAGATAAATAGGAATTCTGGCTTCTAAGAGGTGTCATATCAGCGTTTTGAGATTCAGCTTTATATATAGAGAGAGATTTCGTTGTTTAATTGTATGGGCTTTGATTTTCTTGAATGATTTCATATGTAAGGAGTAACTTTTTTTTTTAGTGTTTTTACTGTTATCAATTTGTTTTCAATATTTAAAAAGAATATTCGCATATGCAATTTCAAATATTTTGGCCTTTGATAAAATAGATATCTACATGGTTTATTCATATCTTGTAAATTATATTTTTATTTTATATTTATATATTTAAACATGCAACTATTAAATGTTAAAAAATAATCGATTTTGAAAATCGAATCAACCTAATTTTTTAAAAGAAATTAATAAAACTTCAATCCTAAAAACATTAACAGAATTAAGTCTAAAAATTTTAAAGAACAAGGTACGAAATTCTTATTTATATTACAAAAAAATATTTAAGGCATTTAAAGTATTAATTAATACGCGGCTATCCAATGAGGCGATGAATTGAAAAAAGATTTACTTAACTAACTTTTGATAAAAAATCACTCAGAAGTAAATAAAGACATTTTAAAATAACTTTAAAGAAAATTAACTTCAAACATTTGAAATAATTTTAGAAGGAAAGCAAACTTTACCAAAAAGGACCAAGTAAAGAAAGATAATTAAATAAAATCACTCAAATAAATCATCATAACCAAATGATTCGTTTTAATACATTTAATTTAAATTTTAAGTAAGTTATATCAATTAAAACAAATAAAAATACACGACAAAATTTAATTAAAAGAGATACTAGCTATTGGGGCCCCCAAATATCATTTATCGGGCCCAAATTTAGTTATAGTTCGTCTGGACTAAAATTTGACCCAAGTTGTTGCTACAATCCATTTTCGTCCCTGTATACCGTTGTTGTATATCAATGTATATCGTTCATTTTTTAATATTTCCCAAAGGTGCGGGAAATAATGCGCCTTATAAGGCGCATACAGGAATACGACTTGTAATTCTATGTCTGCTTGCGCCTTGTAAAGTGCATAGGGACCTGCCCCTTGCAACCTCAAATTACACGTCGTATTCCCTTTCATTTAAATGTTATCCTTTTAATTTCAATTTATTTTATTGTCCTTTTAGAAATTTCACTAAATTTTTTGTCTTTTCGACTTCAGACTCCTATGATTTATTATATTTGGCGAGCAAGGTACGTGAAGATTTTCAGAAACATACATGTAAATACAAGTTTTGTTATATCACAATCCAAAGCAAAATTAGGTTGATGATAGATATGTTACACTGCTCCAAAAGAGTTATACATGTACTAACTTAGCGGAAGTCATTTGGTAGCTGTATAAAATAAGTCTTATTCATGTATTAGAATCCGTATAATTTATATGATATTTGGTAGGTGGATAAGAAAAAATTATATGTGTGTGTAATTAATACGACGTTTGATAGGTAGATAAGAAAAAAGTTGTTCATGTATATATTTATGACATTTGATTGACAATTTCGAAGTTCCAATAACTTATACATGTATAAATTATGAGGATGTTTGTATATTATTTATGTGAAGTAAAAGGTGAAATAATTGATTCGTATATAGTTAATACATGAATAAAAAGTTAAAATGACAATATTACCCTTGGCACTCCCACTTGATTACTTTCTTCTTCTACATAATTCAAGAAATTTTTTAAATTTATATACAAAGTTTAGAAGGAAAGGATGAAATAAAGTTTTGATTTAAAAAACATATAATTTTACTAATTTTTAATATAAAAAACCAATATTCAAAGGAATATTTTTTGCATAAATAAAACCTACATAAATAATACTTGTATAACTAATAACCACATAACTAATACGTGCAGAACTAATACCACATTATTCATACTTGCATAACTAATATCAATATATGCATACAAAACTAATACCTACTTTACTAATATATACATAACTAATACCAACACACACATATATAACTCTATCTAGCTATCAAACGAAAAAAAAAACAAAAAAACATCAACAATCTAGTAACATATTGTTCTGATATTGAATGCTCCTTAATTTTGTGAATGGTTCTTTATTACAATGACAATATTCACGATTATTTCAAGAAAAAACATAATTTAAAATTACAGTTTAAAAAAATATTGAGGCATTGTAGGCATTGTATCATCTCTATAGTAAAGTAATATTAATAATATATATATATTTTTCCGTTTTAAAAAGAATGACCCTATTTTTAGTTGTTTAAAAAGAATGATTTTTTTCTTTTTCGGTAACTTTAATTTTACTTTTCACATGGCATGTTTAAGATCACAAGATTAAAGGATATTTTGGTACATTTGACATAACATTAAATTAGAATCACAAGATTAAAAAGCCTTTTCTTTTTTTAAACTTATTCAGTTAAACTAGATTAATCTTTTTAAAATGGAGGAATATATGAGGATTAATTTTCATATAAATATAAAAAGATTTTAAAATAACAATATTAAGAGTCCCTAAATTTGTGGAGTAAAAACTTTGCGGAGGCTCTCTCTATATTTACATTTCCCTTTATAACATTTTACTTTAGCTGTCACAATTCCGATGGCCGAAGCTTCTAGTACCTCAGCTACCACCAGTAGCACCGCCGCTTCTACGTCGGCAAACCCACCGGAATCCAAAAGTTGGGCAGACCAAGCCGACGAGATCGATCAAGCTGAGAAAGCTGAGCAGTTGGCAGACCAAGCTGAGCAGTCTTCCGCTTCGAATGAAGAAAGCGCTACTGCCGAGATAAATATCGGATCTCTACAAGTCGATGAGTCCAAAAGAGAAAACTCCACTCTATCTGAGCCGGAAGATTCCAGCATACAAGCGGTACGTTTTTCCTCACTCTTTATTGTTTTTGTTTTTTGGATTTGAGTCATTCTTTGGAACTTGAATAAGCTGATTTTGTTGTATTATTTTTTAGCTAAATTAGGGTTTTATCAATGAAATATATAGGTTACATCTGGCGATACTATGTACAAATCAGCGAAGAGATTTGAGGATTTGAACTTATCTCCTGAGCTATTGAAGGGATTATATGTACAAATGCAGTTTGAGCGTCCTAGCAAGATTCAGGAAATTAGTTTGCCTATGATTCTTACGCCTCCATACAAGAATCTAATTGCTCAGGCTCATAATGGTTCTGGTAAAACTACTTGCTTTGTGCTTGGGATGTTGAGTCGGATTGATCCAAAGCTTGCTGCCCCTCAAGCTCTCTGTATCTGTCCAACCAGAGAGTTGGCTATTCAGGTATGATATAAGATGCCAATACTCTTTTTTTGTTATTGATTTTTGTTTTCGCCTGCACCTGGATCTTGTTACTGGTAAAGAATTTCTCTAAACTTACTAAGGCTTAGGCTGATGGAAAGAAATCAAGTTTTCCTTGTTGGCAACTAGGGGTATGGCCAAGTTGTCAATTAAGTGGTTGAGAGCCATGACGTCTTAGGTTCAAAACACTAGTTGACTCTTCCTATCTGTGGTGAGAGGTTAAATTAGTCGAGTTAGTCCCCCTAGATCTTTGATCAACATCATTGACCTAGGTCTATCTTTGGGTGCAACAATAATGTTGGCATTGGAGAATTAATTTCTTGCAGGATCAATTACTTCACAACTTTAATGCTTAACTGAATAGAAAGTTTTGCGCAACATTATGCGTGTCAGATTATGCATGCGTTTTAGTTTTATATATGCTTCACTAGATATCTATTTCCCAGAAAGGTATATACTACACGACATATCTGTATTATAGAAACTTTACTTACGTTGCTTGTATATAATGTTGCCTGTATGGTTATGTTTTATGTGTTCATGCATATAGTTTTTGAGATGGCCAGACATGATGAGAAGTTCATATTTGATTTGATTATTTGCCATCTGGAGTGGTGGTTTAAGCTGTTTTTTATGGGGAATCGTAGAATCAAATAGGAAGTTGAGGAAAGAATAATACTTTCAAGTGTTTTTACATTTCAAAGAAGAATTTAAGACGTTTCTTCATTATTCAACAAGCAAAAAATACTTTAGAAGGTTGAGTTTTAAATGGTTGATAATGTTGCAGAATATGGAAGTGCTATTGAAGATGGGGAAGTTCACTGGCATAACATCAGAGTTAGGTATTCCAGCAGATTCTGCCAACTATATTCCAATTTCAAAACGGCCGCCTGTTACGGCACAAGTAGTGATTGGCACACCTGGGACTATAAACAAGTGGGTGACGGCAAGGAAACTGGGCATGAGTTGTATGAAAATTCTTGTGTTTGATGAAGCGGACCACATGTTGGCAGAGGTAATTGGTTCTCCATCCTCACTTGCTAGTGTTCGTTTAGATTTTCCCCCTTTTGTTGATGTTTATTGTTATACATGTAATTTTTGAATTATTTAAATCACTTATTCTTTTGTGTTTGTTGATGTAAAAATGGATTTAACCTTTGCTTTCTAAGATGAACGGTAGTGTTGAGCATAATAAGCTAGTTTTCTTGTTTCCAGTCTCATATTTAGGGATTTTGCTCCAAATTTTAAGAGTTTGTGCTTTGTCCTTTTATCAATTTTCAGTATCTGAAATAGTTTTTTTGTGCACGCACAGAGTGGTTTTCAGGATGATTCCATAAGAATAATGAAGGCAATCGTTAAAGCCAGCGCTAACTGCCAGGTTGGTTAAAGTTTGGCCTTTGTGCTTTTTAAATTTTCAGTTCACCTGATGATGGAATTATCTTTGAGGTTTTTGCTGCTGCGAATTGCTTAGTTTGTAATAAGAGTCTGAAAAACTTCATAGGCCACATGCAAAGTTGAGTCTTTCAAATGGTTGAGCCTTAGAGTGGCACATTACATTTTTCCTGATTCAGAAGTTTAAAGAGAAACTTTTGCAGCATACCTAAATTTAGCATGTCAGAATTACAAATCAAATTATATACTTGTTTTCTTATGATGGTGGTTCTGGGACAACTTACCTGCACTTATAATAATTTACCTCCTAAGTAAATTTTTTTGCGGAAGGCCTAGACAGATACAGGAAGAGACCTTCCTCAATGGTTGTTCGGTCACACCTTTGGTGCATCAAATTATTTTTTACAACAGTAGTAAGTATGCCTCAGTCGCAACTTACGTTGAGGGTGAATCAAGACTGATCATGTTGCTCCATTTTTCTTGAAATTGGTAAAGTGCATTCTCTAATGATGGAGACCTTCAAAAAATTGTTAAGAACAGCCTAAGGTACTTACAAAGAATTTACCAACTGTTCAGCTTCTTCTATACAATGTTCTGTTGTATACTCGATCATAGTCCATTTGATCTCTGTTAGACAGAAGAAAAAGAAAGAGATGGTTATTCGTCTTCTTTCTCAAAGTCATGTCACTCCATTTAAACTCATCTCAGGCCAATACTATATAAAATAAATGTACAGAGTAGTAAAATTTCTTTGTATTTTCATTGACGTATAAAACGTATATCTCTCTGTAAGGAAGAATAACTCCTAGAAAAGTATAGGACACAAAATAGAAGTGCAGGTGCTAACATGAATAGAACATTTCCTTATTCAGTAGGTATGTCCTTCATGGGCATTTGCCAAATTCAGTGTTCCAAAACTAACCAACTAAATTTGTTTTGAAGTACAACTGACAATGCACATAGCACTCAGCAAAACAATAAAGAGAAGCAAAACCGATGCTAGTCTTTATCTCACTAGTAAAAAGGAATAGGGGCTGCCTCATGTTTCCTCTATATGTACGCTATGGGATAGGGAGTGGGAGTAGAACATCAAGCAATATCTAAAATCTAAATCTTCACTGTTTTCATTTAGTGAGAACCGAGTACAGTCTGAGGCTTAAATTAAGGTGCATTTCATAGAGTCGGCCAATACCTGAGTTTATTTTCTGCAAAAAAGGATGTGGTGAGGGCTACAAATGGGTCTGTAAGTTATAAACCTGTAAGTTGTTGTTTATAATACATTCTTCCTGATAAGCTTCCCCATTGGACTATTATTTGGAAATAAATTGATGTTGAACTTTTCTTTTTCGTCATCTTAATTTGCAGGTCTTGTTTTCTGCAACGTTTGAGAAAATGTCAAAGCATTTTGTACAAAAATTGTTCAAGATCTTTTCGTGC
>JAJJBR010002685.1:0-25137 GCA_022817965.1 Solanum lycopersicoides
TTTCATTCCATTTGTGGGAATTTTATGATCTATAAACCGTCCCTAACGAGCGATCGGCTCATGTTTGAGCATGATGAATCACTTCGTGCCGACCTGTTCCCAATCCACTTTCCGGCCTCATATGAGAATGGAAAACTGGAGCATTTTATCCATCGGTGGATGAAGAATCGCGAACATAATAATTTCTGGTTGACCATGTTCCCAGAAAAAAGATACTTTCGAGAAAGGACGAGCACGACTGAAGTGGCTATACATACAAATCTATTTACGGATCTATATGCTTCGATTGGAACTGGAAGTTCCAGAACAGGTGGCTGGTATACCACAATAATCAAACTTCCTTTTCTTTTTTTTATTCGGATCGGATTTATGTTGGCTTCGTTGGGAGGCTCGCGTAGTTTGTTACGTCAGCTCCAAAAGGATAAGTTGCGTTGGAATTGATAAAGTTCCGTGGAGTTCATAATTGCATAAAAGGAGCCAAAGTAGTGGCTGCGGCGCGTTGAGGCACTTCTTCGACGGTCCCCGTACGCCTGGCCTGCCGGCCCGCTCTGAAGAATTCATGATTTATATATGTTTCAGGCCGGTGAGAGGGAGTGCGGAATAAGGATTGATTTCACTGTATCCATCGTAGCCCACCCCATCTACCTATTGTCGGAGGTCAATTGTTGCTCCTCTCTCGAGATTGCAATCCCTATCGAGTCGGGAAGGAATGAGTAATGGGTCGGGGAATCGGGCATCGGCCCTCTTGGATCCGGTAGGAGCAGGAGTAGGTAAGTTAGTATCGATCCGGTGAAGAAAAGAGAATTTAGTTGATAGAGACGTTAGATCTGGAGGAAGCATCTGGTCACATATCCCAAAACCTTCACGGGAAAGGAACGGACTCACTCGCCCTACTTCTAAAGATAGATAGAAAAGGTTAGGGAGTCCCAGCTGCTGAGGTGGCGTAGTGAGAGGTGAGAGCAATAACAACAAAAGCGGCGGAAGATCCTGCAGTAGTATATTCGGTTGTTTGCGGTGGAATAGATTCAAGCGTCCGGGCCAGTAGATCCACAGCAAATAGGCGTTGACTTAGTTGCTTTTGCAGTTTATTTTAATCCCGATGTTGATCCGACGCAACTTACCGGTGATAGTCGCAGCACCAGGAGCTTTCAAGGGAGGGGGCCAGGATCTCTAGTTCTGTTCTGGAATCAAAACAAAAAATGTAACTAAATAGGCAGCGAGCCGTTCAGATGAGACCCGAAGACCAGGAAGAATAAATAAGCAAAGGGAGGGGCTTCTTCCTTCAACAGAGGTAATGCTTATTCTTCTCCTTCCTGGTACTCTTGAATAAGGCAAGGCTTTTCCCTATTCCCTATCAAAAGCACTTTCAGTAGAAAAATGAATTCCTCTAGATAAGTTCCCTGTCGAGAGGGAAGAAAGGAGAATTTACTTCGGGGCTTAAGGTAGTTCAGTCACCCTCAGGTCATAATAGAGTCTAGTATGACATCGGTAGGAAGATAATGCAGCTAAGCCGAGACTTGCTTCTGAGGCATTTCAGACTTTACTTGCTGTTGCCGATATGATCTTTTCTCTTGTTTCAGAAGTGGAGTTTGCTGCTATCGTAGATAAGAGTGACAGAATTGATAGAGCGAAATCCAATTCCCTAGCTAGGTTTGAAAGGAAAGAGGAACTGCAGCTCGATTTGAGATGAAATCTGGCAATAGCTCTAGGGCATCGTACTCAGGGGATACGCACTCGGCTCGCTCAGGATTCTGTCTTTAGTCAGTTGGTAACTTTCTGAGCCTTAGTGCGCATGGCCTTGCTTCCTTTGCGCTCACCAATGAGCAGTGAAAGTCCCGGAACTTGTTAATTGACTGGCTGGCTTCCGAAAGGAACCGGAGCTCTTCTAGCCACTAACGGCTCATAGGCCTCCTCATCCCGAAAGGGAAAGGGAGCAGAGGGTAGGATATGATCACGTGAGGGACACGAAGGCATTAAGAAAGCAATCGCCCCCCCCTTTGATACTTAGGTTCGGCTGGCCTTTCACTTGCCCAGGCCAGTACACATCTCTTCTGGGCGCTAGCCGGTTCGCTTTTCTTTTAGCAATTTAAGGCAGAACCGGGTGCATTCACTTAAAGACTGCCTTTTCTTTCGACGTAGGCATTTCGGGCCTTATTCCTTTCCGATCGCACTCAAAGTTGTCACAGAATGGGATTAGGATTTGCATCAATCAACTATAGTATAACCAATGGTGCCGATCACCCCTAAAATGGTTCGAAGTCCCTGACTGAGGTCGTTGCATTACCTAAAGCCTCCTAGCGAGGAAAGCAAAATCTGTTCCAGAGATACCATGGTAGTAAGGCCATGAAGGTCTTCACTTGGTCACCACCTCCTTTGCTGCAGGTGAGAAAGGGCCTTTTCAATTTATTCGTCCTCGGGGACTCTTCCGTTAACTGCGGCGACAATACGTTCTTGTACCCGATTCTCAGAGGAATCTCGTCGTCGTCTTACCTTTGGAATGCCGTCGATCTCCGCCTCATTCCTGATCTCCTCGCTAAGCTTTTCTTCTCTCTCTAGGTTCCATTTCTTTGATCTTCTCTGCTTTTTTTTTGAATTTCCTTTACCTTGGACTAGCCATTTAACAGATTCAAAAGGACCGGAGTCGTTCAAAGCGAAAGAAGTTCCGATCACAGCTTCTCAAACAAAATGAATTAGGGAAAAAAGAGCATTCGTAGCATCCATTCCTTTTCCTTGCTTGCCTCCGTTGATTAGACCTCCTGATCCTAGTCCTACTCCTTTTCCTTCAGTCCTAGTGCTAAGAGGGCATATTCCTTATACTTAAGCATTCAGTTCCCTTTCAACCGGTAAAAGCTTGGTCCCAAAAAAGCATGAGAGAGTAGACTTAAGAAGAGCAGGGAATATGGAAAACAAAGACCCATTCCGTCTAATTGCTAAAATGCCCTTCAACAAGAAGATTCAATAGCACCCTTTCTTCCTATTCCGGAAAAACTAGCTGCTGACTCAACCTCCCCTCGGGTCTACGCACTCTTTGTCTTTGTTTTTAGCATCGGCGATTGAAAGAGAGTAGGAGCCCATTCTATTCTATCTATCTCAGAAAGAAAGTCTCAACCCTTTGGTACGAAAGTAGGCCCTAGCTTCTCAATAAGTCATTCAATGAACTAACTATACTTAAGATGTGAGCTATACCTATTCCTTCTTTTCTTATCTCTTCCCTTTCGGGCCGGATCGGATAAAGAAAGGAGCTAAAGAATGAAATATTCATCAAAGTAGTCCTTACATCCCTCCGCAAGCATAAGAAGAGTCCGATAATGGCTGGTCTTTAAAGGCCATTAAGAAATTACATAAGTCAAGTTCTTGTGCTATGTCAAAAGTGAAGTTCTCCCCGCCCTGGAATCACTTCACTCCCAACCAACAAGCTTCAAACTAGAGGTCGCCAAGCCCATCATCTTTCAATAGTTCTAGACTTCTCACTATCAGTCTCTAAAGCTCTATCATCTTTCAATAGTTCTAGACTTCTCACTATCAGTCAGTTTTCCCACGTCCGGTAGACTTTCTTTCAAAAACCTTGACTAATAGAATAGTGAAATTAGAATAGGCTGAGAAAAGGGCTAAGAGAGAAGCTTAGGATATTGATATTACTTAAGTAAAGGGGCGTAGCAGTTCTTCTTTCAAGCTCAAAATAGGCCGTCTATTGCTATATCTCCTTCCTGATCCCCCCCTGGAATTACGAAGGGAGTGAGAAGATATTCCAATGGGCACCCTTTCGAGAAAAAGGAAAGTCAACTGGCACCTTCTTAAAGCGCCTGCCCGGCTTTCAGGTCACTTGCGAAGGGAACAAAGCTTAGGGCTCAAAGAAGTCCTCTCATCCTGAGGTGAGGGTGGGATGCCTATCGAAATCAGAAAAGATGGAAAAGGCTATCTACGTCCAATTCAAAGTTTCTTGCATTTTCCGATGTAGTTGGCGACAAGAGCTTCTTATGAGCCTGAATGTCATCTTTACCTTAAAGCTGCTTAAGATTGTTAAACTTCACTATTCGACTTGATGCGCTGAGAGCGATGAAAAAGGATTTTCGGGGTAATGGAGACCAGGAAAGAGGGAAGCTTCAGTCAGCCTTAAGGCATGGAATCGTAATTCTCCTTAGCTTTTTTCGTTGAGGTAAGGTATAAGGTAAGGCCTGCAAGTTCGTTCCTTGAAGTATTTTCCTCTTAGTTTAAGCTCTTGGATGATATAATCCATCTAATCAAAAGGAAGGAAGGATAGACAGTCCAGCAGGTGTATAAGGATGAAGTGAAGATGAGGTAAGGATGGCTTGGGCGCCTCTGGAATTATGAAATCCTCTTCTAGGCATGTTCCCGATACTATACTAGTGAAAGAAGTTCCTTACCTTTTGTTTTGCTAGTGGGCTGGTGCAGACTTCCTTCTTTATGCTCATAGGCTTAACCAACCTAGAGCACGGTGTGCTTGTATACCAGTAGGCTATTACGACGCACCGGAGACCTTCGGCCATAAGACTTTAGGCGCAACGACGCAACTATTATATGACCACTTACGCATTGATACGTGAATACGATGGGATACGACCGCCCGTAATGGCTTTCCGTTGGTATGTAGTTGGATCGATGCTTCGCCTCATCCGTGCTCCTTGGAAACCTTGACTCTTCAATAGATTAGATTCATCTTAACTTAAGAAAAGTGGTACTTTCTCTTTGCCTTACCGTCTTTTCTCAGCGGATCAGCCACATAGTCCGAAGTAAGGTTAGTGACGGGAACTTAGCTATCTTTTGGTCAGGTTTTCCGGGGTTGGTTCCTCTACTAGAATAGGTCCCGAACGCCTCACTTCTCTTACTTTCGGTGCTTATCTTCAATTAGAAGATGGTCACCCGCCCTAAGCAAGATCGGTTCAGCAGGCCAATTCACGCATCTTCCGCAGAGTACCAGCGCCAGCCCTATGAGCTAACTTTCCATTTGACGGCAAAGAGCAATCGGCCCTGTGAAAGTCACATCTTTGACTAATATACACGGGCTTCTGAGAGGATTTTTTAATCAAGCCAAGAGGAATCGATTTAGTAGTCCATACCAGGTAGATTTAGGAGTGACTGGCAGTGAATGCCCGGTAGCAAAGGTGCGATGCAGACTCGGCTTAACTTCACTTGAGTTCGGTTTCCCCTGGAAATGATGGAATAAGCTTTTCTTCCTCTTAGCGACTATGAGCTCATAGGGAGCTGGAATGAACTTGGTTAGCTGGGACTAAGAAGGGATAGGATTTGATTAGCGCGCTTTCTGCCTGCCCTTTCCTTACTCTGTCGATGGTATGCCTGAGATGGCAGTCTTTCTCCTTGGCTTGTACTCGAGATCCGATGTTCGAAAGACAACCAATCCTTGTCCAGTAACCATTCTGAGTGGGAGTTCGGATCTATGTTCAAAGGAGGGGGTCTATTAGCAGAGCGTCGATAATCGGGTTCTTGCCTTGCATTGGTTTTCATTTCGCACTATCTGGTCACTGGTTTGAAGTTAGTGCTCCGTGAGTGTATAGCGAACCTAATGTTCTTATTTACTTGTTGGACAGGTTTGAGTGTGGATGGCAAGTGAGTGCCGGCTTTTCAAAGAGATATTTGGATCCATCCTTGTCAACAGGAGAAGGGAATAGGCCTTGAGGGTAATGTCGGAGCCTCTGCCTAGCCCACACCAAGGCGAGGCACGTCTTTTCCAAGGTCGAATATGACGACTCGTAGTCCGTCAGCTTATTTCTCAGGTAGTAATCTTTCCTTTCTTCCCCTTTCATCATGCTGGCCTAAGACGCATCTCATGGAGTTTTCCGTGACCCAGAGGTATAGCAAGAGGGTTCTTCCCTTAATAAAAAAAGTACCAAGACCGGAGAATCAAAAAGATAGGTCTTAATCTTCTCGAAAGCACTCTGCATAGTCAGTCTAGGGCATCGTTCTACTCCTTTTCTTCTTCCTCAAGAGCTTGAAAATGGGCTCGCAAAAGGGAGTGAGCTGTGCGATGAACCTGCTGATATACTACCCAAGAATCCTCTTCTTTCTTTCCTTTCTATCCCTTTCCTTTCTCGGGGAATGAGCACACCTTCAACTAGTCACCAGTGCCCAGATTTTCTGTCTCTGCCAGCTCGTAACCTCGCTCCTGACTATTCATATTCACGGCTTATTCATAATCAAGGCTCTAACCGCCTAATCAAGGAGTGGAATTCTCTGCTCCCCTCGGAAAACTCCATTGCTTTGACCATCCTCAATGACCTGAGGATGCTTCTAGCCTTCAAAGAAGACCAATTGACCACTACTACTATAATGGAGAAAGGACAATCTGCCTTCTAACCCGAGGTCCAGGTATTCCGGCCCCAGAGAGAGAGCGTGCCAAAGCCCGATGAATAGACAGGGGATGGACAGTCCTTGGAGCCGTACCCCCAAGAAGAAGATCAAGGGAATCTCTACCATCAGGCTTCGAATCTGAGGTTGAGGTCTAGCCTCTCTTTTCAGTGGAAGTTGAGCTCGTCGGATCTGCTGCCCGTGACGTGAGTGATCCTTAACCCTGCCCCCTCTTATTGCTATTTGTGACGTCGAGTGCTTAAGTAAGATCAGCAGTCTGGCAGGTCCTTGGACGCTGGCCCTTAGTAATCTAGTCTACTCGGACCTCTACTAGGGCTAGAGCTAGCCGGAAAAAAGAAAAAAGACTTAGCCAAAAAGAAGTACATAATAAGAAAATGCTCCACGCTCTACCTTCCGTCCTCCTTAAACTAGGCTTTCTTGCATAGTAGCCTACCTTTGGTCTCAGGTTCGCTACTTGCTAGCCTAGAGCTGACCCTGGCTGTGATCAAGAAGTCTGCAGCAAATTCGAGTTTAGGGGTCGCCAAAGCATTGAGAGATGGAAGGAATGCTCTGTCTAACCGCAATGCTTGTCTGGCCTCTCCAGCCAAATTGAGAAATTCACCCTTCGTTCTATCTTTTTTTTATGTTATGAAAGGCGGGTCTTCCTAGTGGGCTCGTCGCCACTAGGCAGTCATCTTTGATCCTGATCGGCCGACCTTTCCGATCCCGAAACAAAGAGAGTTCGGCTCTCTTTTTTCGCTCATTCAGATGAAGAAATTCCGTGAAGACGACGAGAGATGCCGCCTGCTCTTTCCGTTCCTTCTCTTTCGGAGTGGAGCACTCCTCTTTGTTCTGTTCCTTTCTAATAAAAGCTTGGTACGTGTTCTGAGCGAGCCTTCACGCGAGGTGAACGGTACCTATGAAGTGGAATCTATTTGTCTTGGCTTCCAACTCATAAGGGAGTTGCGTTCTGAGGGACTCAAAATATCCACAGCTATTGTCAAGCTTGGGCATACTAAACAATGACCCAATTGAGACCGTGGCCACACCTTGATAAAACAGTGATGATGTGGTCAACCCTGGATACGTGGCTCTTCGATGGGGGAAGGACCACGCTAGTCGTCTGAGTGTGTGGTGTGTAGTGGGTGCGTCTTAGTGTCTTCTTACTACGAAAAAGAAATGAGAAAATATATGATTCTCATTCTCGAAACTCCACTCGTTCTCTCCTTTCTTTCGCCTAAACAATTTCATTGCCTTCCTCTAGAGCATCGGATTCAATAGCAAGGGTTATTCAACTAACACCGGATTCTGTAGCAGAGGAGAGCAGGAAAGAGACAACAGCGGTTATTCTAATTGAATGTCAACCCGCGTATTCTGATTCACTTTACCCAATAAAGGGCTATGCGAAATAGGGATTGCTGCTTCCACTGCGCTACCTTCCTAAGCCCTTACTCCTTTTCCTTTTGCACCTGCCTTGTCGAAGTAGAAGATGTGGCATTAGTTCGAAAATACTTTCAACAAGTGGCGAATCGGCTTCTCCCTAACAGGGCATTCTATGCATCTTTAGCTAGCTTTCCCCCGCCGCCTACTATGACGCAGCAATCCTTCCCTTAACCCTAATCATGCTTAAGACATGGAATTGGATGCTTCTTACCCCAAAAGTAAATAAATAGAAGAGTGAGGAGGGATTTTTTGGCAAAGCAAGACTGATTAGCTCGCCTAAGGGTCGTAGCGGAAGAATTCCTCATCTGCGAGCTATTGGGGATCTATTCTCAGGAAGGAATGAAAGGACTTACTTTCCTTACCTAATAACATCTTAATCTACGATCTACGAATAAGAAATAGGAGCATCTAGCCGAGTAGCAGTCAGTAGGCGGAGAAGAAGTCAAAGGCGAATATCTCTTTGCCCCCTCTTCAGTCAATGCTTTGGCCTTCGTCTCTTTTGCCCTTTTAATTAGTTTTTTTCATGTGTAGGGGCACTTTTTTAACCTAATCGATAGTTGTTAGGATGAATCACACGTGGGAGAGATATGAAATCTCTGAGCAGACAACAATCCCTTACTTTGCCATTCTTTCCAGAATAGGATTTTGCTTAATATCATTTGGATGGACTCAGATCCTTTCATGTAGGAGAGTCTTTGATGGGCTTTGAATTTGGATAGATCCAGCGGGCCTTCTTGCGTGGACTTGGGCTTGCTTTGATGATGAGTAGGCTTGTTGTGCTTTGGCCCTTCTGTGGGCTTTTATCGAGGAAAGCAGGCTTGATAGGGCCAAGTCTTCATTTGTAGGACTTTGATGGTTCATGTCATTCATGTAGGCTTGGGTCTTTCATTCGGGCCCTATTGGGGCACCCTGTGGGCCAATGCGTATAAGCTTGGGCTTTCTTAACGTGGCTCATTTGACGACTCAGTACATGGATGTCACGAATCTATTGGCATAGAATATGGAATCTTTTCTACGTAAGCTGGTTGTGCAAAGTTTGTTTGTTCATACAGGCAGTGTGATTTTGGGATCTTTTGTTTGCTCCGCAAGGTAGTCAGAGCCAGCCAGTTTTTCATTAAACAGGCATGATAGTCTTCAACTGCACAAAAGTTGTGCGGAGAACTAGTAAGAATTGTGCCTGCCATCCAATTCTTGACGCATGGCGAGATTACTCTAGCACTCTATAAATGGAGGCTCGATAAGTGTCTTCACTTCATCAAATTCAAATCAAAGAAATTTAGTACTAGCACGTATGGCTATGGATACTGCAAACAGGCTTTCTGCAATTGCTGCCGAAATGGGGCAACTGCAAAATGAAATTCAAGAGCACCGTAGAGTGCTAAACTTCCTTTTGAGAAGTGTTAGAACAATGGATCCTGCAAGGAAAGAAGCGCGCATTCGCGCTACCAGAGAACGCATAGAGGTTTTGGAGGAGAGGCAGCAAGCGCTGCGGGCGGAGCAGGAAGCGCTCATTGTTCATGGAGCACTCGGTCGCCTGGAAGACTCGATTTTTTCCAAAAAAAGTAGTTAAGTCACCTTCAGGCTTTCTTATTCCAGGAAAGTATGTAGTTGCAAAAAGCAAAATAGTAGTTCTAAAATGTTGGCCCTATTAGTTGTTGTGGGTCACGAGCATGTAACTTGTTTTGAATTTCTCTTTATTTTATAGTTGCCCTTTCCTTAAGGTTATTTTTGAATTGTGTCCACTGCAGTGCTCTAACTCTCTTATAGTGTACTACATTACATGAAAGGTAGTTCATGATTTCCCCTTCGCTCTCTTTAGCATTTTGGTTTAACACCACGCAGGCAGCTGGTACCTTCCCAGCTTCTTCATCAGGTAACCTGCCAATTCAACACATTGTCAGCGGCATTTTGCCTGTAAAAATTCATTAATGAATCAGTATCTCCTTTACTTGAACACGGGTTTCGACTTCCCCTCCGGAGGGCCGGTGTAGCTCGCTTCGCTTACCGCCTTCGTCTTTCGCCAGGGCTTATACTTCATCAATGTCCTTACTGCGTTTCACGCTTTTCAGGACCTCGATCCAAGCCCTCAGTCTCAAAAACTTCAGCATGGATGGATAGATGCCATACGGCCGTTAGCTATTAAGTATTTCGTATATAGCAGGACTGTGACCCTCCTCTCAACCCAATCCCTTACTTGACCCTCAAAACTCACTATCGAGTTGTAACCGAAGTAGATCAAGAGAAGGGACGATGCCCAGACGACAGATTTGACCCAATGTCAAACTGGCCAAAGGCTCAGAATGAGACGAGTCAGGGATCCAGAATGACTTCATTGACGGATCACCGAGCAAGAAAGACACTTTACGCAGCATTTCAGGTCGGAAAACTCTATAAGCGTGTCATCAAGTTAGGTTAGGCCAACCTCGGAACTAGATGTGGTCACCTTTCTGATCTAACACCACAGGCGATGGCCAGGGATCATCCTCTCAATAGGACAGAAAAGAAAGAAGGAATCTTCCTAGGAAGAACCTAGACGGTTTCTGGAAGCATCCTTGACTTTGTTGTTCACAGTAGCAGCTTGCCAAGTGGGAGAATGAGGACCGTCGGATCGAGGGCATGAAGGCTATAACATAGAGTTGGAGGCCTTATTTCTGGGACATCCAGAAAATCCCATTCAAGAAGCCCCTACTTATACCCCTGCTCCCTCCTATCCTTGATGGATCAATTGAACAACTTTACAGAGAAAAATGGAATTCCGAACCGCTATAGAAGCGAACGACTTGATCGCGAACTATAGTCTTTGTTTGTTCGACTGACCGATTCGAATCGATTGGGCTTCGTTCCGGGTAGTGTTTAGTCATAAGCCTGTCTCTTTTGGTCTTCACTTGTCTGCTTTCGTTCCACTCCTTTCCAACTCATTTCTCCGGTTCAACAATTTCAACACCGCGCCCCTTCTCCAGGGTGGCAGATGGGTCTAGAGAACCGAACTGTCTCACGATTTCAATCCGGTTAGAAAAACTTCTCCTGAGCAATTCACGTATCACTTGAGTAGTAGTACGAAACCTTAAGAAAAGGCGATCTACTAGTTGAAAAAAGGAGGATCCGTTGAAGAGTTTATGTTGTCTCGGTAGGGAATAGTCCAATCTTTTCCAGCACCGGTGCAATATGAAAGAGTCCTTTAGAATTCCTTAGAATACGAATGAGATCAAAAACGCTCTGCCGAGGCTCGAGTAGAAGAAGGGGTACTTGAACAGAGGGCCGTCTCAGACCAGTGAAGATCGGAATTGAGCTGCTTAAGATTCCAATTCAAGTAAGGAAGATTGTCATTAGTCTAGGTATTCTAAATAGAAAATACCATTAGCGCCCAAGCTAACCATCTCGACTGTCGGAATGAAACCGATTAATATGGAACTGCTAAAGATGGAAAAAACGCAAGGAACGAAGTTGTGAGAAAGTCCCGTGACATCCAAGTTTGATTTTCGAAATGAAAGATTGAGGAGCTGCTGAAGATGGGGCTGCAGAGGGCAGTTCCGGTAAGAGAGAGAAAGTTTGATTGATAAGGGCATTCTGTGAATGGAGGAATTGGCACAAATCTGATCTGAAGTAATGTGTTGCCGCGAATCGGCTGAAAGAGTTTCAATAGGCCAGGAAACCATTTCCGCTAAAGAGTTCTCTATTGCAATGTTTTTTGGCGGGTCGCTTTCTTTTGAAAAGAGGGGTTTTTTCCGGCTCTTCTCCTCCATGCTTCAGTTGCCGAGTATGATTTGGTATAGTTTCAAAGTTTTAAGCTGGAGCCTCACGTCACGGAACGAATGTTTTGTTTTCAAATCAGCTTCGAAGAATGGCCGGGAATCGTCTTCCTAAAAAGAAGAGTCCTCGTTTGAAAAAATCAAGTTTTGAATTCCTTAGATAATAGATAATCAAATCAAGTTTCAAGCCGGTCAGGTCAATCGTTTCAAAGGAAGAAAATAAAGGCCGAAATCAAGATGAATGCCGACCCGGTAAATCACCTAACTTTGTATAGCTGAAAGTTGCCAAATCGGTTGAAAGAATTGAAAGGAATGCTGGAAAATGAGCTTCAAAGCTTGAACTTCCACTTTCAATAGTCAGAAGAAGCGCGGATGGCACCAGTCCTGATTGATTGTTTTGAAGTGAAGGGCTTTTTCCTACTAATGAGTACAGATATGCGGCCTTAGTATTGTATTAGAAAAAGAATTAGCAGGGGTACGTGCGAAGTCTTCAATGAATACCGGGGAATTGGCCAAGTATTACTTCACTTCCTCTTAGTTCAAGCTATTCCTTAGCGATTGTTCATCTTCCACTGCCCGAGGCCTCCAGAAAGAAGGCGTTCTTTTGCATTGCACTTCTTCATGTCTTGGTTCACCGTCGTTCTGAATAAGTCAGATAGTTGATCGAGAAAGCACCGCCCAAAGGTGCTCATTGAGCCGGTCCCCGGTGGCTAAAATCATCTCAAAGCTGAAGTGAAGAAAAAGGCCAAGTTATTGCAAAACTGCGGAATTTCATTCTATAAGGTAGGGCTTTAGTTTTTCACTAGAAGCTCAGCCTAGAGTTGATCGACAGGTTAACCCGAAATGAGTTGATCGACCGGTTACCCCCCGTAATTGACCCCTAAGCTCGGGGGAATCGGAAACTATTGTATCTTTTCTAAAACGGCACTCTCCCTTGATTTCCACAATAATGTTTGCTTATGAAACCTTTTTTCACGTGGTTCTGGTCTCTTTTCGATTGCTTTACAAAGGGGAACAAAAAGAAAAGCCCTAGGATGAGTCATCGAATTTCTTAGCCTAGAGAAAGCTATCAGAAAGCAAGCCAATGAGCTAATGATGACTAGCCTTTGATTGAAGGCCGGGTCGGTATAAAGGATAGGCTAGTCCAGCTAGATTCTATAAAGCTAAAAGGCTAGTTTACCCGCATTGGCATTTGTAAGAAAAAGAAAGACTTTGAAAGAAGGCTTGTCTAACCCCTTAGAAGAGTAAGGGTCGTAGGGATAGGACTAGTAAAGTAAAGCCTTACCTTAGTCTTGCAAGTCTTTTCGTGTGCATGTCTGCTTTCTTGTTCTCAGATGCTACATAACGGCTCTTTAACGCATTCCCTAGCTGAATAACTTATCTTAGTCCGCCTTTTAGGTTCTTGCGCCTTATCCGCCTCATTGAGGCAATTACCAGTCAACGTTAGTTGGAATGTGATCTTTGCCTTTTTTTCCACATACTAAAGGCCCCTCTCTTTTTCCTTATCGCCTTAGCGCAGACAGGAAAATCGGCATTTCGAAAACAATTAATAGAAGAAAGTTCCCAGAATATTCAGGAAGGATGAAAGCCTTTATCTTTGGGGACCTGTGTGTGCTACAGTAATGTATGGCGCTCCCTCTGGAAAGGCTGAAGCCTGTCTCCTTCTATAGTTCGTCTCTAAGGCTTCATTCAGAAATGAAAGGGCCGCCGGGCCTAAGCCCTGATTAACTGAAAGTGAAAGGTATTCCAGAGCCTCTCTTTCCTTGTATATCTTCGTAACCCATCATCCGGTCTTCGATGGCCCTTAGCTTCAACTAGTTCAGTTTGACTATTTCTCAGGAGTAGTTGCATTGCTAGTAGGCAGAAAAGAAGTAGTGCCTTAGCTTATCTGTTCATTTTCAAACAACCCCTGTTTGCGCTCCTTTATCTTTCTAAGCTGCTCTCGCTAGCAGGGAATCTAGTTCAGCAAGGTCCATGTGGAAAGACCTTGCTAATGCCTTTTTTGACACTAGACATAGGCTGCTAGGAAGGAAGACTCTGAAGATGACATAAAAAAGAGCTGAGTTGGCAGCTCTGGAAGCACTGATAGCCTTTCACTCATTGCAGAATAGTTGGTTTTATTACCTAGTCACTTAAATACCAAGTAATCTCAGGCATAAAGGGTACTATTTGTAGTGGGTTCTCATGGGGAGGAATATCCCTCAACTCTTTAACTATCTTGAACACTTGTAACGGCATCCGTGCTTTTCAAAGGCAGTATAGTATCCTGACTCGAGCTCGGACAACTCGGTAAACTGAACCCGCTCTTGGGAGGGGAACAACAGCTGGAAACGGCTGCTAATACCCAAGTGTTGGAGCAACAACCGGCCAAGTCAATTTCAGAAAAATGAGAAACTGATTCGACTGGACGCTCCTCTTGCCTTTTTCGTTGCGTGCTCTATTACTGCTTTCTCAGATAGATGCTGGTGTGGCTGCTTCAGTCCTTGCTACCTTTCCCGTCTCCTCTCTAGCCATCTTTACATCTGCCAGAATCAGGTCATCGACCCAATTCTGGCATTTATGGTGGTGGACATACTCGATTGGAATGGGAAGAACTACTCATCCAACGAGTTGGCATACCTCTTAGCAGTCCCCTAAAACCGGTACTAATGAATCTAGAGTTCTCCAATTTTCATGGGCCGGAGGGGTTTAGTTTCAAAAAAGGAAGTCTTTCGGGAAGAGGGACTGAGAATGCGATCAATTGCTTCCTCCTGCTGCAGCAGGGATTTCCACTCTTTTGTCCGATTAGAAAAACGAGGTTTTTTTCTCCCGTTCCCCCAAACCCACAACATTCTCCTTATAGGATACCTAGAAAAATGTACCCAGAACAGCCTTGACTCATAAGCTATGGCATGCAGGTAGAACCATACCTAGACCTAACGACCTAGATATTTCATAAAGAGCTATTTCTATTGAGTTACCAAGCCCACCGAGATCTATTTCAGTATTCTAAACACTACCGGGGCTCACCTTCTATAGGCTCTTCGGGACATCAGGCGAGAAATAACTACTCCGATCAGCCCATCCACACCTATTATGATGATATAGAACCCGGGACATTCAAAGACAGGAATCACCTCTTGGATTCCTTTCATTCGCTCATGCTCCCATCTCTAAATATCCCTGCTGCTACGTTCATTTGGTCGAGCAAGGTCTTCCCTTGTCTTCTATGTATGGCTGGCTCTTCTTGATCTTGAGGTCATGGGCTAACTCGACCGTAGGGAGAGGGGTTCAAGATGCCCTCGTCTAAGTCTGTCTATTTCTTTCTTTGCTTTAGGAGCTCGTAGGTCTCAAGGGTTGTTTTCCAACTCGACCGGAGGACTCTGTTGAGATGTCAACTGCTAAGGGAACGTCTTCCGGATCGATCGAAGAGGGAGGTGAAAAGATTTGAGTATATCATAGCTGACCGCAGGTTGGATAATATCCGCTTGCAACGAAGAGGCTCTTTTCCACGAAGGCAAACTCACTCTTGCATTCAAGATCTTCACACCGGTTCATTTTCTGATTGATTAGAAAGACCAACCCCGGCCCTAGTGAGAAGAAGATGGTTAGACGCCAATTGAAAGAGTGGTAGTTTTCTCCATGATGACCGGGTGGGCCCCTTCGATCTACTTCCTAAACTAAAGGAAGATGACGCTGTGGATGATGTCCCAGCTGGAAAGTCAACCTTTTCATATTAATGCCTGCCCTATTGGAGATTCCAACTATATATGCATTTATGCATTTTCTTTTTATGCGACAGGTATGTGACCTTAGGAATTAGGTTCGGGAGTTGCTTTAGAAATTGTTGCTGGCTCCGGGTGTCAGTAATAGAAAAAGATTGGATTGGGAAAGACCATGGAGGTTGCCAGTGCTGTTGGGGAAGCCTCTCATCGAGAAGAAAAAAGAAAATAGGACAATAGCTGACTAAACCTCTGAGCTCTTTTTCTGTAAAGATCCTTTTCTTAAAGGGACATTTCCGCACTCATTTCAGATCATAGAGGTCGGGCTTCAGTCGAAGAACCTTCTCCCTCCCTTCCACCGATGAAACTACTCTTGCAAAGTCATTCGTATAACCTTCCTTCCAGTCGAATAGATTATATGAAAGCAAAGCCAAGAGGCGATAGTGGCATCGGTCTTCTCGTTCCATGAGGAAAAGGTCCGGAATGGCCTATTTTCATGTCTAAATCGGGAGTTTACGGGCTCTGTAGGGTCTCCATCTATAGGCTCACTAAAGATACTCAAAAGAAAGGGCTTTCTTTGAATAGAAATATGCAATCTTCCTTTAGCCATCTCTTCCTGTCTATTCAAGCCTTGCATCAGTATGAAATCTTTTTGTAATTTATATTTAGGAAGAAGCCCCGTTAAAGCCTAAGTCTAATTCAAAGTAAAGGCTGAACCCGGGCCAATGGCAGTTCAACTGTTCTTTCTAGCAGGTGCAATAGCGCACTAGGATTTCCAAATCTTAAGAACTGGAACTCCTCTCCTTACAGTCAAGTGGCTTTCCGCTCCTCGGCTTGAGCCGAGTGGGGTGGGGTTTGATCTTTTGCTGCTCCCATTGACCACAGAGGCATGCGAGAGAAAGCGCTGAACAATGATTCAATGATTGAAGAGGCTTTGACAAGACCTCGGCATTCTCGCTTATGTTATTAAGACTCACTTGTCTTCCGGGGCTTGGGCCTACTACCAGAGATCCCATTAATATGGTAGGCCTTGATGATCTCCGAGATTTCTTCTTATGATAAACCAAAGGAAAGGGGTCGGGCCAACTTCCCAAACACTTGCTTTACATTCACGTCTCAGTCTATGCGACTGTCCCTAAGGAGGGGTTTCCATTGGCTTGCATTGATTTGAAACTGCTACTATACTAAACCGGCTGAAAGAGCGTAGTTTTGACCGAAATTCCTTACATGACAGGCTCCTCTCCTTCGCGGGATAGGGCACATTCCATTCCGCCATAACCACGCTTTAAAACTCGATCCAGCTCTCAAACTATATGATCCTCGTCACCAGTCAGCTAATACTGATAGTTGTCCTCCTACGGACCTTTGCCTTCCCTCCGTTTCCACAATAAGAAGAAAAAGCGGAATTTTTCCTGAATATGAACTACGACAAGGAAAATCAATCCTTAGAAAGACAAACATTGGATTGTTTTTGTGTAACATATCCCTTTTTTTCTTTGTCTATTGACTGAGTTCCCCTTTTTTGTTTGCCTTTTCCAATATGTGAGATGTGGGGATGAAGCTCCGAAGCAGGAGCTAGCCTTCAAAGGCGGGCGGAACTTCACTCTTTTTTAGGAGAGCTGCCTACGTACCTTCTCTTTTCAGCAAAAAAAGAATCAAGTCCCACGTAGTTCACAGTTAATCAGTTAAATAGATCGCGTTTAAAAACCAAATAGACTGTTTAGGAGGTATGCGACTTGGACGACGAAAGAGGGCTAGAGCGTGGGTCAGGGTCAGATACGGAGGGGCAGAGAGAATGCTTCCCGATCACTCTCTCAGAGAGAGAGAGAGCTATTGTACAAGGAAGCTACGTACACATTTTCGAACGGAAAGCGAGATCTTGCAACCACACCCGAAGAAGCACGCAACAAAGCTCTTTTCCTTTCTCATTTAAGTATGCAGCGAGGAATCGAAGGGATGAGACCCGATTCAATTCTGTGATTAAATCAAATTCTTCCCTTCGTTAGTTTACCCACTGTAACTGACTGTCACGTCCAACGAGAGCGTGAGCATCCCACTATTCTTTCTTCTCGTGGGGGGCATTCTACTAGCAAAGAAGACTCCTATAAGTGGTAGTACCTAGTTGGGGCTTTGTGGTATAATTCTTTGCCGAAAGAGGTCTCCGCCGACCCAACGACTTTCCGATGTGATTGACAAGCAGCGGGGCATGGAACGGAGTTTAATTCATCGCGACAGGAGTTCACCAAGTCTAAGAAAGGGCCGGTCATCCAACGAGAAGGGGTAAATCAGGTCAGCCAGCTAAGGCCCACTTTTACCTTAAAGATCAAGGTCTGTGAATGAAATGTCCTCTACTCGGTAGTAGTAGGAACAAGATGTAACTGATTCATCCGTGCCAACGAGAAGGGGGGCTTCACCTGATCACTCTGAATCCGCTGATCAGGAAGAGAGAAAGGAAGAGGTTTTTTCTTTAGATAAAGCGGAAGCTCGTTCCTGGCCTCTTTGGCAGTAGCTAATCTGAATTCGTAACCCGCGGCAGGAGTCGTCAGATCTTGCCCAGGCAAAGGAGCGATCGACACTCGCTCGCAAGTTTTAAGAAGTGGTAAGCGCAAGGACAGGTTAATTCAGAAAGGGGAAGAGGAGCTCAAACAAGGTTCAAAGATCCCCTCCCCAAAGTATGGTTTATAGAAAGCCTTTCGGGTTAGTGAGGAAGATGATAGTGAAAGAGAGAAGAAAGGAAATCCGTTTATGGCGGCTTACCTTCGTACATTCAAGAACAGTTGTGACTCCTTGGCATCTATCAATGCACCGGTGTCCCAATCTGATATGTTTACATTCCTTCTTGCTGGCCTGCCTTCGGACTATGAAAGCTTTGTCACTACGGCGAAGCTTCAACGACCAAAACCAACTATGGCTGAGCTTCGGTCCAGCTTGTTGTTACATGAGTCTTGGCTTCAGCAGATGCATCCTATTACTATGTTGATGATCTTGTATACTAACCGAGTCCGCACTCGCCCGAGAACACGTACGTCCTCCCTGTAATTGTCTTGTCTTTGTTATGGTTTCAGGGCCTACGTCTACCTGTATGGAGCCACCATCATTCGCAAGGCTTGCTTTACATTGGACCCGATGTTGAGCCTCTCATAGCCTAGTACCGGCGAACTAGGCAAGCGACCCTGCAAGGCAGCCAGCCTTTCTGCAAAATCAATGTCCGCCTCGCCGCTGCTTTCGGGTGATTGGAGAATAGCTGTAAGGAATACTAAAAGAAAGTATGCAGCGAGGCAAAGCCGATTGAGAATATGACGGTTGGCCCCTCGGCGCTTGGGAGGCATCCTATTTAATAAAGATTCTTCCTCTAGTCGAATAGAGTATTAGTCCGCTCCATTCTATTCCCCATTATTTCACTTTCTCGCTATTCGAAATATCATAAGAGAAGAAAGCTGGCAGGTTGGATCCTAGGGTAGGTTCCTGCTGTTGAATGATCGACTAGCTTCCTCTTTAGTTGTTTGATATTGGGTTCGTGTTCAGTGTACCGCTCTTTTTATATATGAAATTCCCACTTTTTTTTTTAGCCCTTTTTCGTTTGTGCATCTTTCTCCCATGCTTTCCGTCGGTCAACAACCAACTAAATCTATACCTCTTCACTACTCGTACAGGCTTGACGGAGTGAAGCTGTATTGAGGGAATCGTTTTGTCTCAATCAATCAAGAATGCCTCAACTGGATAAATTCACTTATTTCACACAATTCTTCTGGTCATGCCTTTTCCTCTTTACTTTCTATCTTGGGTGGAAGTTGAATATAGAAAGACGCCTTTCCTTGCTTTTTTGAATAAATCCTGCTTTTCAGGGGGTCGTTTTCTGGTTGAAGGGTTTGCTCGTTTTCTTTATCTTAATACGGACTGGGTTTCTCCTTTGGCACAACTTGTATGGACTTCTTTGTCCCCAGACCCTTTTTAGTGTTTTGCCGTCGGAACTCGGCCTTCTAAATCACTATCTGAGACAGTCGCATCAGGACCCGGAATGGGTGGAATATGTACATCAAGTACTAAGAACCACCCCCACCGTGTCTGCCAGCTATGAAGTCCTGGTGCGAGACTTGCTTAATACGGAGGTGGCCTTTTCCACTCGAGAGCAGATTTTCTCTTTCTATCAACTAATTTTCTATGGTCGAGAGGATCCCCAATTCTGGATTGATCCGCTGGGCCTCGAGGCCATAGTCAAGGGCCACCTTGAACCAAAGGAATTTGATCCTTCCGCTCTCGGGGAGGTCTTAAAAAGTCTCTTTACCGAGAGGCATAATTCTCCCGAGGATGTTAAGACCGCTCAAGCAGACCATTTCCGGGGCTTTTTAAAACAAAAGCAGCAAGCCCGAGTGGAAATGCAAGAAAGGCTTAACTCTCATACTGAATGGGAATATCTCTCGAAAAGGATGACCTCCTTAGCGGAAGAAAACCGCGCTCTACGTGAAAAAATAAGCATTCTCGCCAGGAAAACCCCATTAAATTCGTCTTTGTTGTCTTGCTGTCGTGTCGTAAAGTTTCGTTCTTCGTTCCTCTCCTCTTGGTCGAGTTACTTCGTTCCTCTCCTCTTGCTTTTTTTTCCGGTATGCCGCTCCGCCAGCAAGGAGCGAAAGAACCAAGTTTTCTGTGGTGATGTCAGAATTTGCACCTATTTGTATCTATTTAGTGATCAGCCCGCTAGTTTCTTTGATCCCACTCGGTCTTCCTTTTCTATTTTCTTCCAATAGTTCGACCTATCCAGAAAAATTGTCGGCCTACGAATGTGGTTTCGATCCTTCCGGTGATGCCAGAAGTCGTTTTGATATAAGATTTTATCTTGTTTCCATTTTATTTATTATTCCTGATCCGGAAGTAACCTTTTCCTTTCCTTGGGCAGTACCTCCCAACAAGATTGATCCATTTGGATCTTGGTCCATGATGGCCTTTTTATTGATTTTGACGATTGGATCTCTCTATGAATGGAAAAGGGGTGCTTCGGATCGGGAGTAACCACTAGTGATAGGGCAAAAATAGGGGGGAAGGACAAAGGAAAGAGCGATGCCTACATTAAATCAATTGATTCGTCATGGTAGAGAAGAAAAACGGCGCACGGACCGTACTCGAGCTTTGGATCAATGTCCCCAGAAGCAAGGAGTATGCCTGCGTGTTTCAACGAGAACACCGAAAAAACCTAATTCAGCTCTACGTAAGATAGCCAAAGTACGGTTGAGCAATCGACATGATATATTTGCTTACATTCCAGGCGAAGGTCATAATTTGCAGGAACATTCTATGGTCTTAATAAGAGGAGGTAGAGTGAAAGATTTGCCAGGTGTGAAATTCCATTGTATTCGAGGAGTCAAGGATTTGCTGGGAATTCCGGATCGAAGAAGAGGCAGATCAAAATATGGTGCGGAAAAACCAAAATAGATATGAATGGAAGATGCCTCTGGAACTCCTTTTTCTCGGTAAGGATAGGCACGAAGTCACTCGACTGAAAGGAGAGGGAACAACCACAACGTTACACCCCAAAACTATACGGAGCCCTTCCGAATGACCTAGAATATAGTCTACCTCACTCTTTCTTGGCTAGTCTAGTAGACTATATTCGCCCGTGGAGGTGAGTGGAGGAAGCTGTGAAGCTTCTAACTCTAATTACCAACTCGGGACTATATTAGTATAAAGCGGCATTATCCCTTTACTAAATCCTCCCTCGCTTACCACCATGAACAAGACCTTTCCCGATCAATTGGTTTTTCATTATTTAATAAGAAAGATGGCAAATCCTACCATTGTATTTCCTTTTTTCATTTGGATCCTATCAACTTGGAGAGTGTCTAGATTAAGACACTTCTCGTATTCGGACTATCAAGATCGACTAAATGAGAGTGTGGCTGACATGGTAAAAGAACAAATCAGCCACACTTTTCTGGACCCCTTTTTTTGGGAAAGGATAGTGGGTAGGGCTTATCTTTCCCTTCAACCAGCCACTCTTTTAGTTCCCAAAATATATATAATCCAGAATCCTTTTAAGCGCCTTATCACGAAAGTTACCGAGCAAGCAGATGATGATGGTTCAGCCGGTAAGCTAGCAAGCTTACGAAATGAAGGAAGAGGAGACCCTTCTATTATAAGTTGAAAGCGAAGTCGATAGTCCTCGTATTGGTAATTATTATACGCTAAAAGTCTATATAAGATATAGAAGGAAAAATATGAGAAAATTCAATAAATAGTGGCTTTCAGCTCCTCTCCTTCTCCTCGCTACTGTCAAAATGTTGAATTTCTTTTTTTACACTGGCGCAGATGATTTCCCCTAAGGCACCGATGGACCAACGCCTTCGTATGTATATCACCCGAATTTCTTGATTCACGGCGTCGAGTATTTGCACTTTAGATCTCATGACTCGACCTGTAGACGGTGATACCGCCACCTTTGGCGACGTGATCCTTTCTTATTCACTTGTGCTGGTGGCGGAGAGGTCGGCGCCTGTGTTCTGGCTCTGGGGGGGTGGGTCTTCCCTTTCTCAATTATGACGTACTCGGTTAGGTTGCCATCTAGGTCTCGGTCGGGGGCGACTTCCAAATTATGGTCTCATTCTTCCCTTGATTCACGATCCTTGCAGCTGAATTAATCCCCCATGTGTCGGGACCTGAACCGTGGTGGTGCTCTTCTACAGCTTCTTCTACATAGGCTCCTCCACTTCTGGAATTGAAAAAGGAAGCTTTTCCAAGCCCGAACAAGATCAAAAGAACTGATCGCTTTCTACAATAAGAAAATAGTTATCTACTAGCCATGTTTTCTTTCTGTGATAATGCCGTAGCGTAGGACTCCAGGAATTTTGGAAGCTGAACATGCTCAAAAGATGCCTAAAGCTTTTAGCTTTGATCATTCGACGCCGAGTGAAAGGGTTCCTCGCTAAATAAAACCAAAGTTCCACAATCCCTTACCTACCCCAGCCCATCCCTTCACCCGGATAATGACCACTTAAGCACCTCTGGAAGCGAACAGAAAGAGATGGCAGAGTCCGCCTCGTCCTTATACGACTTTCTTTCCCTGTGTTCTATCACTCACGGATGGCCTACCCAAGGAAGAAATCCAGGGCAGTCACCTGTATGTTAGGTAGCCTCCTCACTAAACACAAGTAAGAGCTAGCTTGCATTGAGAATGAGGGCCCTCCTAAGGACTTGTTTTCAGCTCCTTACTTACAGATAAGAGTCAAAGTTCAAACAGCCCACTTTGCTCCGTTGCTCTGCTCGCTCCGACGATTCTACATACCGGCCGTAAAGAGAGAGCGCAGTGTGATTGGCTCTATAATGGAAATAATGGATATGCTCTGTCGTAGAGCTTCGCTAGCAGTGTCGAGCTTTGCTCGCGATTCGACTGGAACTAAGGACCTGAACTGAATGGAATTTCAGAGCTCTCGCGCGGCTATCTAAAGAATGAAGAACCGCTACTGAACGAGAGCGAGTGAAGTGAGTAAGCACGGAACGAGCTAAATAGAAGTTGTAGCAACGAGCTACTAAGGAATGACTGTGTTGAAGTTTCAAACGTAGAGCTCGGTACTTTCAATTTCATGATTCTATTCCAGGCTGAGCACAACATCCTTATGCACCCATTTCACATCTTAGGCCTAGCTGGTGTAAAAGGCGGCTCCCTATTCAGTGCTATGCATGCTTCCTTGGTAACTTCTAGTTTGATCAGGGAAAGCACAGAAAATGAATCTGCTAATGAAGGTTACAGATTCGGTCAAGAGGAAGAAACTTAGAATATCGTAGCCGCTCATGCTTATTTTGGCCGATTGATCTTCCAATATGCTAGTTTCAACAACTCTCGTTCGTACACATCTTCTCTTTGTTTCCCGTGCCTCTAGTGAGTTAGAGACAGAGTTCGAAAAGGTCAAATCTTTGATGATTCCATCATCTATGATTGAGTTGCGAAAACTTCTGGATAGGTATCCTCCATCTGAACCGAATTCTTTCTGGTTAAAGAATCCCTTTCTAGTAGCTCTGGAACAATTAGGAGATTCTATACGGGGTTTTGCTTCTGGCGGCAACATGCTTGGCCCCGCTTATGGGGTCAAATCAATACGTTCTAAGAAGAAAGATTGGAATATCAATCTCATCGAGATCATCGATCTCATACCAAATCCCATCAATAGAATCACTTTTTCGAGAAAATACGAGACATCTAAGTCATACAAGTAAAGAGATCTATTCATTTTTCAGAAAAAGAAAAAACGGGGATTGGATTGATGATAAAATAGAATCCTGGGTCGCGAACAGTGATTCGATTGAGGATGAAGAAAGAGAATTCTTGGTTCAGTTCTCCACCTTAACGACAGAAAATAGGATTGATCAAATTCTATTGAGTCTGACTCATAGTGATCATTTATCAAAGAATGACTCTGGTTATCAAATGATTGAACAACCGGGAGCAATTTACTTACGATACTTAGTTGACATTCATAAAAAGCATCTAATGAATTCTGAGTTCAATCCATCCTGTTTAGCAGAAAGACGGATATTCCTTGCTCATTATCAGACAATCACTTATTCACAAACTTCGTGTGGGGAAAATCGTTTTCATGGAAAACCCTTTTCGCTCCGCTTAGCCTTATCCACCCTCTAGGGGTATTTTAGTGATAGGTTCCATAGGAACTGGACGATCCTATTTGGTCAAATACCTAGCGACAAACTCCTATCTTCCTTTCATTACGGTATTTCTGAACAAGTTCCTGGATAAGAAGCCTAAAGGTTTTCTTCTTGATGAGATCGATATTGATGATAGTGACCTTGATACGGAGCTGGAACTGCTAACTAGGATGGATGAGGATGAGCTAGGCTTTCAACAGCATAGGGCACATTCGTGAAGTGCAGCTTGACAGCAATAAGGAATAAGTCTCCCCTATCACCAACCTGTACCTTCTTTCAATGCACCATTTAAGGCCAAAAAGCATGGCCTTTGCTTCTGCCCAGTTGCTGGTTCCAGCACCCAAGGGAATGGAGTAAGCCATAATAAGAGCACCCATACTATCTCTGACAACACCACCACCTCCACAAATACCATCTCTACAGCGACCATCACTATTAAGCTTGACAAAGAGCAGTGGTGGCTTGATCCACCTAACCAAAGCCACAGATTTGGAAGTCATTGAAGCATCACACAGATGACAGATACTCTTCCAGCTCTCACCTACTCTAACCTTGCCAAACTGAGAATGCAGCAGGTGAGATAAGGAGTATGTGATCAATGCCTTGGATCTATAACAGATACCACTTCTTCTTCCCTGTTTGGGCATTTGGAACTGTTAGCAGTTGAGGACGAACTTCAGGCTTTCTATGAGTGGAAATCCAATTAGCGAACCCTCTTTCGTACCTCCGCCTTTCCCTTCTAGTCATGGTCACCATTTTGTTATCACCGCTACAGACTACTTCACCAAGTGGGTTGAAGCAATACCAATAGCCTTAAGATTAAGATTGGAAAGTCGCTTTTAAGCCCAAGTGCAACCAAACTAGCAGGAAATGAAAGCAGAAATGGATCTGTGTCACTGTCTGTATGCTTGTCTTCAAGAATCAATCAACCAAAGAAGCAATCAACAAATCAAGTTGAGGTATCAAAATCCTGTCTTCTTTCGTTTCGACCCTCATCTATGAGATGAGGAATCCCTCATAGCTAGATTCATCAGTAGCTTAGAAACTAGGAACTGGATGAGGGGAAGTCAATCTAATCTCGGCCTCGCCCATTCCATTACGGCATTCTCTTCTTGATCACCGGATATTGATAGAAAAACAGTCACACCAAAAGAAAGACGAAGGGGAGCCCGCGGCAGGGGTTCCAAACCTAGGCTTAATGCCCCAACGAGCACAGTCAGAAGAGAAGCCTTTGGGCAACTCGATAGGAATCAGAGGAGAAAGATAGAGTC